>CM034539.1:3280137-3543583 GCA_020002185.1 Paraescarpia echinospica
TATTAATTGTAGCATGGCTGAATGCTTCATAGAGAAGTCGAGATGGGGTTTGAATGAATTGGTCTACCAGGGAGTAAAATGTAAAGCACATTGAGCAGTCCTGAGGACTGGATACTGCACTGTATAATAATTTACGTTTCGTTTGATATTTATTTCACACCTAATAATAGAATTGAGTTCAAGATTAACGTTGGAGACTATGTTCTATAATTACCACCATGTTCAAGCATGATGTGAATACAAGGGTTGTTATAAAACACACAGGGGTGTATATATGCTCATGAACTGTGAAACATTTTGCAGTGAATAAATGTTAATGTAACTAATATTATATCATAATTTAACATGATGAGAAGAAAGCAATCAAAGTATGTTACTTAATAAACATTTGAGCAATTTATTATTAGAAACAGAACATGTGTTGGTACGATGCTTGTCATTCACTGTCATTTCTTAGGACGAATCGGGAACAGTTGCCATTAAAGCGATTGAGTTGGACGACTACCTAGGTGGCACTCCGGTGCAGTATCGAGAAGTACAGGGCTACGAGTCAAAAGTCTTCCTCAACCACTTCAAGGGCGGGATCAAGTATGTACAGTGTCTTCCAAGTATCGTGGCTTTAGATGCATTACATTGAAACCATTCTGTTCACCTTTAGTGTAAGGGACATGGAACACAGAGGAATTCGCTCTTCTCACCGTTGCATGCCTAATAATAATAGGTTAGCATCTTCCTCAGATACTCAGGTGCATCAAGACAAAAGGGTTGGTCAATATCGGAATCGATAAGTAGTATCATAGTTGTCACCAGATGGACAGATAAGCCAGTGATTTACTTTAAAGTGGATGGATAAGCAATGGTGAAAAGGTGAGTCTTTAAATGATAATGGCATTGTATGATATAGGACTGTCTGCTCTGGCCCATCATTTGCCAAATTACCTTGACTATTCAGATTGCAAAGTGGCATTATTGTCTCACCCTAGCTATGTCTATTGTTTCCCGGTAAACTTCTGAGACGTGGGGTAACTATTGCCACATTTATAGAACAAAAGTGGAACCAACAATTAAGTGATGGAAACACAAAATACTAATTACCTCGTCCGTTTGTTGATGAGGCCAAATTTGTTGTGGTTCCACAGGTACATGTCAGGTGGCGCTGCATCTGGTTTCACACACGTCGATAACACAATAAAACCTCGACTATTGCATGTGAAGGGAAAGAGCTGTCCACGAATTAAGGAAGTAAGTTAATGTGTGGAAGTAAAGTCCACAAACTGACGGTGTGTGGGTGTATGCGTGAGTGCGTGCGGGCGTGCGGGCGGGCGGGCGGGCGGGCGGGCGGGCTGGCGGGCGGGCGGGCGGGCGGGCGGGCGGGCGGGCGGGCGGGCGGGCGTGTGCATGCATGTTGGGTATGCAAGCATGCGCCTGCTTGTGCTATCTACCCTTGTACAGTTCTTGAACATGTTGCTCATATTGAATATTAAAAATACTAAATACAGGATCATCATTTGAATGTCCATTCAACCAAAGAAGTACATGATTTAGTGGTAATGTGCAGAAAATTTAGAATCATGTGAAAACGGATTGCATGGTAGCTGCCGGTGTAACAGGGTGTGTACCGATTGATGGTATTTTGCAGTTGCCAATCGGTTGGGCCCAGATGAATGACGGTGACGCGTTCATTCTCGATGTCGGCACAGCTTTGTTTGTATGGAACGGCAAGTCATGCAGTCGCACGGAGAGAGTCAAGGTAAAGTCATGGTTAACTTATATATACTGCTTTCACAGTGTAGTAACGGTAATTATATCCCATGATGGAAACACGATATAATCATTATTTAGTTTGTAATAATCTTTCATGTTAGTTTTTGAATCATATTTGCACTGTTTTGTGTCCACTTTGCAGATGATAATTCCTTTTATATTTACAAAAATGAATTTCCATCAGGTATATTTATGTGTGTTAGAAGATGACATTAGTATTCAAGACGTTGATTCTTAAAGTAGGAACAGGTAATTAGAGAGAAGATGCAATGTCTTTTGCGTGGTTGGGCGAAGGCCTCAACATGTCGTTTCCAAATCTGCCTGTCTTGCGCTATTCTCTGCCAGATGGTGTCCTTCCAGTACTCGTCTAGTTCGTATCTCCACCGTCTCACCGGTCTTCCTCTAGATCGTTTCTCTTCGTAAGGTCTCCAGGTTGCGATGTCCATCGGTTATCTTGTAGTCTGCTAATGTGCCCTGCCCAGGTCCACTTCTGTCTTCTGATTTGTTCTATCACGTCTATGACCTTTGTCTTCTGTCTTACCCAGATGTTTGTTTTTCTCTCTCGATATGTGATGTTTAAATACTTCTTTCCATCTTTGTTTGTGCGGCTGCTAGCTTGTTCTTTGCCTGGATGGTGAGTGCCCATGTTTCCGCGCTGTATGTCATCGCTGGAAGTACGCATGAGTTGAAGACTTGTCTCTCCAAGCAAGTTCCAAAGTTACCCTTGTAGATGTCTCGGTGTTTGGCGAAAGCTGTCCAGCCGGTGGTGATCCTTCTTTGAATCTCCTTGTCTTGGTTTTTGTCTCTGATACTGTATCGCTGTCCCTGATAGACGTAGCTTTTAACGTTCTCTATCTGCGTCGTGTTGATATATATTGGTGTGTCATTTTGTAGCATCACTTTTGTCGAGATGTTCATCCTTAGACCTTGTTTTTCACTTTCATCAGCTAGCTCCTGCAGCATGTGTTGTAGTTCTTGCGGTGTAGTAGCGCATATGACTATGTCGTCGGCGAAGCGAAGATGGCTGAGATATTCTCCGTCTATCCTCAAGCCTCTGGTTTCCCAGGTCAGTCTTCGGAATATGCTTTTGAGTGTTGCCGTGAACAGCTTGGACAATATGGTGTCACCCTGTCGTACTCCTCTTGATTTAACAAGATTTAACAAGATTGCCACCCAGAGAATTAACTCTAGGTGGCAGATGGACAAGGAAGCCCTTTGGCTTATCGAGAGTCCGACCCTTTTATCAATGTGTATCCTGTCCGTCTGAGGTATGTGTCGATTTTATTTTAAAACATATTCACGCTACTACCCCAGTTGTTCCCTCCTTGTCTGCATTATTTGTCCCTACGTGTACTAGTATAGACCCTCCCTTGCCATGCCCCAATACCTTCTCTACCCTTTCGGTCACATGCTCTATCCTAGCCCCCGGTAGACATACAACAACGTCCTTCCCCTCGCATATAGTCTTGTCTGTTTTTCTCAGAATTGAATTACCCATAAACACTCTCTCTTTTCTCCTTGCCCCCTCAATCACTGCCTCGGAGTAGCTCCTCCGGTTTGCATATGTCTGGTTGTTGTCTTTCCCCCTGTCGTCTTCTCTCCTGTCACATTCTCTTCCGGTCCATTCTTTCCTGTCGCTTTTTCTCTTGTCACCTTTCCTCCTGTCAACGTCCCTTTTAACGACTTCTTTTCTATCACATTTGCTCTCACTTCATCTTTCGTCCCATCTTTATGTTGATCTTGTTGCTCTTTTTATGAAGGTGGACTGTCACCGAGCTGTTAGTGTAGATGTCTTTCAGGAGATCGATGTACACATCTTCTATCCACTGTTCTTGAAGGGAGGTCAGTATTGCTTGAGTTTGCACCGAGTCGAAAGCTTTCTCGTAGTCGACGAATGCGATGCAGAGCAGGATATTATATTCTCGGCACTTCTCTTTCAGTTGGTTTACGACGTGTATGAGGTCTGTTGTTGAGTACCTGCTTCTGAATTCTGCTTGCTCTCGTGGTTGGTTTTTTCGAGTGTCTTCTCTAGCCTATTCATTAGTATCTTTGTGAGTAATTTGTAGATGTTTGATAACATACATATCAGTCTGTATTTCTTTAAGTCTTTCTTATTTCCCTTCTTGAAGATAATCACCATCTTTGCGTTCTTCCATGTGGCGGGTATTCGTCTTTCTGATAAGCATTTAGTATACAGCTTAGCCAATGTGTTCGAGATTATATCTTCTCCTGCGTTTAATGTTTCAATGTTTACATGGTCGTTGCCTGATGTCTTCCCATTCTTCATATCTCTTAGCACTGCTTCCACCTCCCATGGTGTTATCTCTGGTACTTCTTTCGGGTCGGTGTGAATTATGGTGCTCTGTTCACTGTCGTATAGTTCGGTGTAGAATTCCTCTATTCGTTCCATGATCATATCTTGGTCTTGTATTTCTCTACCCTGCCTGTCTAGAAGTGTAATCAGACTGTCTCGGCCTAGTGCTTGCGTTCTTCTTGCTTTCTTCAGGCTCTTTGATGACATAATCGTTTCTCGTATGATCTCTTGTTTGTACTTCCTGATGTCCTCCTTCGCTTTCTTTTTGATGGTCTTGCATATTTCTGCATACCCTATTTGGTTTTTACGGTCGCCGTTATCCACCTTTTCTCGTCGTTTCTTCATTAGTGCTCGTGTAGGTGATGATATTCTCGTCACTACATGTCTGTTGATTGCTTTGGCTACACTTGTCGCACTTAGTTGGATCATCTCAGTGATGTTTTCGCTGATGGTGTCGATGTTGTCTAGTTCCTGTAGTGTCTCGAATCGATTTCGCAGTTCAAGTTGGAATTCGATCTTTTTTTTCCGATTTGTGTGGTGTCTTTTGTTTATCAACTTCTTCCTTTCAGCCTTGATGTCCAGTTTGATGTTGCTCATTACCATTTTGTGGTCACTTCCAATGTTGACTTGGTTGATGACAGTTACGTCAGTGACCATGTCTGGCCTGTTTGTCAGGACATAGTCAATTTCATTCTTCGTTTCTCCATTTGGGCTTTTCCTTGTCCATCTCCTCCCTGCTTTCTTCTGGAACATGGTGTTCATGATTTTGTACTTTCTTGATGTTACCCATTCTACCAAGGTGTCGCCTCTTTCGTTTCTCACACCTAGGCCAAATTTGCCTGTTGCTGTTTCCGAAATGTTTGTTCGTTTCCCTACTTGTGCATTAAAGTCTCCCATCACTATCGTGTAATGGGTTGGCTTTTCTAAGGTCTCATCCACGTCGTTGTAGAAGTTGTCTGTGTCTTCTTCTGAGTATGATGTTGTTGGTGCATATACTTGTACTATCTTCAGTTTGTAGCGCTTTGTTATGCATAGACCAAGTTATCTAGGTCTGATGCTGCTAAACCTCACTATATTGTCTTTCCATCTCTTGTTTATGAGAAAGCCTACTCCTGGTTGGCTGTTGTTTGCTGTGGAATTGTACAGTATATGGCCGCTTTGTAAGGTAGTGACACATTCCTCTCTTCTTCGGACTTCTCTGATCCCAATCACATCTCATACCAACTTGGTTTCCCTAAGTTCTTCCTCCAGTTCTTGTATCTGTTCATCTCTTAGTAGTGTTCTTACGTTATATGTTGCTATCTTCAGTCTACTTACCTTCTCTCGGCGGCTCTTCTTTGCATGGTGGTGTTGTTGGCCTACCCTTCCATGCTGGCCGGTGCGGGTTGGAAAGGGGGCGACATGGGGTGAACGAAATTGCCCAAGTTTCGACACGGCAGCCGAGCCAGTACCGGACCACCACCCAGCCAGTGCCGGGATTCGAACCCCGGTCCCTCCAGTTGAGAGTCCGGTACTCTAAACACTCGGCCACTGCGCCCCCATGGTTTTAGCAATATATATATATATCATCATTTATTTAACCAGTTTTAGCATTAATGTATTAATGTATTTTGAGTGCCTTTGAATGGACTTTTGTCTACAATTATGGCACCCTACAAGTTGACTTATTATATGCTGTGTGTTTCCCCAGGCGATGGAGTATGCAAGGAAGCTGAGGGACGACCGAGGGAAGGGAAACATCGTGGTTGTGGAGGACGGAGAGGAGAACGCTGACGAGATGGGCACTGATGAATTGGAGGTAAATGTATGACCTCTAACCATTTCGTTGTTTAAAGGGAGGCAGTCTGGTCGTTTTTACTGAAAAATCATGTTATACAGTATCAACTATATCTGTTGTAACGAACAGACTGCCCAAAGATGTTTTAACAAACTATTTGTTGTTGTTGAAATTTTAAAGATTCTGGCAGATTCAGTTTGTTTACATGGCAGTGTGACACTTTCGAAGGTGTGGCATCAAGTCTGATGGGAATTGTAACTCAAAATGAATGCTTTTAAATGACGGATATTTAAGGATGAGGCTATTCGTATAGCATCTCTGCAAATTAGGCCTACGGCAAGAATTTTTCTTATTCATAGAGCAACTCGGCGAATTACAAAAATTGTTTTATTAGCTGCTCTGCATATTTATATAGCCATTTATTATCACTATGTGTCTTTTATGTGTGTGTGCTGTTTTAATTATTGAACACAATATACAGCTGTACTGTTTTTTTATCAATCTTTCCATAATCCGTGATGTTTCATGGACAAGTGTTTGATGAGGAGCACATTAAGTGATATTTGATTGACAGCTGTTCGAGGAGTACATGAAGTGATGTTTGATTGACAGCTCTTTGAGGCATACATGAAGTGATGTTTGATTGACAGCTCTTTGATGAGTACACAAAGTGATGCTTGATTGGCAGCTCTTTGAGGAGTACATAAATTGATGCTTGATAGACAGCTCTTTGAGGAGTACATTAAGTGATGTTTGATTGACAGCTGTTTGAGGAGTACGTGAAGTGATGTTTGATAGACAGCTCTTTGAGGCATACATGAAGTGATGTTTGATTGACAGCTCTTTGATGAGTACACAAAGTGATGCTTGATTGGCAGCTCTTTGAGGAGTACATAAATTGATGCTTGATAGACAGCTCTTTGAGGAGTACATGAAGTGATGTTTGATTGACAGCTCTTTGATGAGTACACAAAGTGATGCTTGATTGGCAGCTCTTTGAGGAGTACATAAATTGATGCTTGATAGACAGCTCTTTGAGGAGTACATTAGATTTAACAAGATTGCCATCCAGAAAATTACTCTGGATGGCAGGTGGACAAGGAAGCCTTTTGGCTTATCGAGAGTCCAATACTTTTTATCTACATGTATCCCGCCTTTTTAAGGTGTGTGTAGATTTTATTTTTAAACATATTCACGCTACTAGCACCAACACAATCAGGAGATAATCTGTTCCATTCATTTACAGTCCTTTGTGAGAATGAGAACTTTCTTATATCTAATCTACACTGCTCCTTTACTAATGTAGCTTCATGTCCTCTGGTCCTTCTATTTTTCTTAACTGAGAAAAAAATGTTTCTATCAATATTTTCACAACCATTCAATATTTTAAACACTTCTATGTGATCTCCTCTCAATCTCCTGGTCTCTAATGTTGTTAAACCACATTCTTTTAGGCGTATTTCGTAACTAAGATCCCTCAGATTTGGTATCATTTTAGTCGCTCTCCTCTGTACTCTTTCTAGCATATCTATGTCCTTCTTGTGATATGGCCTCCATGCTTGTATACAATATTCTAAATGAGGCCTCACTATTGTTTTGTACAGCGGTACAATTAATTCTTTTTTCTTATACGCAATATTTCGCCTAATTAATCCAAGGATTTGATTTCCCTTTGACGCTGCAATTCCGCACTGCTCTGAAACCTTCATATCAGCACTAATGGTTAACCCCAAGTCCTTTTCTTTTACAGTAGTACTTAGAACAGTACCCCCATTTTATATTTTACCTCTTCATTCCCATGACCTGTGTGGAGACATTTACATTTCCCAAAATTGAACAGCATTTGCCACTTTTCAGACCATTTGATCAACCTATCAAGATCATCTTGTAAATGCTGTCTGTCTCCATCACTTTTAATCCTTCTAAACACTTTTGTATCATTCGCAAATTTTAACACCTTGCTTCTTATATCATCGTCCAAATCGTTGATATATATTAAGAATAATATAGGTCCTAGTACTGATCCCTGTGGTACCCCACTCAATACCGATTTCCAGTTTGAAGCCTCCCCATCAACTACTACACGTTGTCTTCTGTCATTCAGCCATTTTTCTATCCAGTTTATTATACCATTTCCTATGCCATGGGCCTTTAGCTTAAGGAGTAATCTTTGATGTGGTACTTTGTCGAAAGCTTTTTGAAAATCTAAATAGATGATATCTACTGGTGATCCCTCATCTACCCACCTAGTGATGTCTTCCAAAAAACATAACATATTTGTTAAGCATGACCTCGCTTTTAAAAACCCATGTTGAGATGGGTTTATCAAGTTATGTTTAACAAGAAAATCCACCATGTGATCTTTAATTAGTCTTTCTAATAATTTGCAAATCACTGATGTTAAACTCTCTGGTCTATAGTTCTCTGACTTGTTTCTCGAACCTTTTTTAAATAACGGTAAAACGTTTGCCTCTTTCCATTCTAAAGGAACCACTCCCTCTTCTAATGACAAATTGAAAACTGTTGCAAGCGGTACGCTAATTTGTTCTACAATTTCCAATAGTAGTTTGGGCGGAATCCCGTCCACTCCAGGTGATTTATTATCCTTCATAGCCCTTATTTTCTTAGCTACCATTTCCGAGGTTACAACTAACTGTCCTAAATAGTCTGAATCTGCCCCCTTGAACTTAGCCTCTGGTACTGGCAGTGAACTAATATCTTCCCTGGTAAACACTGAACTAAAATACTCATTCAGGTCTTCTGCCATTAAGAATCCCTCTGATATTGTATTTCCAGCACTATCTTCTAGAGGACCGACTTTATCCTGAACTTTCTGTTTGCTATGAATATACGCATACAAACTCTTACTGTCATGTTTTATATTACTAGCTAATTTTTTTTCATAGCTTCTCTTTGAATTTCTAATTTCAGCTGTAGCTTGATTAAGTGCTTCTTTATAAATGTTATAGTCTTCATCATTTCCAGTACATGTATATGACTTCCACATCATTTGTTTATACTTAATTTTTCTAATGGCTTCTTTCGATAAGTGTTTCTTTTTATACCTTTTCCCTTGTTTTTTGAAAGGTACAAATTTATCGACTATGCACTTAATTTCACTATTTAAGATATTCCAGCATTCGGTTGCTGTCTTATTCTTCAGTGTGTTATTCCAGTCTATCTTTGCTAAATATCTCCTCATGTCCTTATACCTTCCTTTGTGGAAATTTCTCGTATACTGCTTTTTACTATTCCTTTCTGATTTTACTTTGATGGTAAAATGTATCTGGTTGTGATCACTACTCCTCAGTGGCTCACATATCTTGACATTGTCAACTAATTCTTTCTGTGAGGACAAAACTAAGTCTAACACATTCTCTCCCCTGGTTGGTTCTAGCACATGTTGAGAAAGGAAACTATCTTGTACTAAAACTAAAAACTTGTGGTCCTCACTCCCCATACTCTGTAGAGATTTCCATTGTATATGCCCATGGTTAAAGTCCCCCATAATAATACAGTTCCGTTTGCTTACTTCCCTTATAGCGTTTTGTATTTTTTCATTCTCTTCTATGCTTATGTTTGGACTTCGATAAACTAACCCAACTGTTAACGTTGAGTTTCCTGTAACTATGTTACACCAAACAGCTTCTTCGCAATCTGCTTCTCTTTCTAATTTTATTTCATAAGCCTGGATAGATTCTTTAATATATAAAATAACTCCACCTCCCTTTCTTCCTATTCTATCTTTCCTAAACATTACATATCCTGTTAGTCCCAATTCGGCATCTGATATATCAGTGGTGGCCCACGATTCGGTTATACCTATTATGTGAGGGTCAAAATCTTCTACCATAATGTTTAGTTCACTTCTTTTGTTTACTATGCTCCTTGCATTTAAACAAATGCATTTATATCCTGATTCAGAACAGTTTTCCAGGCTGTTCTTTGCCGATTTATTTCTGCTGTCTTTATCTATGCCTCCAGTTTCAGGCTTCTCTGTGAATCCCTTCTCTGTGAATTAAGTGATGTTTGATTGACAGTTGTTTGAGGAGTACGTGAAGTGGTGTTTGATTGATAGCTGTTTGAAGAATACGTGAAATGATTAGCATGTAAATTGTTTCCGGACTCGGTTGGTATGTTAACTTTCCGAGTCCTATGTTGCTCAGAACGGAGCATTCAATGTCTTCACAACGTTTTCATCAGTGTTGGTCTGCGCCACTCTCGGTCGTCATGTGACTATGTTGGTAACTGTCACATGACAACACTTCCAGGAAGATCGCGGGAACGTTGTATCCGGAATCCCTGTTGATTTCTGGTCACCTCTCTCTGATTTCACGTGAACGATGACGGCAGCTCACAGGTCACGGTCTACAGAAAACCAACACACACGGACCAATACTTGAATTTCAGCTCCAATCACCACCTCGAGCACAAGTGATCAGTGGTCAGAACATTGCTGCACAGGGCAGACCAACTCACAACCCCAGACGAAGACAAAGCCACCGAAACAACACATGTCAGAGCAGCGCTCAGAGCCAACAACTACAGAGAGTGGATGTTCAACAAACACATGTCAGAGCAGCGCTCAGAGCCAACAACTACAGAGAGTGGATGTTCAACAAACACATGTCAGAGTAGCACTCAGAGCCAACAACTACAGAGAGTGGATGTTCAACAAACACATGTCAGAGTAGCGCTCAGAGCCAACAACTACAGAGAGTGGATGTTCAACAAACACATGTCAGAGTAGCACTCAGAGCCAACAACTACAGAGAGTGGATGTTCAACAAACACATGTCAGAGCAGCACTCAGAGCCAACAACTACAGAGAGTGGATGTTCAACAAACACATGTCAGAGCAGCACTCAGAGCCAACAACTACAGAGAGTGGATGTTCAACAAACACATGTCAGAGTAGCACTCAGAGCCAACAACTACAGAGAGTGGATGTTCAACAAACACATGTCAGAGCAGCACTCAGAGCCAACAACTACAGAGAGTGGATGTTCAACAAACACATGTCAGAGTAGCACTCAGAGCCAACAACTACAGAGAGTGGATGTTCAACAAACACATGTCAGAGTAGCACTCAGAGCCAACAACTACAGAGAGTGGATGTTCAACAAACACATGTCAGAGTAGCACTCAGAGCCAACAACTACAGAGAGAGGATGTTCAACAAACACATGTCAGAGTAGCACTCAGAGCCAACAACTACAGAGAGTGGATGTTCAACAAACACATGTCAGAGCAGCGCTCAGAGCCAACAACTACAGAGAGAGGATGTTCAACATCACCAAGAAAAAGAGAAAGACACCAAGTGCAGAAAAACAAACCAGCCAAACACCGAACATCTTTTTATCATACGTGCACAACCTGTCAGAGAAATTGACCACCATTTTCCGGGGAATATGGAGTGGGGGCATACCACAAACCTTACAACACCATAAGATCCATCATAGTGAACCCCGAGGGCAAAACCCCCAAGAACAACATGTGTGGGGTAATATATGAGATAGGATGTCCGGACTCTCATCAGACATATGTAGGCGAAACCAGCAGAGCACTAGGAGCCCGACTCAAAGAACACAGAAACACCAGGGACCCACTCACAGCAGTAGGTGAACACAGAGTGAATGAGGGCCCACTCACAGCAGTAGGTGAACACAGAGTGAATGAGGGCCCACTCACAGCAGTAGGTGAACACAGAGTGAATGAGGGCCCACTCACAGCAGTAGGTGAACACAGAGTGAATGAGGGCCACAACATCTCCGCTAAAGACGTAAAGGTACTCTAGAAAAAACAACTTCTGAAGAAGAAAAATCAGTGAGGCGATTGAAATCGGAGAGAGGTGACCAGAAATCAATAGGGATTCCGGATACAACCTTCCCGTGATCTTCCTGGAAGTGTTGTCATGTGACAGTTACCAACATAGTCACATGACGACGGAGTGTGGCGCAGATCAATGCTGATGAAGACGTCGTGAAGACGTCGAAACTCCGTTCTGAGCAACATAGGACTCGGAAAGATAACTTACCATCTTTTCAAAATGTGAAATGATGTTTGATTGACAGCTGTTTGAGGAGTAAATGAAGTGATGTTTGATTGGCAGCTGTTCGAGGAGTACATAAAGTGGTTTGATTGACAGCTGTTCAAGGAGTACATAAAGTGATGTTTGATTGACAGCTGTTCAAGGAGTACATAAAGTGATTTTTGATTGACAGCTGTTCGTGGAGTACATTAAGTGATGTTTGATTGACAGCTGTTCGAGGAATATCTGCTAGTGTGTGACAAGTCGTCACTGCAGCCAGCATTTTCAGTGCCTGCAGATGATGTTTATGAGAGGAAGGCCGCCTCCCAGCTGAAGCTTTGGAAGTAGGTGCCAAATATCACTCATGAGGTTACACTTGAAAACTACTCGAGGAAAATGTAATGAATTATTAAAAATAGGATAATTTCTTTAAATTAGTAGGCCACAATCATTTATCTATGTTTCGTTCATGAAAACTATATATAATAATTTTATACAAGTTTAGGCTATTCTTGCTATGCTATAAACAATAGGTGCTGCAAAATTTGAAGAAACAAATTAATTTAATTTGCATGTGTGCAGTTTCAGGAATCCTGTATAGCTCCGATTACTGGTGCACTGCCTAATAAATATGCACTTCCGTTTTACTTAGGCAAAACCCTGCACAAAGCAGATTACCAGTAGTGTGTGTTCGCTTTTAAAATGCAAGTCTGTGATACTGTCAGTGGTGCCATCTCGTGGATACTATCTAGATAACAGTTCACTATACTTTTAGCCATAAGATGGCACCAAGTTTATACCACTAGCAAGCGGCTTTTTCTATCACTGCTTGAATTATCACCACTGATTCAGCAGAGATGGAAGACATCCAGCAATATCCTACAATGTCCTCTGGTTAGCGCGGTGGCTGTCTGTTTAACTTTGCTCAAATAATCAAGCTGATACTTTTCTGGATTTACGAAATCCCGAATGATCGCACTGTCACCACGAGTTTTCTGGCTAGAGTCATGCATTCTTGTTGTGTGTCGTCTTCTGTCAAACGATCGAACGCGAGATATTAGGTAGATGTGCTGAATCTGCCTATGCTGTGTGTTGCCTGGCGTACGGTTGCACGTGAGTGATGTGTATGCAGGTTGTGCACCCCTGAATGCTTGTGCTACTTGTGTCTTATACAAGTTTTAGATGCCCAGTGGTCCCCCACACAAACCTCTGTACTCATGGATGTGTAGCATCTGTTGGGAACTGTATGGTAGGTAACTGTGTGCTGATTGGATGCACTGGGTTTATTTGTTCCCTGGTGTTCAGATGAAAGTGGAGAGTTGAAGGTGACAGAGGTCGGTGAGAAGCCGCTGAAGAGAGAGATGCTCGACACTAATGTAAGTTTAGTTACACAGCTTATATCACTAGGTTCGTACGTCATCCTATTCAGTGCCCCCTTGGTATTGTGTTTTTTCGCTTCTGTTTGACTGCTTCAATGAACGTTTATGTTGAACTGACAGCCCTACAACTGTTAATAAATCTGGCTGCCGTGTCATCAGTCAGTGTAAACATTTTAGGTTTGAGAAAAGCAATACGTACAATACCGCATTGACACTGAATTGTGCGATTCACGAACTTGAGACACTGTAGTGTATAATAATGATGCTGTTATGTTTAATGTGATATATTTGAAATTGCAATAGAATATAGGTATGTATTCATGCGCACAGAAATGTAACTGTTGCTGTTTCTTCTCTCCCAGGACACGTTCATTGTTGACAACGGAGACGCTGGTATCTGGGTGTGGTGTGGACGTAAGTCAAACCCCAAGGAGAAGAAGGAAGCTATGGCCAATGCTACCGTAAGTACACCTTGGAACAGAGGCACATATCGTTCACTAAGGCTTTTATTGTGTACTAGCTGACTTACCCAATGTTAGACAGCGAGAAATTACAGCTGTTAATAATTTCTAGTTAAAGCTGCCTGCCTTAAGATAAAATAGTTTATATGATGCCCATGAATAGGTAAAATGTTACTATATATACTGCCAAGTTACAATGTTACTATATAATGCTGTGATGGCAGGGTTTGTTGCTTGGCACCCTGCCATATAATAAGCAGCTCCATTTGTGCCCAAGATGTCCATTGCACTGGGACACCCCGGGTGAAATAAGAAACTCTAAATCTATGAACCATCGTACTGGGGTAATTAGGACACATAGATGCAAAACTGGTGGGGACATACACAAACATACACAGACAGACGACAGAGACTCATACTCTGTCTATTTTATAAGTTATAATATACATGTATTGTAGCGGTCTGCTTTGAGAGAAAGTACGTGATAGAATAGTGCATGACTTGATACAGTAATTCTTGTGATTAGATTGTTTGTCCACTCGCCATCAGGAGCTTTATGCCTTCGATTGAAGTCCAAGGCTAAAAATATTTATCGGGGATTCCAATAGGGTGTATTTAGAATCTTTGCTGGGATATCTGACATATGACTGTTATAATTGCAATTTGGTTACCTAAACATTGTGATAATTATACAGAATCAAAAGTGTACAACATTGACAGCAGATTGTCAGAGATATTGAACATGGATTACGATGCTGCTAAGAAATAAATCAATACTTGTACATTTTATTAATTTTGTATCGTAATTGTTATAAATTGTTTCTTGATGGTCATTTTGTAGTCTGTAGCTCCATGTGTTGTCTCAGTGTTATTTATACCATATCCATACATCCATGTGTGTGTGATTCCAGGCCTTCCTGACAGAACGCAGCTACTCAAACCACGTACAGGTTGTGAAGGTGCATGAGAACGGGGAACCGGCCGAGTTCAAAGCTCTCTTTAGGGTGTGGGAGAAGCCACTGCTACCAGGGCAGGTGAAACCCCACAGCAACAACAGGATTGGTATGGGTTTCTCTTCTCTCTCTCTGTTGTGTCATAAACTTAGTAGTGTAGTGTCAGTTTGGTGTGGTTGTTGTTGATCATTCTTCTACTTGTACCCTCTACACTTAGTAGTGTAGTGTCAGTTTGGCATGGTTGTTGTTGATCATTCTTCTACTTGTACCCCCTACACTTAGTAGTGCAGTGTAAGTTTGGTGTGGTTGTTGTTGATCATTCTTCTACTTGTACCCTCTACACTTAGTAGTGTAGTGTTAGTTTGGCGTGGTTGTTGTTGATCATTCCTCTACTTGTACCCTCTACACTTTGTAGTGCAGTGTCAGTTTGGCGTGGTTGTTGTTAATCATTCTTCTACTTGTACCCTCTACACTTAGTAGTGCAGTGTCAGTTTGGCATGGTTGTTGTTGATCATTCCTCTACTTGTACCCTCTACACTTAGTAGTGCAGTGTCAGTTTGTCGTGGTTGTTGTTGATCATTCTTCTACTAGTACCCTCTACACTTAGTAGTGTAGTGTCAGTTTGGCGTGGTTGTTGTTGATCATTCTTCTACTAGTACCCTCTACACTTAGTAGTGTAGTGTCAGTTTGGCATGGTTGTTGTTGATCATTCTTCTACTAGTACCCTCTACACTTAGTAGTGCAGTGTCAGTTTGGCATGGTTGTTGTTGATCATTCTTCTACTAGTACCCTCTACACTTAGTAGTGTAGTGTCAGTTTGGCGTGGTTGTTGTTGATCATTCTTCTACTTGTACCCTCTACACTTAGTAGTGTAGTGTTAGTTTGGTGTGGTTGTTGTTGATCATTCTTGTACTTGTACCCTCTACACTTAGTAGTGTAGTGTTAGTTTGGTGTGGTTGTTGTTGATCATTCTTGTACTTGTACCCTCTACACTTAGTAGTGCAGTGTTAGTTTGGCGTGGTTGTTGTTGATCATTCTTCTACTTGTACCCTCTACACTTAGTAGTGCAGTGTCAGTTTGGCATGGTTGTTGTTGATCATTCTTCTACTTGTACCCTCTACACTTAGTAGTGCAGTGTCAGTTTGGCATGGTTGTTGATCATTCTTCTACTTGTACACTCTACACTTAGTAGTGCAGTGTTAGTTTGGCGTGGTTGTTGTTGATCATTCCTCTACTTGTACCCTCTACACTTTGTAGTGCAGTGTCAGTTTGGCGTGGTTGTTGTTAATCATTCTTCTACTTGTACCCTCTACACTTAGTAGTGCAGTGTCAGTTTGGCGTGGTTGTTGTTGATCATTCTTCTACTTGTACCCTCTACACTTAGTAGTGCAGTGTCAGTTTGGCGTGGTTGTTGTTGATCATTCTTCTACTTGTACCCTCTACACTTAGTAGTGCAGTGTCAGTTTGGCATGGTTGTTGTTGATCATTCTTCTACTAGTACCCTCTACACTTAGTAGTGCAGTGTCAGTTTGGCGTGGTTGTTGTTGATCATTCTTCTACTAGTACCCTCTACACTTAGTAGTGCAGTGTCAGTTTGGCGTGGTTGTTGTTGATCATTCTTCTACTAGTACCCTCTACACTTAGTAGTGTAGTGTCAGTTTGGCGTGGTTGTTGTTGATCATTCTTCTACTAGTACCCTCTACACTTAGTAGTGCAGTGTCAGTTTGGCGTGGTTGTTGTTGATCATTCTTCTACTTGTACCCTCTACACTTAGTAGTGCAGTGTTAGTTTGGCGTGGTTGTTGTTGATCATTCTTCTACTTGTACCCTCTACACTTAGTAGTGCAGTGTCAGTTTGGCGTGGTTGTTGTTGATCATTCTTCTACTAGTACCCTCTACACTTAGTAGTGCAGTGTCAGTTTGGCGTGGTTGTTGTTGATCATTCTTCTACTAGTACCCTCTACACTTAGTAGTGCAGTGTCAGTTTCGCGTGGTTGTTGTTGATCATTCTTCTACTAGTACCCTCTACACTTAGTAGTGCAGTGTCAGTTTAGCGTGGTTGTTGTTGATCATTCTTCTACTAGTACCCTCTACACTTAGTAGTGCAGTGTCAGTTTAGCGTGGTTGTTGTTGATCATTCCTCTACTTGTACACTCTACACTTAGTAGTGCAGTGTCAGTTTAGCGTGGTTGTTGTTGATCATTCTTCTACTAGTACCCTCTACACTTAGTAGTGCAGTGTCAGTTTAGCGTGGTTGTTGTTGATCATTCTTCTACTAGTACCCTCTACACTTAGTAGTGCAGTGTCAGTTTGGCGTGGTTGTTGTTGATCATTCTTCTACTAGTACCCTCTACACTTAGTAGTGCAGTGTTAGTTTGGCGTGGTTGTTGTTGATCATTCTTCTACTTGTACCCTCTACATTTAGTAGTGCAGTGTCAGTTTGGCGTGGTTGTTGTTGATCATTCTTCTACTAGTACCCTCTACACTTAGTAGTGCAGTGTCAGTTTAGCGTGGTTGTTGTTGATCATTCTTCTACTTGTACCCTCTACATTTAGTAGTGCAGTGTTACTTTGGCCTCGTTGTTGTTGATCATCTTTCTTGTCTGTAGTATGGTTAGAAATGTTTGTCTTTTCTGTTGTTAGTAATGTGGGGTTTGTTTGGTTTGGCTGTTGGGTATCTGCAATGATACAAATAGAGAAAGTTGATAGTGATCATCCTTCTAATTGTCTGTTCTACAGTTAGTAGTGTTTGCATCAAGCGTTATTAATTGACTGTAAGTTATTGATTGAATACAACATAAATGTTCATTTAATAATGTCATCGTTTCCGACCCGTATTGCCGCTGATGCGTAGTCAGAATCTGTATTGGCCGAGTTCAACCTATATTATGCTGAGTTCACCTGCGTTGGCCGCGATTGTCAAGAACGTTACATTATGATGTTTGCTTAATTGCAAATGCCATCACGCCTCAGCACAGACATGCCATTGCGTTAGCACACAGTAAATAATCGCATGAATTTACAGTCACGACATTGCCAGTTCAAAATGTTAAATGGTGGTCAGAGAGTGAATTTGACACCCAGAGATACTTGTCATAGTGTACGGAAAATTGTCAATTAATAATAAATTATGAATTTATTATGTTCACATTGCTTTCGTATTGGCTTTTGGGTAGCTGTGTTGGCCCTCGGCCAATACGAAGCCTATACGAATATGATCCATCAATGGCATGTGTTATACTGTGTCCTTCAGTTGCAACGATTCAGACAAACTTCAATGCATCAACAATGCACGACAACCCATCAATTGCGCGGGAGACTGGCATGGTGGACGATGGCACCGGCAAGAAAGTGGTATGTTCATTGACCAGTATTACTGTTCCCCACATATAAAAAAGGTAAATTCTTATGTAACGCTGCATCCAGTCCTCATGACTGCTCCAAGTGCTTCACACTACTCCCTGGAGACTTGTTCAATAGAACATCAACTTGACTTCTCAGGGAAGCATACAGACATGCTGGAAATACAGCTTCACACTACTCCCTGGAGACTTGTTCAATAGAACATCAACTTGACTTCTCAGGGAAGCATACAGACATGCTGGAAATACAGCTTCACACTACTCCCTGGAGACTTGTTCAATAGAACATCAACTTGACTTCTCAGGGAAGCATACAGACATGCTGGAAATACAGCTTCACACTACTCCCTGGAGACTTGTTCAATAGAACATCAACTTGACTTCTCAGGGAAGCATACAGACATGCTGGAAATACAGCTTCACACTACTCCCTGGAGACTTGTTCAATAGAACATCAACTTGACTTCTCAGGGAAGCATACAGACATGCTGGAAATACAGCTTCACACTACTCCCTGGAGACTTGTTCAATAGAACATCAACTTGACTTCTCAGGGAAGCATACAGACATGCTGGAAATACAGCTTTACACTACTCCCTGGAGACTTGTTCAATCAAACATCAACTTGACTTCTCAGGGAAGCAAACAGACATGCTGGAAATACAACTTTACACTACTCCCTGGAGACTTGTTCAATCGAACATCAACTTGACTTCTCAGGGAAGCAAACAGACATGCTGGAAATACAGCTTTACACTACTCCCTGGAGACTTGTTCAATCGAACATCAACTTGACTTCTCAGGGAAGCAAACAGACATGCTGGAAATACAGCTTTACACTACTCCCTGGAGACTTGTTCAATCGAACATCAACTTGACTTCTCAGGGAAGCATACAGACATGCTGGAAGTACAGCTTTACACTACTCCCTGGAGACTTGTTCAATCGAACATCAACTTGACTTCTCAGGGAAGCAAACAGACATGCTGGAAATACAGCTTTACACTACTCCCTGGAGACTTGTTCAATAGAACATCAACTTGACTTCTCAGGAAGCAAACAGACATGCTGGAAATACAGCTTTACACTACACCCTGGAGACTTGTTCAATAGAACATCAACTTGACTTGTCAGGGAAGCATACAGACATGCTGGAAATACACCTTTACACTACTCCCTGGAGACTTGTTCAATAGAACATCAACTTGACTTCTCAGGGAAGCAAACAGACGTGCTGGAAATACAGCTGCATTCAAATGTGTAATTGATCTATCCATCGTGAGCCATCAAAAATTGATGCAGAACACGTGGTGCACTTGTGCTTTCTGTTGTCCCGTAATAATATGTATTGGAACACTTAAAAATAATTAAATTATCAGCTGTCCCAAAACATACGGTGCACAAAAATAAATCTCAGATTCACTCTCCCAATACTTAGGGACACGAACAAGTCCTGAAGTCATGTCGTCCTTGTCTATTACCCTGCTACTAACTATTTTTGTGTGTCTCAATGGCACCATATTCCATGTGTCCGAATACATAGAGACAAAATAATTATAATTATTAAGGTGTCCCAAAACGTACGGTACAGAAAAATTATTATTTTTCCAGATTTTTAGGGTGTCCCAAAACATACGGTGTCCTGGTGTTCCAATGCATACGGTCATATTTTGTTGAAATTCTAGTCATAAAAGTGTTTCTTTATGACAGAAACATAACGCAAAGTTTTTAAGGTATCAACTGTAATGTTTTGCTTATGAGATGTCATGCAGCAATAGTAATGTAAGTCACATGTACAACAGTTAATAACATTGTTAGCAATAGTAATGTAAGTCACATGTACAACAGTTAATAACATTGTTAGCAATAGTAATGTAAGTCACATGTACAACAGTTAATAACATTGTTAGCAACAGTAATGTAAGTCACATGTACAACAGTTAATAACATTGTTAGCAACAGTAATGTAAGTCACATGTACAACAGTTAATAACATTGTTAGCAACAGTAATGTAAGTCACATGTACAACAGTTAATAACATTGTTAGCAACAGTAATGTAAGTCACATGTACAACAGTTAATAACATTGTTAGCAACAGTAATGTAAGTCACATGTACAACAGTTAATAACATTGTTAGCAACAGTAATGTAAGTCACATGTACAACAGTTAATAACATTGTTAGCAACAGTAATGTAAGTCACATGTACAACAGTTAATAACACTGTTGGCAACAGTAATGTAAGTCACATGTACAACAGTTAATAACATTGTTGGCAACAGTAATGTAAGTCACATGTACAACAGTTAAACATTGTTAAACAGTAATATAAGCCACATGTACAACAGTTAATAACATTGTTAGCAACAGTAATGTAAGTCACATGTACAACAGTTAATAACATTGTTGGCAACAGTAATGTAAGTCACATGTACAACAGTTAATAACATTGTTAGCAACAGTAATGTAAGTCACATGTACAACAGTTAATAACATTGTTAGCAACAGCGACGCTTGACTGAGATCATCTGCATAATGTGGATTGTGACGTATGCAAACTGCAACATTCTGGATACATCAGTTAGCGCTGTAACCTGTTAGTTACCCTGAATGCTCAACTGTGTTTATCTGGCACTTGATACAGAGCCTCATGTTTGCTATACACTGGTGTCTTGTATTCTAGTTATGACGTGTGGAGTCAATCATGTTATGTTCGTTTACAGACGTGTAATATTTACACAGGTCATTCTCTATTAGTTTTGTGCAGTTGTATTGTCATTTCTTGCATGGTCATATTGTGGTCATTTCTTGCGTGGTCATATTGTGTTCATTTATGCTGCTACATTGCAATGTTTTTGTTATTTATAATCTGATTTCGTCTTCCTGTGCATGTTGTGATCTCTCACTACAGATCCACCGGGTTGAGAGGACTGGGAACACGTATGAACTGAAAGTGGTTGAGAAACGCTACCGGGACCAGTTGTTTGGGGGCGACAGCTACGTGATACTCTATACATACCTAGCTGGGGGAAGAGAGAACTACATCATCTACTTCTGGCTGGTGTGTAATTCGCAGTTGTTCAAGATTGCTTCCATGTCCTCTTATGTCATCTCATCTGTCATCTCATCTGTCATGATGCATCAAGTCATAGATGACTTCTGGTGGCTAGCATTAGCAGCTTTCTCCATCTTTCTTGATCATGAACCATCTTAGACAGAATTTTTATCTGGCCCATCTGCCTTCTGCTGGGGCTATTTAGGTTCCTCCACTTTCCATCCCTTTGTCTGTCTGTCTCTCTGTCCGTCTGCCTCTCTTCTTCTCTCCCTCTCTCTCTCTCTCTCTCCCTCTCTCCCTCTATCTCTCTCTCCCTGACTCCGTCCCTGATTACCTGAGTCCGTCCCTGATTCCCTCCCTCCATCCCTGACTTTCTCTCCTTCCTTCCCTCCCTGACTCCGTCCCTCCCTCTCTCTCACTCTCTCCCTTCCTGACTCCCTCCCTCCTTCCCTGATTCCATACCTCCATCCTTCCCTGACTCCCTCCCTCCTTCCCTGACTCCCTCCCTCTCTTCTTCCCCCCCTTCTCCCTGTTTCTTTCTCTCTCGCTCCTTACCTATGCCTCTGAAATGAGCATCAGTGACATCGTAAATCAATTGTGTTCTTCTGAACAAAGCTGTTTACTTAGGAAGTATCTGTTACTTTAACAGATGCCTGTCTTTCTAGGGGAAGAAATCAACACAAGATGAGCGGGGCGTGGCAGCCAAAAAGACAGTTGAGATGGATGATGCTCTAAATGGGGCAGCGAAGCAGGTGGGAAATGTTGACAGAAGAGCTTAGAAGGTTTACAATTTTATCCTAAATTATATTTTTATTCATCGTATTTCACACTCATCAAGTGAAACAATGAATCTGGTCTCCCTATTACAAAATGCTAGCGCATTTGTACAATTTTGTACTTTCTATCATATAAACTTCTAATGTTTTTAACTGGATCCAGTCATAAATTCAACTAATAAACCACAAAAGTGGTTTGGCTATATAAATGCATAACCCTGACCCCTGATAGCCACATTTTTGCAAATCACCCAATCTAATAATTAGTCATGCTTTTACAATTAAGTATTCACTTTGAAAACTATATAGAGAACCAGCATTATTGTTAGTTCTCGTTAAATTGAAACCAGAAATAAAAATGGTGTTACATGAGATCATCTGTTTCACAACAATTTCTTGTTCCCCATACCAAGCTTAATTTTGGCAAACTTGCTTACTCTGCAGCTCCACCTAAAATCTGTAATCAGCTCCCTGTCACTTAAAAATATGCCAACTGCAATTCTCAATGAATTCATATCTTGATATGTAGCATTACTAACAGTAACATGAAATGTCTAGAATATGGAAGCACTGGTTTAATTACCTGTTTTTGTTGTTGATGGGTGAGGTAACTATGATATTTCATTCTGTACTTTGTAACTATTGTTTATAACACAACTATAGAACCAGGATAATGTACTTGTAGGTTGTATTGAATCTGCAAATAAAGCAATTATTATTAAAATCATCTGAAACTACAACTACCTCCTTGTATGTTGCTTCCTGGGGATATAGGTGGTACAGAAGTTTATTATCATTACTGTGTCGCAGGTGCGAGTGGTTCAGGGTAAAGAGCCGAACCACTTCATGGCGATGTTCGGAGGCAAGCTGATCATCTACTCTGGGGGCAAGGCGGGGTGGGGCCAGGCCCAGGACGAGGGACCGGGGGACACCTACCTGCTGCACGTACGCGGCGTGTCCCAGTACAACACCAAAGCTGAACAGGTGAGGGAATAGGGCTTTTTCTGTGATGCAGGTACAACAATAAAACACCATTGCAAAGAAATCAGCTAATTAGGCCTATAATTTGCAGTTCTTCTCGTTGATCTTTGGTGAGTTATAATCCATGCAGTGAATTTAACAGACTGGTAGATAAAACATTTGTTGTTTATCAATGTTAGATTTCTATCACTTTTGGGATTCTGTGTGTCTTGAATGACAAAAGTTTAACTTACATAAAAGTTCTCGGACAATGTTGACTAAAGTATTGATGTTGTTATTGTAGGTGCCTTTGAGTGCAGAATCGCTCAATTCAAATGACGTCTTTGTGTTGTTTATGAAGAGTCGCGCATTCATTTGGGCCGGAAAGGTAAGTCTCGCAGCAAATCTGACAGGCAACAACAATTGCTTTAAGCAACACCAACATTCCACTAAAATTAGTAATGACGTTTAAGCAAAAAAGTATAAATATATATATATAAATATGTTGTTAACCTATAAAACTGTTTATCTTGACAGTGACATACAATAGATGTGGACAATATTAGACACACGAAACTTTGCATGTAGAAATTGCTTGAGAGCAATCACACCTAATAGAAACATTAAAAAAAAAATGGAAAAACCGGGTCACTGCCTCCAATTGCTTGTATAATAACTCTTCAGAGTTCCTAAATTAGATTTACTGTATGTGCTAGAAAATATGAACATAATTATCCTCTTCCTTCCTTGCTAGACTAGTCATGGGAGGATGCTTCAGATGCGTCCTAACTTTGAGATTTGTATGTCACTATATAGGGCTCAACCGGGGATGAACGAGAGATGGCCAAACAGTTGGCACAGAAGGCTCCAAGGTAAGTATGTAGTATTAGCTATGTACCAGGGTAGTATTGTTTTCAACTAAAACAACAACACTATAGTATTAGCTTATTGACCTGTTATTTGTGGTCCACCAAAAAGAGACGCATCTCGAAAAAAATATTTGTTGCTTTTTATTGTATATTCAAATAGAATGCATTCAGAGGGACAGAATGATACCCCAGTGTTAAGTATAATCACACTAGTTCCAAAGATACAGTAATATGAATGATTGAACAAGCTGAAAGGGTGGTTTTCTCGAGAATACAGCTTCAAAGTTTTCATTCAGTCGACTGGTTTTCACAATTTTAATCGTTTTCACTCTTTCAGCTGTGGCTGTCACCTTGTTGACCAATTTTCACTCAGTTAGCTTTGTTCTCATTGTTGGCTCGGATTTTCACATTATCGGCTGTAGTTGAATGCATCATCGTCAAATTTGTTCCCTTAAAAAAACACAGGAAACGGTCCAAAAATAAACACTTATCGAAAGAAGCCATTAGAAAAATTAAGTATAAACAAATGATGTGGAAGTCATATAGACATATTGGAAATGACGAAGACTACAACATTTATAAAGAAGCACTAAACCAAGCTACAGCTGAAATTAGAAATACAAAGAGAAGCTATGAACATAAATTAGCTTGTAATATAAAACACGACAGCAAGAGTTTTTATGCGTATGTTCGAAGCAAACAGAAAGTTCAGGATAAGGTCAGTCCTCTAGAAGATAGGGCTGGATATATAATATCAGAGGGATTCTTAATGGCAGAAGACCTGAATGAGTATTTTAGTTCAGTGTTTACCAGAGAAGACATTAGTTCACTGCCAGTACCAGAGGCTAAGTTCAAGGGGGCAGAATCAGATTATTTAAGACAGTTAATTGTAACCCCAGAAATGTTAGCTAAGAAAATTAGGGCTATGAAGGATAATAAATCACCTGGAGTGGATGGTATTCCACCCAAACTACTATTGGAAATTGCAGAACAAATTAGCATACCACTTGCAACAGTTTTCAACTTGTCATTAGAAGAGTAGAAGAGGGAGGGGTTCCTTTAGAATGGAAAGAAGGAAACATTATACCGTTATTTAAAAAAGGTTCGAGAAACAAGTCAAATAATTATAGACCAGTGAGTTTAACATCGGTGATTTGTAAATTATTAGAAAGACTAATTAAAGATCACATGATGGATTTTCTTGCTAAACATAACTTGATAAACCCATCTCAACATGGGTTTCTAAAAGCGAGGTCATGCTTAACAAATATGTTATGTTTTTTGGAAGATATCACTAAGTGGGTAGACGAGGGATCACCAGTAGATATCATCTACTTAGATTTTCAAAAACCTTTCGACAAAGTGCCACATCAAAGATTACTGCTTAAACTAAAGTCCCATGGCATAGGAAATGGTATAATTAACTGGATAGAAAAATGGCTGATTGACAGAAGACAACGGGTAGTTGTTGATGGGGAGGCTTCAAACTGGAAATCAGTTTTGAGTGGGGTTCCACAGGGATCAGTACTGGGACCTATATTATTCTTAATATATATAAACGATTTGGACGATGATATAGCTAGCAAGGTGCTGAAATTTGCAGATGATACAAAAGTGTTTAGAAGGATTAAAAGTGATGGAGATAGACAGCATTTACAAGATGATCTTGACAGGTTGATCAAATGGTCTGAAAAGTGGCAAATGTTGTTCAATTTTGGGACACATAGGACATGGGAACGAATATGTAGAATATACAATGGGGGGAACTGTTCTAAGTACTACTGTAAAAGAAAAAGACTTAGGGCTGGCAATTAGTGCTGACATGAAGGTTTCAGAGCAATGTGGAATTGCAGCTTCAAAAGGAAATCAAATCCTTGGATTGATTAGGCGAAATATGGCATATAAAGAAAAAGAACTAATGATACTGCTGTACAAAACAATAGTTAGGCCTCATTTAGAATATTGTATACAAGCGTGGAGGCCGTACCGCAAGAAGGACATAGATATGCTAGAAAGAGTACAGAGGAGAGCGACTAAAATTATACCAAAACTGAGGGATCTTCGTTATGAAAAACGCCTAAAAGAATGTGGTTTAACAACACTAGAGACCAAGAGATTGAGAGGAGATCAGATAGAAGTGTTTAAAATATTGAATGGTTATAAAAATATTGATAGAAATATGTTTAACAAAGATAAAAAGACTAGAGGACATGAAGTTACATTAGTAAAGGAGCAGTGTAGATTAGACGTAAGAAAGTTCTCATTTTCACAAAGGACTGTGAATGAATGGAACAGATTATCTGATGATTGTGTGGGTGCTAGTAATGTGAATATGTTTAAAAATAAAATCGACACATACCTCAGAAGGGCTGGATATATGTAGATAAAAGGGTTGGACTCTCGATAAGCCAAAGGGCTTCCTTGTCCACCTGCCATCTAGAGTTAATTCTCTGGATGGCAATCTTGTTAATTCTTGTAGTTTTAAACATTGGCAAAAATTTAAATATAATTTGATAGGTTTCACAAAACATAAAAAAAAAACATTTGGGTAACACTTATATCATTTACACAACACATGAAAGATTATTGTATTTGTTATCGTTTCACAATGGAAACCCATTTTCTAAAGAAATTGTGTTAAAGCAGTTATGTTTTGGCTCGTAGCTTGTAATGAAAGTCAGCAAGAAGTGTCTCATTTTAGACTGGTGGGTCACATTTTTTGACTACTGAATATAAATGTTTATCAACATATTTCAGGGGGTACACACTGGTGTCTGAAGGCCAGGAGAAAGATGACTTTTGGCAAGCAATTGGGGGACAGAAACCCTACTCCAGCTCTCCAAGGCTGCAGGTGGCGCTTTGTATACCCTCTGTGTATCTTACAATCACAGTTGAATTTGAGCTAGTCGGACATGACACTATATTGCAAGTCTGAGGTTCAGTAAATTTTACAACCATTCACAGAACTAATAAACATATACCTATACCACAGAACACGTGCGTGCACCATACACACACACACACACAGAAACACCGGTAACAATAGCACCACCGGTACCAACATCCTACAAACATGCACGCACGCACGCATGGACGCACGCACGCATGCACGTACGCACACACACACGCGCACACACTTGAGCAGACTTTCTCCAAAAGCCCGTCCTTTTTTTGTGCAGTGTGCATTGCGAAGGGTGCATGAAAGTGAATTTGAAAATAAATAAAAATAATTGTGTGTAAACCAGAAGATTGTGCGATTAATAATTTGTGTAGTTTAAAAACACATCCATGTATCTAGAGTCTGGTAAGTAGATTCCAAGCTCTTATAACTCTGGGATAGAATGAATATGCGAATGTATTTATGCGTGCATGTATTTGTATGTATTTTTTGGGATCGCTGTTTCGTGTACGGGAGCATGGGACTATAAGATGTGGTAGGGTAATGTTCAGAAGGTTGTGTTTTATTTTGTAGATGAAGGTAAATTGGTGTTGTAATCATCTTCTATCTAGTGTCTGCAACCAAGTTTGTTTACGAGGCCGGGTACCCTTGTGCGGCGGTGGTCATTTAGAGTAAACTAGCTGTGCTTGTTTAAATTATTTTCAAGCGTTTCAATGTTATTTTGGACATAGGGATTCCAAGCTACAGCTCCTTGCTCTAGTTTAGGTCTTACTAACATATTGTAGGGTGTTTGCTTAACATTAGATTTTGCAGGGTGAAGAATGTCTTTAAGAAGTGCAGACATGCTTTATTTACGACAGTTTTGAATATATTGTATTGGCAAGATAGGGGTCTGAATCAACTTGTGAAATTGGATGGTTTGAGATGGTGTAGGTGAAGTGGCTTGGGTTTTTTTTTTGTAGATAATTCTGTGAAGGTTACATTTTGGGTTATTGTAGTTCTACACACACACACACACACACACACACACACACACACACACACACACACACAACACACACACACACACACACACACACAACCACAACACACACACACAGCCACAACACACACACACAGCCACAACACACACACACACACAGACACACACAAACACAACATACACACACACACACTACACACACAACACACACACACAACACACACAACATACACACACACAACACACAGACACAACACACACACTACACACACAACACACACACACACAACACACATACACAACACACACACACAACACACACACAACACACACACACAACACACACACACACAACACACACAACACACACACACACACAGTGTAATAAAGATTAGACTTTAGACAATTATTTTAGAATTGATCAGTTCTCATCCACATTGAACATAATCACTACAGTGGGATTATGCACTTATAATCATGGAAGAAGAAGATTGTCAATATCTTTAATTGATTTTGTTTAAATGAAGTATAATAGACTAGATCAGTCTTGTTGTTGAAAGCGTGTAGGCAAGTTACTTGTGCTTAATTGGTCATCTTAACTGATGTGGTAATGTAACATTACTTTTATATTACTATAGCTTAAATTTCACATACCGGGTAATTATTTTTTTGAATGAGGCAGGATTTGAAATTGATCTATACAGTTGGCTTTATTTGATACGAATGATTGTGTTGTGCTTAAAATGTTGCGTCACTTTATGTACATAGTTGTATTGTATTACAGGCAAGCCGTGAAGATCGAGCACCAAGGCTGTTCCAATGTTCGAATGCGTCTGGAGCTTTCACAGTGAACGAGATTGTGGAGTTTTCACAGGTAAGTCAAAGCCTTCAGTGGATAACATGGAAACACTGATTGAAACATTGTTCAGATAAACCATAAACTAAGCCAAAAACAAAATGACAACATTTCAACAAATCATAAATTGTGACATAATGGCCTTGCAAGGTTTATTTTATTATAAAATACATTTTCCCATCACAGAAGTGATGTGATTCACATTTGCTGTGATTATGTAATTCCAAAAAAGTACCAAGGCAGTTTTTGTAAGTAAAATAAATGAATAAGTAAAAAAATACAATAATTAAAATGTCCGTATCACCAAAAACGTGTTTAAAACAATTACAAAAATGCCAATTAAAGTGGTTCTAAAAGGTAATAAATATTATGTCAAAAAACAATTAAGAAGTAATTTGCAAAGTTTTGATTATGGTTAGTTAGTTGAATATGCCAGTTTGTACAAAATAGCAAGTATGTTTTTATCACCACCATTGATTTGTGATGCAATAGTGCTGCCACCTTGTGTACAAGATACTAAAAACGTCTAACCAAAATTATTTTGCATAAATTTTCTTCGTAAATTTTGAATTTGTAGAACAGTCATACTCTCAGTGAAAAATATATCTGACTAATGGTATATTTAACATAAGATTCAGTAAGATCTCAACGGTAATGCTAATGAGTGACCACTTTGTGAGAGTGACCAAACCATGCAAGGTAAGTACAATGCTTAAGTGTATTGTATCAGGTAGTTTTCAGGTGTGTATGGTATAAAGAAATTGCATAAAATCAATATTTTGTATAATATAATATGGTACATCCCTTATTTGACCTCTACAGATACCTAGCAATGTGTATTCATGCATAATGTGCAATATCTGCAGCAACCAAGGGATGGGAGACGGGGGACATAAAGATATAGTTGGAAAGCGAGTTGTTGAAATGGTTGCTGCATAAATATGCGTGACATTATGACGCTTCAAGTAGTCCACTTTAATTGCAAAGATCAGGAAATTACGTTTTATGTGGCTTGGTGGCGTAGTGGTTAAAGGACTTGACTCTCAATCGAGAGATTCCTTGGACTCACAATCGAGATATTCCAAGTTTAAATCTTTGATTTGCTGCCGTTTCGGACCTTGGACAAGTTCGTTCACTCCACTCTGCTCCAGTTTATTCAGCTGTATAAATAAGTGCCTTGCTTTAGACTGTGGTGGAGGTCTGTACGTGTATAAATAGTCTTCGCGCATTAATTACAATGCTTCCCAGAGAAGTCGAGATGGTGTTCTGTCGGGGAATAAAATGTAAAGCATTTTGAGCAGTCTCACGGACTGGATAGCTATTTCAGTTATTTGTCTGTCGTGCTTCTCCTTATTCAGTCATATCATTGTTGTTTCAGGAGGACATTGTCACTGATGACGTCTTCATTCTCGATGTCTATGACAACATATTCCTGTGGATCGGGGACGACGCTAGACCAGAGGAGAAGACAATGGCCATGGACGCCGCTATCGTCAGTGACTTTACATTACATTACCAAAGGAAAATTTTTCAGTATTATCGATTGCTGGTTTGAGATATTGAAAATATGCAAGAAACCATAAAACATTAATTTATTATAATTATTTTGCATGATTGTTATAATAATGCAATTAGACATGTAGATAACTGTTCATTCTATTCAATTTATTTCCAAGTGAACATACTGCATTCAACATATGTGCATAGTATAAAACTAAAATAAAACGACATTCAAACTGGAAAGGGGGAAAATTGAAGCACATTGCTTAATTGGCACTTTCCACCAGTTTTGCTCTTTCCCCCATATATCATGTAGCAACTGTTTGTAAGTGCTACATTTCTCAGTTTCTGCATTCTCCTTTTCTACAATAATCGTGAATGCAGTTAAAAAGAAAATCATTTATGCATTGTAAAGTTATTACGGAAATAAAACAAAATGTAGTGCATCTTGCCATCTGCATGCATGCGCATGAGTGAATTCTTCCCGGGTATCACAAGTTTTTTAATTTTCTCATAACTATTAATGTTAATACTATAATTATTGTAAGTAATGTTGAGTTGTTGTTAACAGGAGTACCTGGAGACTGACCCGTCTGGACGTGACACAGACGTGCCTATATTCATCGTGAAACAGGGATTTGAACCACCAGATTTTGTCGGCTACTTTGGCATCTGGGACAGAGAACTTTGGAGTGTAAGCAGACATTTTACATTGATTTGATATTGTGAAAGATCATTCAATATGCTACTGTTTCATGTAACAAACATGGCAGATTTCAAACCCACATCGATTGATTGGCAGTAGCAGATGTGTTATTTATTGCCATGTATTCGGTGTGCATTTCAGGGTGGAAAATCCTATGAGCAGCTGAAGAAAGAATTGGGTGAGAAAAATGTCAACCTGGAACAAGTACGATCTGTAAGTGTCCTACCCGTAATACAACTTGATACATGTGCTTTATTAAGGGTTTAAGCAGGTGAATAGCTAACGCAAGTTTTTACCGATCCATGTACAAGAAAGTTAAACTGCTTTATTAACTGTGCAACCTAAAATGATATCTATAACTTTATGCATATATACATACATACATGTCTAGTGTATACACTTATATATACATACATACATGTCTAGTGTATACACTTATATATACATACATACATGTCTAGTGTATACATTTATATATACATACATACATACATGTCTAGTGTATACATTTATATATACATACATACATACATGTCTAGTGTATACACTTATATATACATACATACATGTCTAGTGTATACACTTATATATACATACATACATGTCTAGTGTATACACTTATATATACATACATACATGTCTAGTGTATTCACTTATATATATACATACATACATACATGTCTAATGTATACACTTATATATACATACATACATGTCTAGTGAATACACTTATATATGCGTGATTATTCATTCATGTATGTATGTAATAATATATCGGAACGTGGTGAATATAGGGGGGGGGGGCTGAGCCAGATCCTCAGCTCTTCATCGCTGTCGGATGTGATATCGATAGAGATTATCTTGTTGGAGATTTGTTTGCAGTGTTGGAGATTGTTTGTGGTTGAGAGGGGTTGTATTGTTTAGGCAGTACAGTTAAAACACGGTATTCATTGTGTAAATAATAAAATATCAGTCTGATAGATTTCGGCATTAAAATATACCTTGAGATTGTAAAAAATGAAGAAACGTGAGTTCTACGGCCAGAGAATATATTAGTGTTGCTGGTATGTTTGCAGAAGAGCACAGCAAATGGTGACGTGTCATTCAGTGACGTCGGCAAGTTTCCCCTTGAGGTTCTGCAGCAGAAGGATGACTTACCAGATGGACTTGACAAAGACCGCAAAGAGGTAGTCTTACACCCTCTTCCCTGCTGTAGTGGCGTTTTATTACACTGAATTCTTCATGCTATTTACCCTAGCTGTGGCATGTATTACAGGGCTTTGGCTGCTAGAGCTTTAGCAAACCAGTGACGTTTTGTGTTTTGTTCTTGAGCTTAATGTGCTTAGTCTGTTCTTCTTTGTGTTATTATATTGTGGCGTTGTCTTCGTTTCTATTATGTTATTTATCTATAATGTCCATGGTGCAGTCTTTGATATTTACCATTTTCACAGCTTATGTAACTCAACTATTGGCAATTTTTTAGAGAGACGTTGTGCTGTTTTGTGTATAAAATATCAGACTCATAAATTGCGTAACACAAGTTTTGTTGTGTGTAAAAATAACCTTGCATATTGAAGATGTGCTGTATTGAAACTTTCAGAAACATCTGAGTGAAGACGGCTTCCAGGCTTTGTTTAAAATGAGCTATGCACAGTTCCTCCAGCTGCCAACATGGAAACAACAAAGGCTGAAGAAGGAACACAACCTTTGGTAGATCAAGCCACCTTGTGTGGTTGTCAACAGCAGCCATGCACATCAAGCCACCTTGTATGGTTGTCAACGGTAGCCATGCACATCAAGGCACCTTGTATGGTTGTCAACAGTAGCCATGCACATCAAGGCACCTTGTATGGTTGTCAACAGTAGCCATGCACATCAAACCACCTTGTATGGTTGTCAACAGCAGCCATGCACATCAAGCCACCTTGTATGGTTGTCAACAGTAGCCATGCACATCAAGGCACCTTGCATGGTTGTCAACGCAGCCATGCACATCAAGCCACCTTGTATGGTTGTCAACAGCAGCCATGCACATCAAGCCACCTTGTATGGTTGTCAACAGTAGCCATGCACATCAAACCACCTTGTAAGGTTGTCAACAGTAGCCATGAACATCAAACCACCTTGTATGGTTGTCAACAGCAGCCATGAACATCAAGCCACATTATATGGTTGTCAACAGCAGCCATGCACATCAAGCCACCTTGTATGGTTGTCAACAGCAGCCATGCACATCAAACCACCTTGTATGGTTGTCAACAGCAGCCATGCTCATCAAACCACCGTGTATGATTGTCAACAGTAGCCATGAACATCAAACCACCTTGTATGGTTGTCAACAGCAGCCATGAACATCAAGCCACATTACATGGTTGTCAACAGCAGCCATGCACATCAAGCCACCTTGTATGGTTGTCAACAGCAGCCATGCACATCAAACCATCTTGCATGGTTGTCAACAGTAGCCATGCTCATCAAACCATCTTGTATGGTTGTCAACAGCAGCCATGCACATCAAACCAACTTGTATGGTTGTCAACAGCAGCCATGCACATCAAGCCACCTTGTATGGTTGTCAACAGCAGCCATGCACATCAAGCCACCTTGTATGGTTGTCAACAGTAGCCATGCACATCAAACCACCTTGTATGGTTGTCAACAGTAGCCATGAACATAAAACCACCTTGTATGGTTGTCAACAGCAGCCATGAACATCAAGCCACCTTGTATGGTTGTCAACAGCAGCCATGCACATCAAACCACCTTGTATGGTTGTCAACAGCAGCCATGCTCATCAAACCACCGTGTATGATTGTCAACAGTAGCCATGAACATCAAACCACCTTGTATGGTTGTCAACAGCAGCCATGAACATCAAGCCACATTACATGGTTGTCAACAGCAGCCATGCACATAAAGCCACCTTGTATGATTGTCAACAGCAGCCATGCACATCAAACCATCTTGCATGGTTGTCAACAGTAGCCATGCTCATCAAACCACCTTGCATGATTGTCAACAGTAGCCATGCTCATCAAACCATCTTGCATGGTTGTCAACAGCAGCCATGCACATCAAACCACCTTGTATGGTTGTCAACAGCAGCCATGCACATCAAGCCACCTTGTATGGTTGTCAACAGTAGCCATGCACATCAAACCACCTTGTATGGTTGTCAACAGTAGCCATGAACATAAAACCACCTTGTATGGTTGTCAACAGCAGCCATGAACATCAAGCCACATTACATGGTTGTCAACAGCAGCCATGCACATCAAGCCACTTTGTATGGTTGTCAACAGCAGCCATGCACATCAAACAACCTTGTATGGTTGTCAACAGCAGCCATGCTCATCAAACCACCATGTATGATTGTCAACAGTAGCCATGAACATCAAACCAACTTGTATGGTTGTCAACAGTAGCCATGAACATCAAGCCACATTACATGTTTGTCAACAGCAGCCATGCACATCAAGCCACCTTGTATGGTTGTCAACAGCAGCCATGCACAAAACCATCTTGCATGGTTGTCAACAGTAGCCATGCTCATCAAACCATCTTGCATGGTTGTCAACAGCAGCCATGCACATCAAACCACCGTGTATGGTTGTCAACAGTAGCCTTGCACATAAAACCACCTTGTATGGTTGTCAACAGTAGCCATGAACATCAAGCCACATTACATGGTTATCAACAGCAGCCATGCACATCAAGCCACCTTGTATGGTTGTCAACAGCAGCCATGCACATCAAACCATCTTGCATGGTTGTCAACAGTAGCCATGCTCATCAAACCATCTTGCATGGTTGTCAACAGCAGCCATGCACATCAAACCACCGTGTATGGTTGTCAACAGTAGCCATGCACATCAAACCACCTTGTATGGTTGTCAACAGCAGCCATGAACATCAAGCCACATTACATGGTTGTCAACAGCAGCCATGCACATCAAGCCACTTTGTATGGTTGTCAACAGCAGCCATGCACATCAAACAACCTTGTATGGTTGTCAACAGCAGCCATGCTCATCAAACCACCATGTATGATTGTCAACAGTAGCCATGAACATCAAACCACCTTGTATGGTTGTCAACAGTAGCCATGAACATCAAGCCACATTACATGGTTGTCAACAGCAGCCATGCACATCAAGCCACCTTGTATGGTTGTCAACAGCAGCCATGCACATCAAACCATCTTGCATGGTTGTCAACAGTAGCCATGCTCATCAAACCATCTTGCATGGTTGTCAACAGCAGCCATGCACATCAAACAACCGTGTATGGTTGTCAACAGTAGCCATGCTCATCAAACCATCTTGCATGGTTGTCAACAGCAGCCATGCACATCAAACCATCTTGCATGGTTGTCAACAGCAGCCATGCTCATCAAACCATCTTGCATGGTTGTCAACAGCAGCCATGCACATCAAACCATCTTGCATGGTTGTCAACAGCAGCCATGTACATCAAACCACCGTGTATGGTTGTCAACAGCAGCCGTGCACAATTACACTTGGTCCATAGCCATTTCTATTTTGACCGAATGAAAACGTGCCATGTTCTCACATTTGTTGAACTGATGTTGTTGGTATACACAAATGTGTACATTTGTTGCTCAATGTAAATACTCTAGAATGCATTCTGGTAACACAAAACGTAGCTACAAAATGTATAAATCAGAAATATATTAAGTTAGAAAAAAATGTCATTGAATGGCTTGTTTATAACTAAAATGGGTTAAACAAATTACTGCAATGAATTTATTATGTAGTTTGATAGGGATATGCACAATAAAATGCACTGTTTTTAAATAGGCTTAAACTATGTTTTGCACTGTGTATGTAATTTGTGAATTCATGAATATACGTGTAGTTATATACACATTCCACTGGTCATTAATTGAGATGTAAATTAGAGAATATTTAGGAGGTGAAAGAATGTAATATCACGGTTCTTAGTTTGTAGTAGCTTGAAATATCTTATACAAATACAGCATGTATTATACAAAGAATTTGGTCAGTGTTTTCATTTGTTGAATTGGGGGTTGCTTATTTAAAAAAGGAATCTGATAAGTGAGAGGTTGAAAATGTTTCCTTATAACGGTTCCATTGAACTTCCGATTTCTATTTTTACTTCATATTTCACTTGTCTAACTATGCTGATTAAAGGGTAATGCTAGAAAAATATGTTTCCACTGTTGATCCCAATAGCCTACTTATCTTATTTTGATTTCAGTTCTACCAAAGTTTACAGTTTTCAAATGGTATTTAACAAGATTGCCACCCAGAGAATTAACTCTAGGTGGCAGGTGGACAAGGAAGCCCTTTGGCTTATCGAGAGTCCGACCCTTTTATCTATGTGTATCCCGCCCGTCTGAGGTATGTGTCGATTTTATTTTTAAACATATTCACGCTACTAGCACCCATACAATCAGCAGGTAATCTGTTCCATTCATTTACAGTCCTTTGTGAAAATGAAAACTTTCTTATATCCAATCTACTCTGCTCCTTTGCCAATGTAAGTTCATGTCCTCTAGTCCTTCTATCTTTCTTAACTGAGAAAAAAATATTTCTATCAATATTTTCATAACCCTTCAATATTTTAAACACTTCTATCTGATCTCCTCTCAATCTCCTGGTCTCTAGTGTTGTTAAACCGCATTTTTTTAGGCGTATTTCGTAACTAAGATCCCTCAGTTTTGGTATCATTTTAGTTGCTCTCCTCTGCACTCTTTCTAGCATATCTATGTCCTTCCTGCGATATGGCCTCCACGCTTGAATACAATATTCTAAATGAGGCCTAACTATTGTTTTGTACAGCGGTATTATTAGCTCTTTTTCCTTATACGTTATGTTTAGCCTAATTAATCCAAGGATTTGATTTCCCTTTGAAGCTGCAATTCCGCACTGCTCTGAAATCTTCATATCAGCACTAATGGTTAACCCTAAGTCCTTTTCTTTTACAGTAGTACTTAGTACAGTACCCCCATTGTATATTCTACTTCTTCGTTCCCATGTCCTGTGTGGAGGCATTTACATTTCCCAAAATTGAACAGCATTTGCCACTTTTCAGACCATTTGATCAACCTGTCAAGATCATCTTGTAAATGCTGTCTATCTCCATCACTTTTAATCCTTCTAAACACTTTTGTATCATCCGCAAATTTCAACACCTTGCTTATTATTTCATCATCCAAATCGTTGATATATATTAAGAATAATATAGGACCTAATACTGATCCCTGTGGTACCCCACTCAATACTGATTTCCAGTTTGAAGCCTCCCCATCAACTACTACACGTTGTCTTCTGTCAATCAACCATTGTTCTATCCAGTTTATTATACCATTTCCTATGCCATGGGCCTTTAGTTTAAGCAGTAATCTTTGATGTGGTACTTTGTCGAAAGCTTTTTGAAAATCTAAGTAGACGATATCTACTGGTGATCCCTCATCTACCCACTTAGTGATGTCTTCCAAAAAACATAACATATTTGTTAAGCATGACCTCGCTTTAAAAAAACCATGTTGAGATGGGTTTATCAAGTTTTGTTTAACAAGAAAATCCACCATGTGATCTTTAATTAGTCTTTCTAACAATTTACAAATCACTGATGTTAAACTCACTGGTCTATAGTTCTCTGACTTGTTTCTCGAACCTTTTTGAATAACGGTATAATGTTTGCTTCTTTCCATTCTAAAGGAACCACTCCCTCTTCTAATGACAAATTGAAAACTGTTGCAAGCGGTATGCTAATTTGTTCTACAATTTCCAATAGTAGTTTGGGTGGAATACCATCCACTCCAGGTGATTTATTATCCTTCATAGCCCTTATTTTCTTACCTACCATTTCCGGGGTTACAATTAATTGTCCTAAATAGTCTGAATCTGCCCCCTTGAACTTAGCCTCTGGTACTGGCAGTGAACTAATATCTTCCCTGGTAAACACTGAACTAAAGTACTCATTCAGGTCTTCTGCCATTAAGAATCCCTCTGATATTATATTTCCAGCACTATCTACTAGAGGACCGACTTTATCTTGAACTTTCTGTTTGCTTCGAACATACGCATAAAAACTCTTGCTGTCATGTTTTATATTACTAGCTAATTGTTGTTCATAGCTTCTCTTTGAATTTCTAATTTCAGCTGTAGCTTGGTTAAGTGCTTCTTTATAACTGTTGTAGTCTTCATCATTTCCAGTACATCTGTATGACTTCCACATCATTTGTTTGTACTTAATTTTTCTAATGGCTTCTTTCGATAAGTGTTTCTTTTTGGACCGTTTTCCTTGTTTTTTGAAGGGTACAAATTTATCGACTATGCACTTAATTTCACTCTTTAATACATTCCAGCATTCTGTTGCCGTCTTATTTTTCAGTGTGTTATTCCAGTCTATCTTTGCTAAATATTTCCTCATGTCCTTATACCTTCCTTTGTGGAAATTTCTCCTATACTGCTTTTTACTATTCCTTTCTGATTTTACTTTGATGATAAAATGTATCTGGTTGTGATCGCTACTCCCCAGTGGCTCACATATCTTGACATTGTCAACTAATTCTTCTGTGAGGACAAAACTATGTCTAACACATTCTCACCCCTGGTTGGTTCTAGCACATGTTGAGAAAGGAATGTATCTTGAACTAAAACTAAAAACTTGTGGTCCTCACTCCCCATACTCTGTAGAGATTTCCATTGTATATGCCCATGGTTAAAGTCCCCCATAATAATACAGTCCCGTTTGCTTACTTCCCTTATAGCGTTTTGTATTTTTTCATTCTCTTCTATGCTTATGTTTGGACTTCGATAAACTAACCCAACTGTTAACGTTGAGTTTCCTGTAACTATGTTACACCAAACAGCTTCTTCGCAATCTGCTTCTCTTTCTAATTTTATTTCATAAGCCTGAATAGATTCTTTAATATATAAAATAACTCCACCTCCCTTTCTTCCTATTCTATCTTTTCTAAACATTACATATCCTGTCAGTCCCAATTCAGCATCTGATATATCGGTGGTGGTCCAGGATTCGGTTATACCTATTATATGAGGGTCAATATCTTCTACCATAATGTTTAGTTCATTTCTTTTGTTTACTATACTCCTTGCATTTAAACAAACACATTTATATCCAGCTTCAGAAGAGTTTTCCACACTGTTATTTGCTGATTTATTTGTGCTGTCTTTATCTATGCCTCCATTTTCAGGCTTTTCTGTGAGTCCCCCCTGCGAATCTAGTTTAAATAGATACAACCTGTCCCACTGTCAACAGATCGCAGCAGGTTCTCTGAGAAAACTGCTGCCCCCTTTCCACTAAGATGGAGGCCATCTCTCATGTACATATCTTCCCTCCCAACAAAGTATCCCCATAAATCTGTGAATCCCACCCCCTCTTCGTCACACATCTGCTCAACTAGTACGTTGATCGCCATCCTCTTACAGTTTCTATACGTTGCCCCCCTTCCTCCCATTACTGGCAAAATTCCTGACAGAATAACCTGTTCAACTCTTGTCTTCTTTAGCTTCCTCACTAACTGTCTATACTTCTGTACTATCGCAGTTGTTCCCTCCCTGTCTGCATTATTTGTTCCTACATGTACCAGTATAGACCCCCCCTTGCCATGTCCCAATACCTTCTCTACCCTGTCAGTTACATGTTCAATCCTAGCCCCCGGTAAACAAACAACGATGTCCTTCCCCTCGCTCAGTGCCTTGTCCGTCTTTCTCATAATGGAGTCGCCCATAAACACCCTCTCTTTCCTCATTGCCCCCTCTATCACTGCCTTAGAATAGCTCCTTCTTCGGTTTGCATCTGTCTGCTTGTTGTCTTTCCCCCTGTCGTCTTCTCTCCTGTCACATTCTCTTCCGATCCATTCTTTCCTGTCGCTTTTTCTCTTGTCACCTTCCCTTTTATCGACTTCTCTTCTATCACATTTTCTCTCACTTCCTTTCGTCCCTTCTTCGTTCGTCCCATCTCGTTTTCCTCTCTCCTCTCCCTTCCCATCTTCCCTCCCTCCTTCTCTACGGTCACTTTCTTCCCTGTCACCTTCACGCTTGTCACGTTTTCTGTTGTCGATTTTCCAATTTCTTCCCCTCCAATCACCTTCCCTCCTCTCAATCTCCTTTCCTCAGTTTTCTTGCCACTGCTATTCTCCTTCAGTCTTGCAGTATTCTCACCTCTCTCCCTGTCGTCTCTCTCCATTCGACCTGCCTCCTTGCTAATTCCCATCTCCATTCCCTTCACAATATCTGTCAACCTAACTATCTCCTTCTGCAGACACTCCACCTTCCAACACCCAATGCACTGAAAGGTGAATCCTTCCTCCATGGTTTCTGCCCATGACTTCCCACAGCCGGACAATGCAAAATCTACCCAGCTGTGGCAGTGATCGCACACCAAGTGTCGCTTTGCCTTGACTTGCCGCTTGCAAGGCGCCATATCCCGATCAGAATTTATTTAATAACTTAACTAACTTAGTCTTTATAAAGACTGTTTCCTGTGTACTACAGCACACTTTAGGTTACAAATTTCAATTACACAGCCAACTAGTTATCCTGACACGAACGCTAACATTACCGGTAGTGACCTAATTTAAATACAATCAATTACGTTACGTTAGGCTGCTTTATTTATTTAGGTTACGCCGCCCGACTATCGCCCTTGCTTAATTTTAACAACAATGCTACCTAATCAAAATATCTAGCAAGTACTGGCTTACACAGATATTATCTTATGTAAGTAGTTTGATGGTTGTTACTTTATCTCCTATATATTCTACCACATAATCAGGTTTGTTAAATCTTGTTTACAAATTATTGAAGCCTAAGTGAGTTACCCTATTATCACTCACTATACTAAGGTATTCTAAAATACTATAACTAACTAACTTTAAGCACAACTGCTACTCAATATATGTTTATTGCAACTTTATGAATGATATTAAGGCAAGAATAATACTTATCAATCAGTAATTCCACTTGTTTATCAACTTTTCTGCACCACCAATTTCTACGATCTATCTCCGCCAAATATAGCCTCGATCGTTTACGGTGATGTACTGCTAATACGTGTTGGTTACGCGCTAAACAGCGCGCCGGTGTGGACATGTGCATTAACCATTATATTTGTCATGTTAAAATGTGTCTGTTTTAAAGCTGCCGCTGGAATACTTCAACCGCTAGATATGAATATTGCATGAAGACAATTTAAAGACGACACACGAGAACATTGCGCCATTAAAAGGGTTTCAAGACGAATACTTCAGCTCTGTTTTTATACACATGTGTCTTGAAAAACTACTGCTGTTACTGCAACCGCTAAAACCCCTGCTGCATTCATTCAACTAACAGAGGTGCCAGATATCATAGTACAATAGCCTACGTACTTTCAGCTTTCAGATTGTTAGACGGAAAAGCTAAATCGGTGAATTGAAAATCGCAGACAGCGTCAAGATATGGTTCCATTATAACAGGTCTGTTCGATGAAGATTATCAAACTAGACAAAGTAGTAACTAGTAACTAAAATAAAGGTTCGGTCGCCAATACTGGTACACCTATTTATATTACTAGTGTTTTGTGTACAATACTAATACTACCAATCCGGGGCGTATTATTACAGGGGCAACTGTGGCACATACCCCTGAGCCCGAGCACCCGGTGGCCCAACTGAAGTGAGAACAAATGTCCAGTGGCTAGACCTCCAGTGGCCCCATTCAAGTGAAAACAAATTTATTCCACGATCCAGGGCTTTTGGGGGCCCCACTCATATGTTAACATTAGCAATGACAGTATGATGGTCTGATAACCCATCTGAAACAGTAGGTGCTTGGATATAATTACAAGTTGAACGGGTCAAGGTAATGGCCATGTATATGTGTCAAAAAGGTAACATGTAGTTTAAAATTAAAGGATGCCAGAATATCCAGAAAGGATGCCAGAAAATGTAGATTAAAATCACCAAGACTCTAAAATTCTGAATGAATAATTGCCAGGTTTTCCAACAGATCCTGAAAGTGTTCAAAGAAATTTGTCGGATGTCCTGGAGGGCAATAGATACAAATAAACTATGTGAAGAAAGAGGAATCTATAATTTCAGCAAAGATGGACTAAAAACTGGAGTATTCAGGGCTGGAATGAAATTTAACTTTGAACTGCTGTAGGTCAGTAGGAACGAGTTTCAGATAAAAATTCTGCAATGGCGATAATTTCTGCCCATGGCTTGTTGCTCCTGGGTGGATGGAAGCTAGTCTACAGCAATGATCATATAATTAGTTATGGATAAATATCTACAAAAACAATTTGTATTTCGGCCTTGTTATGAGTGCACTTGTAAGACTGCTCATGTCACGGACGGTCGCAGTAATTAGTGCTATGTGTACGAACGGCGGTCATGTTTCCAAAGTTGTGTAACAGCATAGGTAAAATAAAACAATAGAAGACTTATGCATAAGATCAAATCAGATTAAGATTCCTCATAAATATACACTTAACGATGTGTTTCATTTAGTATCAACAGTAGGCACACATATGTTTTGATGTTATCCCTGAACTTTGAAATGACATTTGACCTTTGAGACGAACCCCCTGAGCTTTGAAACGACCCCCTGAGCTTTGAGATGAACCCTGAGCTTTGACACGGTCCATGAACATTTAGATAACCCCTGAGCTTTGAGATGACCCCTAAGCTGAGACTGTATTCAGTGCAGTTTCTTACCTGATTAGCGATAAATGTTGATGCTTATGATGCGTCCAACTTTGCCATAGCTGCTTCCTGTGCATAGACAAAGGACTTGATAACAGCTTCAGTCAATCAAGAAATTGCAAACAAATTACATCATGTCTAGTTGTAAACCGTTCTAGCAACTTACTGTTGCAAAACTGGTTGTATTTTACTGGTTGTATTTGTAAATTCTAATGCCTTGCCAATATGAAAGTATATCTTGTCTCCCACGTAGTTTCCATATTTTGAAATATGTGCCAAGTGGCCAGAGAGTTTGATGTGTTCAGTATATACCATCACACAAGATAAATGATCCCTACAGCACAGAATTATAATTAATACATTTTCACATCAAAGACCTTAATGAAATTTGCCATTTTTCTTTTACTATTAAGAAATTATATAAGACACATTTAAAATATGTATCTGGATGGAAACATGCCTAATACTGAGTTCACACAGGGATAAGCTGGTATGATTAAGTAGTTTAACTTAACGTGTACAGCTATTACATAGTTGGGAACAATTGTTGCACTGTGAACAATTGTCATAAACCAGTGTAAAGTTAAGCCAGTTAAACATTTCTATGAGACCATGGCATTAATTAGTTATTTAGTACGTAAGTGATTTAGTAAAATAAGTAAACTAACTTATTTATTTATAGTGCACTAAGCATACACCACGATTCTGGCACAACATATAGGGTTTGTAGAGTTAACATAAATATAACTAATTATAGTATATGCGAAAAGAAGATGGATGGTGAGAAGAGATAACTAAATAAATGGGCCAAGAGGCTCTGAAGTCCTTTGGTCTATATTGTGAATTTGTAGTTATTAATTAAATGTTTTTGGTGAATCATAGTTACAGATCATTAAGAGTTATGATGGAAGTAAAGTGTTGACATTTTTAGTAGCTCTCTAGACATTATGCATGCCAGTGAAGATACACGTGGAAATAAAGTAGTCGAGTAGACCATTTCGTGAATATTGTATATATTAGTTAATTTGTTATTAAAAATATTGTCGGATTTTATCCCGGTACTCTGCTATTTAGGCCAAATTCCAGTGGTTGTAGAAACCTTTCAGGAGAGTTGGTAAGCTGCTATCTCACATGTAGCACAGTAAAACATTGTTGAAGAAAATGCACACACATTATCTGTTCTCCTTTTTCCCCTAACACCCTCCCACAGAATGGGAAGAAGTAAGAGATGAACTATGATAAAACTTTATTTGTTATCAAAGTACATATGCATAACATGCATTTTGACTTAAACAGTAGTAATGACAATAAAAAACTGTAGTAACGACATAATACTAATATAACTGGAGTGACGGAATAGCTGCAACATGTATAGTAAAACATCTGAATAATATTCTTTATAATTTTTGGCTAAATATGTATTAACCTTTTCGAGTATACCTATGTTATTTTACTTTATATATTATTGTATACCTAAGTTATTTTATTTTAATCGTAGGTAATATCTTTATATTGCATTGATAATTATGTCTACTGCTGATATAACGTTGTCATGTTCTACACGTGCAGTAGGGATTCCCATTACACATTAGTCACATTCCACTGTTTGACACAGTTTAAAATGTATATGCAACTGTCCAGGGATCTAGTGGGTGTTGTCTGTTGGCACAAGCCTTTGCCAGTGACCAATTACAGATTAGTTACAGTTTCCGTCAAACAATAGCAGGCAGGCTGCAGCCGGCAGAGACCCTGTGAGATGGGGAGTCGGGTGGGTCACTTAGTACTCTGCCAACGTAGTCCAGGCAGAAACAGACAAAATGTGAACAATTAACTTTTTGGGAGGCCCTTGGGTGCCCTTATAATGATTCAATCAAACACAAATTTCTTGTGTACAGTGACTCTAACCTAAGTGACGTCTATGCAAAATAAGAGGGAAAGTTACTGAACAGTTTTTGAAATGATAGAAAAGACAACCTCTGATCCATGCAAGACACATACTTTGCATGTTGTAGGAAAAGTGATTAGTTAAGAGAAGGACTATAGCCAGCCAGAGTTCGAGGCTGTTCTCCTGCTGTAAAAAATTTAGTTAGCAAATTTAGCATGTTTGGGGACCATTGGCGCCCTTAGAATGATTCAATCAAATACAGATTCCTTGTGTACAGTGACACTACCACGTGAAATAATGTATATGCAAAATTATAGGAAACGTTACTGAAGAGGTTTTGGAAAAAAATTGGCAAAATTTGAAAAATTACCAGTTTTTTGGGGCCTGGTTGCTTAGAACGATTCAATAAAATACAGATTTATCGTGCATAGTGACAGTACCCTAAGATACATCTATGCAAAATTAGAGAAAAGTTACTGAACGGTTTCTGAGATACGGCAGCTAACGGCGGACGCCGGATGCAGAGTGATGGCAATAGTCCGTTGGACCTTCGGCCCAAAGGACTAAAAGTAGATGGATGGTGAGAAGAGATAACTAAAAACGTAGATGGATGGAGAGAAGAGATAACTACAAAAATGGCCCAAGAGGCACTGAAGTCCTTTAGACTAATACGTCTATATGTGACCCCGGCTGACCAAATGAGTGATAAATAAAAAAATGTTAACATTGTTTTCTTACATTCTTGTAAAGGTTGGGTAGGGTGCTTTATACGGTTTCAAAAATTATGACTGCTACAAAAATTGGCGAAGTTATGGAGCATTGATGAATGAAGAAAACGGCTGTTGAAGTTTTACATTATGTATGCAAATGGATTGCATGGAAATATGATATGCATGACATTCAAATGTGGCACACAGTGTGTATGTTATGTTGCAATGATACACTGGAAGTACAAATGTGCTGCTACAAAAACTTATCAAGTTATGCCAGATTATGTCTTTATGTGTAAAACCGAGAGGACAGATTATTTGAGAACAAAGGGTAGACTATAGAAAATTAAAAATTACGAACCTAATGCAGAGCTAAGAGAATTGACTAGTGGGTATAAATGTTTTGTAAAAGAAATATCAAAATGCTACCATGAACAGTTACATGAAAACTTGCGCAACCTAAAACATAGCAAGCCTGCAGAATGCTGGGATATACTTAATAAAGCAAGTAACAGCATTGAAAAATGTGGAAATATTTCACTGGATAAATTAATGAACCACTTTAAAAAACTCGGTAAAAACCTGAACGTGAAACTGCAGCTAGTGAGCTACCTTTTTATCCAAGAAATATGTTCCAGTCAAACAAACACATAAACAGGCTATTCACGCAAGATGAGGTACTAATGCAAATCAAAAAACTAAAAACCATATAGTAATATTGAAGATCAATGAAATTGTTGGAAAAGTAGAATTTCCATTACGCTTCTGTGATCAGTGTATTTAATTATTTTTAAGGAAAATAAGATTCCTGTAGTTACTCCAGGCTTTATGAGTTTACATAGCAGCAAATACTGGGACAGTGTGACTGCTGCCTGGCTAAATGGATGCAGTGGTGCTTTGAAGTTAGTTCTTCTGCCAACTATCCTTTTCACACAAGCCTATATGTTTAGTGGCTGCCAGCACACTACTGAGCCTAAACTACCATGCAGGTGTGAAAAACTGGTGTATTTGAACTTGAGCCACTAATTAACTGTCCACCAAGCAGTAGCAGAGCAGTTTTATAATAATAAAAATCCAGAAGTTAAGTGGCAGTGATCTTTCTTTTATCATTCATGTGATTTATTGTGAGCAGGGCAGACAAATGGTATCATACGTAGACAGGTTCAGAAAGAAACTGACATTTTCTATAAAAAGAACATGTTTGCCTATCAATGGCATGTATTTCCTATTGTTGCCGTTTCTGCCGGGCAGAAACCGTTTCCGCCCGGCAGAAATCAAACAACCCTGTAGATAATTATTAATTAAATGTTTTTTGGTGAATCATAGTTACATATCATTAAGGGTTATGATGGAAGTAAAAGGTTGACATGTTTACAGTTCACTTATTGCACCATGTCTTGCATTTAGAGGAGTAATCATAACAGATAAAAAAATGTTGTGGCACCTATTTTTTTTAAATACATGCATTGACGAGAAACCGGGAATTACCTTTGTGTGGCCTAAGAATAACTTATTTCACATATTTCCTGCATATATCAAACAACTGCATAAAAATAGACACCCATGCAAGACACAGACTCCGCATGTGACAGATGTTTTGGGAAGGGGAATAGCTAACAGGTTCTGTTTTTGGCACAATACACAAAATCTACTTTTAGGGGATAGTCTCAAGGGCCCTTCTCAAAACCACATCACTAGATAGTGTAAACAATTTGCATTTGGGGGGGCTGTGTCAGCCTTCTTCTCATGTGATGTAGAGTTACCACAAGGAGAAAACTTGTCTCCTTTGTTATTTGCTATTTACCTGAATGATTTTTGAACACTGTTAGTCATAATTATAAGGGACTTGACATGGCAGCTGGTGAAATTTACAACAACCTTAGTGATAATGATGTAGACATTTTCTTGCAAATGTATGTTCTGTTATATGCTGATGATACTAGAATGATTAAATCAAATACAGAGTTCTTGTGTATAGCGGAACTATGTCAACTCTTCTAATGGTTGACATTTGGTTGTTTCAGGATGACCACTTAAATGTAAGCACAACTGTCCAGGGGTCTAGTGGGTGCTGCCTGTTCACACAAGCCTCTGCCAGTGAGCAATTACTGGTTAGTTACAGTTTCCATCAGGCAGGGACCCTTCCTCCACTATGAGGTGTGACAGATGTTGTAGGAAAATGGTTTAGTTGAGGAAAGGACTGTAAGCCAGATAGATCCACTGCTGCAGTAGACATTTTAGTTAGCAAATTTAGCATTTTAGGGGACCTTTGGTGCCCTTAGAAAGATTCAATCAAATACATATTCCTTGCGTATACACTACCACATGAAGTCATTGAAGATTTTTTTTTTAAATAGACAAAATGTGAAAATTTACTAGTTTTGGGGTCCTTTTTGGGGGTCATTAAGTTCCATTAGATTGACTTAATCAAATACAGATTTCTTTTGTACAGTGATACTACCACATGAAATGTATATGCAAAATTAGAGAAAAAGATACTCAAAATTTTTTGAAAAAAATTGGCTAAATTATTTTTTGTATCACTTTTGGGGCCCTTGGAGGCCCTAGAGAGACCTTAGAACAATTCAATCAAATACAGATTGATCGTGCATAGTGACAGTGCCCTGAGATATGTCTACGCAAAATTAGAGAAAAAATTGCAGAACAGTTTCTGAGATACGGCAGCTAACGGCGGACGGCGGATGGCGGACGCAGAGTGATGGCAAAAATTCGTTGGACCTTTGGCCCAAAGGACTAAAACGTAGATGGATGGTGAGAAGAGATAACTAAAAAAGAAGATGGATGGTGAGACGAGATAACTAAAAAAAGCAGATAGATGGTGAGAAGAGATAACTAAAAAGCAAGAGTAACCAGCAGAGAATGATTGGAAATGGCAGAGGAGTGAGAGATAAGTTGTTGAGAAGGCAGAAAAGGATTAAGAGGAAAAAAAAGAAGACATCTGACACATCGCAACGTGTTAGATCTTAGGGTACAATTTGGTGGTTATGAACATTATGTTAAAGAGAACGTTTCAGTTTTACAATTATTCCAAATGTCCTCCGTGTGTGTCAATTTGAGGCAAACTAGGTGGTTGAGTTGAATTCAAGGTTTGAGACAGACAACATCAAAGATAGGTATTCACATTACAAATCATACACCACTCAATCCAAAACATGCGTCAAACATATTTTTTAAAGACAACAATTCCAAATCGCATTATTCAAGCTGGTAGTATATTTTTTCTTTCTAAAAATGAAAAATAAACTCAACAAATGATAATTATATTTTCACCTGAATGTATTTTGTCTTTTTGTTGTACCCTATGCTCCAAACCGCTCTACCCTGTCACATATTTGATATGCCACAACAAAGTGGATATTAAGTAACACGATTGTGAAATGGAGTTTAGTTCCTTTTGGGATTCCACAGGTCATGACCTTCATAATTATACCTCATTTGTTGAACTATCTTCAGCAGTTTTTGATTTACTGCTAAAATTGTAGCAAACTTCAAAATAACGATTTTTTGAGAAACAATGTCATTTTGATTCAATTTTCTACTGTATTTCAATCTACGGTTCATTTGATTAATTTTGGATTATTTGTCAAAATTAAAACAATAAACTGAACTTTGAAAAATGAGATTACAAAATATTAATTTCTATTAAAATCACAACATTTATTGAACATGACCTAGAAAACTATGTTTGGCTCGTAAGCAGAATAGGCCTGTTAATAGTGAATTCACTGGGGCGGGGCACATGGAAGAAAGTGAACTTTGGCTAGTAAAGACAAGACTGCCGTTAGTCCCTACCTTCACATATGGCATGCCCTGGTCCTTTAGCATGGCTGCCTTCCAAGTGAGTAAGCGAGCACTCTCCAGCCTCACTTCCATGTCTGCAACTTCATATGAAACCACCCAGACCAATGACATACCGTCTCAAGACCTTCTCTTTCGAGTTACTTTTACCACAGTTTTCATACATGCAAATGTATCCGGTACAAAACTATTCAAATGCTTCTAGTACACAATAATATACTGATGCGGTTTGCCTACGTCACAATAATGGACTGATCCCATATGACGCGGTTTGCCTAAGTCACAATATAGGACTGATCCCATATGAAGCGGTTTGCCTACGTCACAATAATGGACTGATCCCATATGACGCGGTTTGCCTACGTCACCATAAAATTACACATGTGCCCATAGCTCTTAAGTTTTGCTTTTCCAACAATGTTTACATATACTACATCTACAGTATGTGAACTACAGTACTAATGCGGCATGGCATCTATTAGATCAAACAATTTCACACATATTTCTTGCTTAAATATCTTCGCCTTACGTCTTTGTCATAAAGAAAATCATTTCAACAAAATATACGACTGAATGTTCAAACGCGTTCAGCTTGGCGTAACGTATCTTATTGAGACACAACAGGTCACGTGATGGTCATGTCACCTGTATGGAACAGTTTGGTTTGTCTGCTTGTCTTATTTTCTACAAAGTCTCATTTCACACAAAAATGGACATATCTAGAATCAACCACAACATGCCAAGTTAGCATGAAATAAGTTTTGACCACATCAGGTCAAAAGGTCGGGCAAAAACGGGCAAAAGTGGTCGAGCTCTATATACTACAGCATAAGTCTGTTCACACTTTCACAAGTTACTCAATGTACTGATCAACATAAATATGTTTATGTTTTAAACAAACGTATGCAGTCTTTCAAAAAACTATTTTCAGATAATTATTACTTGAACTATTAACACACTAGAGATTTGAGCATTAATTAATATTATTCATCTATATCTCATTTTAGTAACCACTACGGCAACAACTAATCATATAAAATGTTGACACTGCAGTGATTATCTTGCTAACCTGTAATACCTTAACATTTTGCAATAGGGGCTCCAAATGCTTCCCTTTTCCCGCGTAGTCTAACGCACACTCCATAGCTGCCTGGGACGTAGACAACACACACAGTGCGAGACACACGTAGAAACAAACATACAGCTGTACAAAGGCACACTGATCAAAACCAAAACTATTACAACTGTGCGAACACTTACAAATCAGAAATAAACTACCAACAAAGCATTGGAATAAGGAAGCAGAGTCACTCAGCGTTAGGCTATACTGAAATCTAAATGGTAGCGCCATCTGTTGCATTGATGTAGCATTATTACATTATGTTTTGGGTAAAATTGCATTTTTGAGACAAGAGTGACCGTTCAAAAAGCACCAAGAAGCACGTTGTGCCATCAGAGTGAATCGGCACGGTGAAGTGATGTACATTTGTATAGTACTGGTAGTCAGTTAAATTATCAAAAACACTGCGTAATAATGGTATATTAATGAAGTCATGTACATTTGTATAGTACTGGTAGTCAATTAAATTATTAAAAACACAGCGTAATAATGCAATATTAATGCAGCAGGTGGTGCTACCTGAGAAACTATGCTTCCTTCGCGTTGGTATCAGTTATTTTACATATAGACTAGTTCGGAGAATGCCAATTTAAACTACTGTGCATAAGGCACACATGGAAATGGTGGGATACATTGTTTTTCAACTTGCAGCTGTAAACAAAAGCAGGAATACCAGCTCAACATTGATCCCTGCTCCTGCCCCTCCGGGCCTGTGGTCAGTAAGACAGTGGCCACGACACAAGAGGAGGGAGTGACCACAGCTGGCCGGTGTAGAGTCTGCCCTCTCTGCAACAGCCCCATTTAGGTGGATTGACTTACTTGACTTAAATGCGTATGCAAATTTGAACTGTCACTATCCTCCTGGATGTGACACTCTTTGGTGGGAACATTGGCGGATATAGGTCGTGATGAATTCTTGGTGCAGAAAAAGTAAAAAAACAAGTGGAAATATTGATTGATAAGTATTATTCTTACCTTAGTATTATTCATAAAGCAACACTAGACATATAGTAAGTAACAGTTGTGCTTCAAGTTAGTTAGTTAAAATAGTTTAGTACACTTTAGTCCAGTGAGTGATAATAGGGTAACTTAGCCTTCGATAAGTTGTAAACAAGATTTAATAAACTTGATTATGTGGTAGAATATATAGGATAAAGTAACAAACATAAAAACTACTTACATAAGATAGTATATGTGTAAGCCATTACCTGTTAGATACTTAGATTAGGTAGCATTGTTGTTAAAACTAAGCAAGGGCGATAGTAGGGCGAACTCCTGTTTAATTACGTAGCTAGTTTCCCACGTATTCGTCAGGGCGCGGAATAGCCTAAATAAATAAAGCAGTCTAGCGTGACGTAATTGATTGTATTTAAATTTGGTCACTACCGATAACGTTAGCGTTCGTGATAGGATAGATAGTCAGCTGTGTAATTAAATGTTATGTAATATAAAGTGTGCTGTAGTACACAGGAAACAGTCTTTATAAAGACTAAATTAGTTACGAAATCAAATAAATTCAGATATTTATATAGCGCCTAGTAAAGGCAAAGCGACACTTGGTGTGTGATCACTGCCACAATTGGGTGGATTTTGCACTGTCCGGCTGTGAAAAACATGGGCAGAAACCAAGGAGGAGGAATTCACATTTCAGTACATGAGGTGTTGGAAGATATTGTGAAGTGCATTGATATGAAAATCAGCAAGGAGACTGGTGGAATGGAGAGAGACGACAGGAAGACGGGGGGAATACTGTGAGACTGAAGGAAAAGAGTAGTGGCAACAAGACTGAGGAAAGGAGACTGAGAGGAAGGAAGGTGATTGGAGGGAAAGAAATTGGAAAACGTGACAAGCGTGAAGGTGACAGGGGAGGAAGTGACCGTAGAGAAGGAGGGAGGGAAAATAGGACGGGAGGAAAGGAAGTGAGAGCAAATGCGATAGAAGAGAAGTCGATAAAAGGGACGATGACAGGAGGAAAGGTGACAAGAGAAAAAGCGACAGGAAAGAATGAATCGGAAGAGAATGTGACAGGAGAGAAGACGGCAGGGGAGAAAGACAACAACCAGACAGTTGTAAATCGGAGAAGGAGCTACTGTTAGGAAGTGATTGAAGGGGCAATGAGAAGTGAGAGAGTGTTCATGGTCGACTCTATTCTGAGAAAGACAGATACGACACTAAGCGAGGGGGAGGACGTCGTTGTTTGTCTACCGGGGGCTAGGATAGAGCATGTGACTGAAAGGATAGATAAGGTATTGGGGCATGGCAAGGGGGGGGGTTATACTAGTACATGTAAGGACAAATAATGCAGACAAGGAGGGAACAACTGGGATTGTACTGAAGTACAGACAGTTAATGAGGAGGCTAAAGAAGACAAGGGTTGAACACATTACTCTCTCAGGAATGTTGCCAGTAATGGGAGGAAGGGGGCAACGTATAGAAACTGCAAGAGGATGGCGATCAACACACTAATTGAACAGATGCGTGAAGAAGAGGAGGTGGAGTTCACATATTTATGGGGATATTTTGTTGGGAGGGAAGATATGTACATGAGAGATGGCCTCCATCTTAGTGGAAAGGGGGCAGCAGCTTTCTCAGAGAACCTGCTGCGATCTGTTGACGGTGGGACAGGTTGCATCGATTTAAATTAGATTCGCAGGGGGGACTCACATAGAAGCCTGAAACTGGAGGCATAGATAAAGACAGCACAAATAAATCAGCAAAGAACAGTCTGGAAAACTCTTCTGAAGCTGCATATAAATATGATTGTTTAAATGCAAGGAGTATAGTAAACACAAACAATGAACTAAACATTATGGTAGAAGATATTGACCCTCACATATTAGGTATAACCGAATCATGGGCCACCACCGATATATCAGATGCCGAATTAGAACTGACAGGATATGTAATGTTTAGGAAAGATAAAATAGGAAGAAGGGGATGTGGAGTTGTTTTATATATTAAAGAATCTATCCAGGCTCATGAAATAAAATTAGAAAGAGAAGCAGATTGCGAAGAAACTGTTTGGTGTAACATAGTTACAGGAAACTCAACATTAACGGCGACTCAGTTTATCGAAGTTCAAACATAAGCATGAAAGAGAATGAGAAAGTATAAAACGCTATAAGGGAAGTGAGCAAACGGGACTGTGTTATTATGGGGGATTTTAAACTAGGGCATATACAATGGAAATCTCACACAGGTCCTCATTACCCAGTATTTAGTTCTAGTCCAATATAGTTTCCTTTCTCAACATGTGTTGGTACCAACCAGGGGTGAGAATGTGTTAGACATAGTTTTGTCCTGACAGAATGAATTAGTTGACAATGTCAAGATATGTCTGCCCTACGAGATTGTTACCTTGTAGTGTTGAGTTAGCTTGCGTGCCTCCGTGACCTTGCGACCTATGCTGGTGGGAGTCTTAATTGCACTCCTGGTAGGATCACACATACCGGATTGGATAAGGGGTAGAGGTTAGACTAAAATCGATCTCCTGGCCCTCCAGGTTGGGGTTTGAGCATAGGGTTAACAACCGTACCTCATAAAAAACAGCTTGATACAGACACTCGTAAAAGAAAATCAACATACCCCAGCCACCAAGGAGGCTTGAGGCACCAAACCGGTATGACCGATGCTAGTGAAAGCCGCAAGGAAGCTAGTAGCGCGAAGAAAAGCCTACTGGATGCAAAAAAACAAACTCCAGATTTGGACCTGGAATGTCAGGACAATGTTCAATACTGCAAAAACAGCACAAATTATAAGTGAGATGAAATCATACAAGTTACACATCCTTGGAATCAGTGAGGCCAGATGGACATAACACCCCGACAGGAGAGACAATGTTGTTATCTGCCAGAGACGACAACCTCCGTATTGCAGGAATGGCACTAATACTCAATAAAGGAATTGGAAAAACATTGATGGAATGGAAACCCGTCTGTGCTAGACTACTGAGAGCCAGGTTCTTTGGCAAGCACAGCAAGCTTACAATTATCCAATGTTACCCACCAGCCAATGAAGCAGAACCGGATGAGAAAGAGGCCTTCTATAGCATACTGCAAGCCGAGAAGGAGAGAAAGTGTCTGCACACGACGTTTTGATCATCATGGGCGACCTCAATGCATAGGTTGGATCTGACAATATCCGAAGAAAACGAATCATGGGCAATCAATGATGTGGTACATAAATGAGAATGGTGAGATGCTATGTGACTTTTGTTGCATGGACAGTATGGTGATAGGAGGAACCCTGTTCTCACACAAAGACATCCACAAACTGACCTGGATTTCCCCAAATGCAAGAGACCAAAACCAAATCGACCACATTATGATGAACAACAAATGGCGACTATCATTACGAGATGTCTGTGTTAGAAGTGTTGGCAGTAATCATCATCTACTTCAGGCAAGCTGAAGCTGAGAAAAACAGGCTTCTGTAAACAGACAGGCCAATAACGATTTAATGTACACCTGCTAAAGAATACAACAAAAGCTAGAGTTTTCACTGTTAAGCTACAACATAGATTTGAAGAAGAAACAGATGCATCTGATCACGTACAAGAGAAGTGGGAAATCATAAAGAAAGCATACTATCAAACCAGCAAAGAGACACTGGGCTTTAAAACTCGACAGCACATTGAGTGGATTATTGCGGAAAAAAAGGGAGCGCATACAAGAGAGAAAGCAACTGAAAATCGTAATTGGACAAACCAAATCTGAAAGACTAAAAGAAAGATTGCGAATACAATACAGTGAGGTGAACAAACTTGTTAAAAAGTCAGCTAGAAGTGACAAAAGAAAGCATTTAGAAGAACTTGCAAACAAAGCTAAAACAGCCGCTTGCAGGCATGAGATGAGCACTGTGTACACGATAACTAAGCAGAGTTGTGGAAACACCAACTACAAGGTCAACCCCCCAGTCATGGACAAAGACAGACTGCTGCTGACCAATGAAGAGGAACAAGAAAGAAGATGGATAGAATACTTCAATGAAATACTTAACAGAACAGACCCACAACACCCAGCAGACATCCAGCCTGCAGAAAGAGACCTGGAATTAGAAGTGACCCCACCAACGAAGGCGGAGACTAAAGCAGCAATAGCCACACAGGGGAACAACAAAGCTCCAGGAACAGATGCATTATGTGCAGAAGTTTTCAAGACAGACACAGAAACGGCAGCCGATATACTACACCCTCTCTTCATTAACATATAAAAAACAGAATAACTGTCAGATGACTAGTCTCATGGGAGAATAATCAAGTTACCAAAGAAGGGAAATTTAGCCGACTGCAGCAATTGGAGGGGAATTACTCTACTCTCTTTACCAAGGAAAATTTTCTCTAAGATCATCATGACACGAATGAAAACAACAGTAGACAAGCTTCTCAGTCAAGAACAAGCAGGCTTCAGAAAAGGGAGAAGGACAACCGAACACATCTTCACTTTGCGGATCATTATTGAACAATGCAACAAATGGCAGAGGAAAATATATGTCAATTTTGTAGATTTTGAAAAAAGCATTCGACTGTGGGCACAGAGAGAGCCTTTGGAATTCCAGAAAAGCTGGTAAAACTCATCCCGGTCTTCTACAGGAATTTCTCCTGCAGTGTCGGACACAAAAAATTAACTGTTAAATCCGGTGTGCGCCAAGGGTGTGTCATGTCTTCATTTCTTTTCACCCTAGCCATCGATTGGACTACAAAAAACATGATCAACCAACAGCGGACTGGCATCTGATGGAACCTGCGCTCTTCACTAGAAGATATAATCTATGCAGATGATCTTGCTCTGCCTTCTCACACTCGAGATCAAGTACAAAAGAAAATAAGTAACTTAGAACAACAAGCCAGTTCCATTGGTCTTTCAATGAATGCAAAAAAGACACAAACATTGACAAACAGCAACCTGACACAGCAACCTAACATGATTAATAATCATGCACTCGAATAAGTGAACAAGTTCACCTACCTGGGCAGCATCATCAGTCTTCAAGGAGGTGCAAAAGAAGACATCAAAACATGATTGGAAAAAAAACAGGTCAGCAGTTGCAAATCTACAACGGCTATGGATATGTTCAGTATACTCCAGAAAAACAAAACTAAGAATCTACAAGAGCAATGTCCTCTCTGTACTCCTGTATGGCTCAGAGTGCTGGCGCATGACAGAAATACACCAATAGACTCTTTAACTTCCACAACACCTGCCTAAGGAAGATAATGAAGTATACTGGCCTGATACCAATTCTAAACACAAGACTCCACCAAGCAACAAATCAAGAACAGATCTGCCTCAGCTTAAAAAGAGGAGGTCGGCATGGCTCGGCCATGTCTACAGGATGAGCAGCTACATTCCAGCAAAGGCAGCAATGACGCCAGAAGGAAATAGGAAAACAGGCAGATCGAAAACAACTTGGCGACAAACAATTAACGAATAACTAAAGACTGCCAGGTTGACATGGGGCACAGCAGCAAGGAAAGCCCAAGACAGAGGAGTCTGGCGAGATCTTGAGCGAGCCTTATGTGCCACACGACACGAAGAGGATAAGTCAGTAAGTAAGTCAAGATATGTGAGTCACTGGGGAGTAATGATCACAACCAGATACATTTTACCATCAAAATAAAATCAGAAAGGAATAATAAAAGCAGTACAGGAGAAATTTCCACAAAGGAAGCTATAAGGACATGAGGAAATATTTAGAGTGAGATTGATTGCATCATCGATAAATTTGTTCCCTTGAAAAACAAGGGAAACGGTCCAAAAAGAGACAATTATCGAAAGAAGCCATTACAAATATTAAGTACAAACAAATGATGTGGAAGTCATATAGACGTACTGGAAGTAATGAAAACTACAACATTTATAAAGAAGCACTAAACCAAGCAACAGCTAAAATTAGAAATTCAAACTGAAGCTATGAACAAAAATTAGCATGTAAGAGAAAACATGACAGAAAAAGTTTGTATGCGAATGTTCGAAGCAAGCAGAAAGTTCAGGATAAGGTCGGTCCTCTAGAAGATAGTGCTGGAAATATAATATCAGAAGAATTCTTAATGGCAGAAGACCTGAATGAGTATTTTATTTAAGTGTTTACCAGGGTAGATATTAGTTCATTTTCAGTACCTGAGGCTAAGTTCAAGGTGGCAGATTCAGATTATTTAGGACACTTAATTGTATCCCCGGCTTAATTGTAACCCCGGAAATGGTAGCTAAGAAAGGAAGGGCTGTGAAGGCTAATAAATCACCTGGAGTGAATGGGATTCCGCCCAAACTACTATTGGAAATTGTAGAACAAATTAGCGTACCACTTGCAATAGTTTTCAATTTGTCATTAGAAGTGGTTCCTTTAGAATGGAAAGAAGCAAACATTATACAGTTATTAAAAACAAGGTTCAAGAAACAAGTCAGAGAACTATAGACCAGTGAGTTTAATATCAGAGATTTGCAAATTATTAGAAAGGTTAATTAAATATCATATGGTGGATTTTCTTGTTAAACATAACTTGTTAAACCCATCTCAACATGGGTTTCTAAAAGCGAGGTCATGCTTAACAAATATGTTGTTTTTTGGAAGATATCACTAAGTGGGCAGACGAGGGATCAACAGTAGATATCATCTACCTAGATTTTCAGAAAGCTTTCGACAAAGTGCCACATCAAAGATTACTGCTTAAACTAAAGGCCCACGGTATAGGAAAGGTATAATTAACTGGATAAAAAATGGCTGATTGACAGAAGTCAACGGGTAGTAGTCGATGGGGAGGCTTCAAACTGGAAACCAGTATTGAGTGAGGTACTACAGGGATCAGTATTAGGACCTATATTATTCTTAATATATATCAACGATTTGAACGATGATATAACAAGCAAGGTGTTGAATGAATTTGTTATGATACAAAAGTGTTTAGAAGGATTAAAAGTGATGGAGATAAAAAAAATTTACAAGATGATCTTAACAGGTTGATCAAATGGTCTGAAAAGTGGCAAATGCTGTTCAATTTTTTGAAATGCAAATGCCTCCACACAGAACATGGGAACGAAGATGTAGTATATTATAATGGGGTGGTATTGTACTAAGAGCTACTGTAATAGAAAAGGACTTAGGGTTAACCATAAGTGCTGATATGAAGATTTCAGAGCAATGCGGAATTGCAGCTTCAAGGGGAAATCAGTGTCCCTCCTGTCACACCCATCTCTTGTGGGGGGACCTTGTACGCTTCAAACTCGGAAGTTACCACAACCTGTCTCAGGTTCTTCTACTTACATTGCCCTTATGTTAGATATTGTACATATTATTATGTTCGTTTTCTTAGCATACTTATGGTCAATATGTTAGTGTCATAGGTGGATCGAGGGGGCCTGGGGGAATATAGACATTTTGCGTGCTCGCAGACCTTTTATAATGGGTCAATGTGACCGTGCCCCCTAGACCCTTGGAAATGTGCACCCGTTCAGGTTATAATGCTGAAGTTACGACGACGCGACTGTGAAACAAATTGAAAACCGCCCCATCCCCATCTTCCAGTGACAGTCGAGCTGAGAAAAGTGAAATTGTGGCTAAAACTGACGAAAAATTCTCAATAGCACCCTGTCCTCCGTCTTCCGATGTCACCAGTCCTGCCAAGACAGCGGCTCAAGTTACGGCAGCATGGCAGCGACCAAATTTTGACTACACCATATGGATCGGCCGCCAGTGCAGGTTTTTGTGCCCCCCCCCAGCCTCGCTTTCTGGATCTGCCACTGTGTGTTACTAAAATAGTTTTTTTTTAATATCTTAGTATATTAATTTTGTTAGCAGTTTTTTTCTTGTATTATTTATTACATTTATCAGTGTTATTTAATGTTTTAACATTGTTTATTTTGTTAGCATTTCTTTTTATTAAAATACTAGTATGAATGTATAAAAAGCACCCAAGAGCAATGTTAATTGATTGGGCGCTATACAAATACTTTTTTTTATTATTATTACCATACCTATCTTCTTCAGGACTCGTGGCCCAGTGCATCTTCTCCTTCACGTTTCTGTCTGTTTTGGCTTCAGTCCAGGTTTTCCGCTCAAGTTCGTGTCTCTCTTTCTACTGTTCCTCGCCAGTTTGTCTTTGGGTAAGCCACTTTCAGTTACCCTTCTGGCATCCATATTAAGGCCATCAGTCAGTTGCTGTCTTCATTTGTTTATGAGCACATGTTCAATTCATCGCCATCTTCTTTTTCTCGATTTGTACGCTGATCTTCTCTTGTTTTAATCAGGATATATAATAAATGTGTAGGGTTCGTATGGGCCTGGAAATAACTGTGTACAATTTGGTGTGTTTTATCAAAAATAGTATTCTATAAAAGTATTCTTGTGTTTTCAGGGTGCTGACAGTGACGAATCATGTGACATTGGACACAAGAGTTACAGGACTCACAGACACCATCAAATGACATCTGGTGACAGTGATGACTCTTATGTTACATGGAAACAAGAGTCACAGACACCATCAAATGACATCTGCTGACAGTGATGACTCTTATGATACATGGAAACAAGAGTCACAGACACCATCACATGACATCTGCTGACAGTGATGACCCTTATGATACATGGAAACAAGAGTCGCAGACACTATCAAATGACATCTGGTGACAGTGATGACTCTTATGATACAACAAGAACAAAACAAGGATGTTAATCCTTTATTTTATCTACTTCTTTCCTCTCAATCTTTCCCTTCGTCACTAGATTGTCTAATGTTCTCTTCCTCAATACATTACCTAACAGTTATCCTTGTATTTTCGTGATGTTGCACATGGTCTTCTGTTAGAGTCGGCTGTTCTAAGAATGTTTTCATTACTTTTGTCTTCTCTGCTTAAATATTCTGCACCATCCCAGGAATCACATCTCTTATGCTGGTCTTTTCGAATTGTATTGTTATGTACATATATTTTATTATTTAGTGAACTTATGTTAAGTTCATCATTATAAAAAAACACTGTAATGCCCAACTATTGGATATGTGTGAGTCGATCCTGTATATGATGCCGTTAGACGGTAACTATATATAGCTTCACAGGGAGAATTCAAGATGATAATATATTTTACAAAACGTTTATAATATTTGTATCATGTTGTTTCATCAACAAAAAAGCTATTATAAAACAAAATGTTTGTTGCTATATAAAATACGTTATTTTGTATGTGTTCTTTTTATAGCACAAACAAAACTAACACCAGTACAGACAGTTGAAATTTGGATCGCAAATCAGAAAGGGGGACAATGATGGAAGTGGGACCCACAGGAAAGATCCCCCCACAATAGGTGGGACATGGCAAGTTGAGACATAGCCACAGGGTTGGAGGGTCGAGCACGTGTTTGCACTTATACTGGTATTGCGCATTAATATTTTTACAGATGCCCACTTTTTTGTTATAAATACTGAAAGCTTTAATGTATTACCTTTGCTTATTTGTAGCTGAAAATGAACGACATAGAAAGATGAGATTATGAGGTATGCATTTGACAAAATCATAGAAGTGACGTGGCGTGACGTAGACAGTTATTTTTTGCCCGTGTGCAGAATACGCCTGTGTGACTTAACACTTGGTTTGTTGTTACGGGTCACACACTGCACTGTTCCAATGATGTCAACCATAGACCGGTTTTACTGTAGTAGAATTTAATGTTTGTATATTTGGTGAAATACATGCTAAATACAACAAAACGTAGGAGTAGTAGTAGTAGTAGTAGTAGGCCTCCCTGTCCTGACTTACAGTATGTTTGCGCCCGAAGAGTCAATGACTGGTGGGGCAGCGTCTGCTGTGACTATGCAGGCCAATCCTTAAGTGACAGTCCCTTGCATCGTCTCTGCAGACGTAGTTCGGTGGCAAAACTGGAGCGCCGTTCTCACGATCGTTGTCGTGTTTCTCCGTACAGGTTGCATTCCGCTTTTCCTCGCTGGTTTTCACCCCCTCATGCACTATTGCGCGTCATATACTGCGATCTATGGTAGCTGTCTCCCATGATGTTGTGTCGATGCTGTATGCCTTCATATGGCGTCGACACACATCCTTGAAGCGAAGCAACGGGCGGCCGGTTGGTCTGGGTCCTACTTCAAGCTCACTATAGAGGATGTCTTTTGGGATTCTACCCTCCTCCATGCGACATAAGTGGCCGGGCTAGGGACGCTCGGTGAGGAGAGCGTACATGCTGGGAGTGTTTGCCTGCTTGAGCACTTCTGCATTTGGTATGCGATCCTGTCATTTCACTCCAAGAATGCGCCTGTGGCAAAGTAAGTGAAATGTGTTGAGACGACGCTCCTGCATTCTGCATGCTGTCCATGTCTAATTGCCGTACAATAGGATGCTGACGACACAGGAGTTGTACACTTGAACACTGCCGTTCAGTGTAAGTGCGCCGTTTTCCCATACCCTCGTGGTCAGCCTGGACACTGCAGAAGAAGCTTCACCTTTACGTTTTTTGATCTCAGCATCAATGGAAAGGTTGCTGGTGATAGTTAGTGGCCCACGATGTTCGTCTTCTTAATGCTGATGGTTAACCTAGTATTTGCTTTCAGACGGGCCAGACTGACGAGCTTGCCGTCTGTTTAACCCCGCTCTTGATGGGGCAAGCTTTCGACGTTGCTCCTTCATACTGTAGTGTGGCTTCCATGTTATCGTGGAAGGCTATGACCATTTTCATCAGTTTTGGCGGGCAACCGATATTTTCAATGAGTTTGAAAATGCCGCTTCCACTGACAAAATCAACAGCCTTGGTTAGATCGATGAAGGCTATATTGAGTGGTTCTTGCTATTCGCGGCATTTCTCCTGCATCTGCTTTGTCCTGTTTTGCTATTCGGCGGGGCAGATTTCTTTATTGTATATCCAACAGCTTCTTTGTTCCCTAGTACATCCCTCCGACGTCGCCAGTGTCGAATGACAACTGAATACTGTTGCACAGAGTTTGCCAATAGTCATTGGCGCATTTCATAGCTGTCCTTTGCGTTGTAGATCTTGTTGTTCTGGGAGTAGCAAGTGTGGCTGCGTTGGGGTTCTTCTTGTAGTTCAATAGTGCGGTGCGCTTCGCTTCAATGGCGGGCTCCATGTCGGATATGTGGGTCTCAAACCAGTATGCGCTGCATTTTCTCTGTTTGCCGAAAGTTGTCAAAGCGGCTTTGTAGATGCTGTTTCTGATGTGTGACCATTTGGCTTCCATTTCTTCTCCTGGTGTGCGATGCAGAGAGTGTTCGGTGGAATTTAGGTACCTTTCAGTCAGTGATGGATCTGAGGTATAGACACCGTTGGAATCCAGTATCTTCTTTGGCCTGACTTTAACCTTGCTGCATACCAGGACGTGGTCAATGTCGCAGTCCGCACTGTGAAAGTTGCGAGTGATGAGCATATTGTTAAGAGAAGTCCGCCTGGTAACGACTAGGTCCAACTGGTGCCAGCGATGGGATCGCGGATGTTTCCAAGAGACTCTCTGCGGGGCTTAGCTTGGAAGAATGAGTTAGTAATGCAGAGGTCGTAATAACAGCACATCTGGAGTAGTCGCTCTCCGATTTCATTCATTTTCCCAGTGCCGTAGTGACCAAGACAGGTTGACCATGAATTGTGGTCGTCACCGACCCTAGCATTGTAAACTCCCAAAGAACAGATGTTCAGAGTTGGGAATGTCGTTGATGATAGAGTGGAGTTGTTCGTTGAATAGGTCTTTGACTTCCGGTGGGGAACAGAGTGTAGCCGCATATATACACTCAGCAAGTTCACTTTGCCTGATTCAGTAAACCGACGGAGGGATAGAATGCGTTCTGAGCCATTTGTTGGTGGTTCAATTGTGCTCAGAAGGGAATTCCTGACTTTTAGGATGGGTTGTATCAGGAAAGAGAAACAAAATACACCAATTTAATCAAACCATAGATTATTTTAAAACGAAACATTATCCTTAGAGCTGCAATTGTTTAGAGATTCAACACGCATTTCCTTCCTTTTTAAGAAGAAGCTATCACACAATGATTGCGTTACACGCAATGTCAATGACAATTCCTCAACAGGTTTATAAATTCTGGAATTGTTAAATCTGCTGAAAGCAATCTTAAGTTTGATCAATTTCATTCCTCCTAACTCCAAATAGTTCGAGATTAAACAAAATACTACTTCCCTTGTAACCATTTCGCAGCGCTGATATTCTGGGATGTAAACCCTGCATAAGTTGCGACAGACCAACGTGACAGATCGACAGACATGCCCTCGACCCTTTCGTTCTACGCAACATCAAGAGCACGTGCAACAACGCACAGACTACGCTGGATGGACGTCGACATCTGTCACCAGGGTGCACCTCTCCTCCTGCAACCAACAGTCACTGTTTGTACAGTCGCCGGTCGACAGGACACCGTCCACTACCGGGCAGTCTGTGGTCAGGCCAGGGGCTCGCAATGCCGTACAGTGACAGTCTGCGGAGAGGTCAACGGTCATCACGGTGTCACCTACACAGTCTACAGTGGACGCGGCACCGTCCAGCAGAAAACTGTGATCATTGGACTTCATTTGTTGGTAGGTGTTGCTGGGCCACGGGCGTGTAGAAATTGGTACAATCGGCGCAAAACACCAGGCCACAGTTCCTGGAACACACAAGTCTACAGTTCACACCTGGCCACAGTTCCTCGAACAAATAAATCTGCAGTTTACACCTAACCGCAGATTCTGGAAGACACAATTGTAGAGTTCAGTTCCTGGAAGACACAAGTTTACAGTTCAGTTCCAGGAACACACAAGTCTACAGTTCACACCTAGCCACATGTCCTGGAACACACAAGTCTACAGTTCACACCTAGCCACATGTCCTGGAACACACAAGTCTACAGTTCACACCTGGCTACAGTTCTTCGAAAAAATAAATCTGCAATATACACCTAGCCGCAGATCCAGGAAGACACAATTGTAGAGTTATATAATGATTTTACGCTTTAATATTTTTCTGAAAGCCACTTTAATGTATTATTTTGGCTTATTTGTAGCTGAAAATGAATGACATTGAAAGATGAGGTTGAGGTATGCATTTGACAAAATCATAGAAATTACTTGACGTGACGTAGACAGCTATTTTGGCTCTTGTGCAGAAAACGCCTGTGTGACGTAACACTTGGTTTGTTGTCGCGGGTCACACACTTCACTGTCCCAATGATGTCAACCATGGACCGGTTTTACTTTAGTAGTATTTAATGTTTGTATATTTGGTGAAATACATACTAAATACAACAAATCGTAGGAGTAGTAGTAGTAGTCCTCCCTGTCCCGACGGACAATAGGTTCTGCACCTGAAGAGTCAATGACTGGTGGGGCAGCGTCTGCTATGACTATACAAGTCAATCCTTAAGTGATAGTCCCTTGCACAGTCTCTTCAGACGTAGTTCGGTGGCAAAACTGGTGCGCCGTTCTCACGATCGTTGTCGTGTCTACTCCATCCAGGTTGCGTTCCGCTTTTCCTCGCTGGTTTTCACCCCCTCATGCACTGTTGCGCGCCATGTACTGCGATCTATGGTAGCTGTCTCCCCTGAAGTTGTGTCGATGCTGCATGCCTTCATATCGCGTCGACACACATCCTTGAAGCGAAGCAACGGGCGGCCGGTGGGTCTGGATCCAACTTCAAGCTAGAGGATGTCTTTAGGGATTCTACCATCCTTCATGCGACATACGTGGCCGAACCATCGCCAGCGACGCTCGCTGAGGAGCGCGCACATGCTGCCTGCTTGAGCACTTCTGCATTTGGGATGCGATCCTGCCATTTCACTCCAAAAATGCGCCTGTGGCAAAGTAAGTGAAATGTGTTGAGACGACGCTCCTGCACTGTGTATGCTGTCCATGTCTAACTGCCGTACAACAGGATGCTGACGACACAGGCATTATACACTTGAACCCTGCTGTTCAGTGTGAGTGCGCCGTTTTCCTACACCCTCGTGGTCAGCCTGGACACTGCAGAAGAAGATTTACCTATACGTTTGTTGATCTCAGCATCAATGAAAGGTTGCTGGTGATAGTTGAGCCCAGGCAGGTGAAGTCTTGGACAACTTCTAATGTGTGCTCATTGATGTTAATGGATTGGGCATTGAGAACATCGTGGCCCACGATGTTCGTCTTCTTAATGCTGATGGTTAACCTAGTATTTGCTTTCAGACGGGCCAGACTGACGCGCTTGCCGTCTGATCTGGTGTGAATATAGATTCCATCTTCAAAGGTTCTGAAAGCGTCCGATAGTTCCATTGGGAAGAAGATGCCGAATAGGGTCGGTACAAGCACCCAGCCATGTTTGACTTGCTCCTTCATACCATACTGTGGCTTCCATGTTGTCATGGAAGGCTATGACCATTTTCATCAGTTTTGTCGGGCAACCGATCTTTTCAATGAGTTTGAAAATGCCGCTTTCACTGACAAAATCAAAAGCCTTGGTTAAATCGATGAAGGCTATATTGAGTGGTACTTGCTTTTCGCGGCATTTCTCCTGCATCTGGTTTCTCCTGTTTTGTTCTTCAGCGGAGCAGATTTCTTTTTGGTAGGTCCAACAGCTGTCTTTATTCCCTCGTACAGCCCTCTGATGTCAGTCGAATGACAACTGAATACTGTTGCACAGAGTTTGCCATAATCATTGGCGCATTTCCTAGCTGTCCTTTGCGTTGTAGATCTTGTTGTTCTGGGAGTAGCAAGTGTGGCTGTGTTGGGGTTCTTCTTGTAGTTCAAAAGTGCCGTGCGTTTCCTTCAATGGATATGTCGGATATGTGGCTCTCAAACCAGTCTGCGCTGTTTTTTCTCTGTTTGCCGAAAGTTGTCAAAGCGGCTTTGTAGATGCTGTCTCTGATGTGTGACCATTTGGCTTCCATGCATCCTCCTGGTGTGCGATGCAGAGCCTGTTCAATGGAATTTAGGTACCTTTCAGTCAGTGATGGATCTGAAGTATAGGCACCGTTGGAATCCTGAATCTTCATTGGCTTGACTTTAACCTTGCTGCATACCAGGACGTGGACAGTGTCACAGTCCGCACTGTGAAAGTTGCGAGTGATGAGCACATTATTAAGAGAAGTCCGCCTGGTAACGACTAGGTCCAACTGGTGCCAGGAATGGGATCGCGGATGTTTCCATGAGACTTTCTACAGTGCATAGCTTGGAAGAATGTGTTGGTGATGCAGAGGTTGTGATAAGAGCACATCTGGAGTAGTCGCTGTCCGTTTTCATTGATTTTCCCAGTGCCGTAGTGACCCAGACAGGTTGACCACGAATTGTGGTCGTCACCGACCCTAGCATTGAAATCTCCCAACAAGAACATATGTTCAGAGTGGGGAATGATAGAGTGGATTTGTTCGTTGAACAGGTCGTTGACTTCCGGTGGGGAACAGAGTGTAGCAGCAGATATACACTCAGCAAGTTCACTTTGCCTGATTCAGTAAACAGATGGAGGGGATAGTATGCGTTCTGATCCATTTGTTGGTGGTTCAATTGTGCTCAGAAGGGAATTTCTGACAACAAACCCCGCTCCGTGTAAGCGGGTTTCATTGGGTTGTTTTCCTTGCCAGAAGAAGGTGTAATCTTTCTCCCGCAGCGAACGGTTTGCTGCGAGGCGAGTCTCTTGAAGAGATGCAGTGTCCAAATTTAGTCTGCTGAGCTCTCTGTCAATAACAGTGTCGACTATGGGGTGACACTCTCCATGACGCATGCCCGGGAAATATATGTGAAGGTCCTGGGTTGCCCAAGCGGCAAGATCCCCCCTCTCGGCCTCTTTAGTGGGATCCAATGGAGTGCAGAGCTCGACATTTGGCACAAGTTTGGCTGCAGGAGCTGTCGGTAGATGTCATGATGACATATGACCGCCTTCGGGGCTCCACTCCAGATTTTCTGTCTGGGTTTATTCCCATAGCCTTTGTCTCTCCCGAGACTCCCACAAGGCAGTGGGGGTTTATGATCAGTTTTCCATCTCCTAGACTTGTAGCCATCCAACGCTAGTGAGCCCAGTTTGCTCATTGCTATTTACCCATAACTGGAGGTTGGATCAGTGAGCGTCATGTTCACACATCGGTGGGCCCAGCACACTGCACCTGAGGGTTCCAGCCTGCTCCCCGATCCCCAGCATATTTGCTTAGGGCCGTAATGTAGTGCACCACAAGGAGGTTGTGCTAGGGTCTTGTCTGTGGAGAGTCTATGTGCCAGCAGAGGAGATCTACGCGCTCGGCTCCCTTTTCACTCCCAAAAAGGGAGACAGCTGGCGGCCGAAGCCTACACTACAGCACTTGACACATCACACAGACCTGTGCTACTGCACCGCACTACTCGTAGGAACATTATAAACCCAACCCCTCTATGTGTGCGTGTGTGTGTGTGTGTTTGTGTGTGAGTGTGTGTGTGCGTGTGCGTGTGTGTGTGTGTGTGTTTGTGTGTGTGTGCGTATGTGTGCGCGTGCGTGCATGTGGCGCACTATGGCACATAATATCAAACTTAGGACTTGTTTGAATAGTTTGACCTAGTCTCGCATAATCGACTCTCACCTGGCTGCGTGACTACGCCTGGAAGATAGTCTAGCTCAGAAGTCGCCTTTTGAATGTTATCCGCTAGATGGCAACACAGGTATACTCATGAATTTAAGCGTCATCAATTTATGAAGAAATGTGACGTATTGTTTGGATGCGCCTTGTCTCGCTTAATTGATTCTCGCCCTGCAGCGTGACTTCGCCGGGAAGAGAGTCTGGTTCGGAAGCCGCCTTTTGACTGCCCACTGCCAGCTACAACGTCTATCCACCAGAATGTTTATATATATTATGTATGTTTTCGGTAACGGACCGAAATTACGAAATAGTGCCCAAAATAGTATTATACAAAATAAAAAGAATCAGTTTCGAGTACTCTGCGGGATTCGAACCGAGGACCCTAAAGGATTCGAACCGAGGACCCTAAAAATAGTTGCTCGACAAGCTACCGACTTAGCCACAAAGATCAGAACGCTTTGTTTGTACTTTGGCGACTACATGTATTAGTTAGCAGTCCGACCGTTGCACGCGATATCGAATGTACTTTCTTTCGTTAAATTAGTTTACTTGTTTGGTATTTATATCATGCTTATTCACACTTAGTGGTTTGTTTGTGCTCGGGCATAAGTAAAACAACAATACGAAATAGTTGACAGCCACGAGAGCTGCCACCTAATGAATATGCAAGTGATTAAAAGGCATTAAACTACGAAAACAAATTTAATGTCGGTTTATTTTGTGTGTGACATGTTTCAATATAAGTTTAATGTTGAACAGTTTTTATAATATACTATTATCTGATAAAAGTGTATCCTTATTTAGTTTGTTGTGTCATAGTTGGCCTGGGAGGCAATCATCGTCTCTACCTGAATTTGGGGTAAAGCCCCCTACCGGTAACATTGACAGTGAATTAATCTCCCAGTCGGGTGTGAGGGGTGAAAAAGTGTGGCAACCTATCGACGCCTGGGTAATTGAGGTTAAGTTTGACCTGGAGCAAGATGTCAATGGCGTGTCTGTATATACCGGTATGTACATTCACACATGTAATACATACCGGTATAGTTATATATGAATGATTTGGGGGAAAACGTTATGTATCCATTTTACGAACAAACATTAAGAAGCTTACGAATACAACATCACAGTTACAAACAGTGAGGGCGAAATCTATTTGTAAATTCTGAAATTTCGCCCAGTTTCAAATGTCTCCTGAGCCGGCGTTAATCATATTTGCCCAGAAACCTTTCATCTGTACATACCGGTACACAGATACAGATATATACGTAGACGTACACCTGTACATACCGGTACACAGATACAGATATATGACATACTATACTCTTGCAAACTAATAACACTAAATAAATAAATCCTTATCAACAACATAATCACTAGATTCAACGCACGCTTGTCTTGTGTTCCCGAGAACTGACGATGGCAAATATATCGCCTGCACCAGACTGTTTTATAAATAGCCCCAGACGCCAAGCGTCGGTTGACAAAATACTTCTGCCGTGGAATAGCGCGATCTATAGGGTGTCCCTTTAAGGTCACTCTAGGATAGGCCGAATTATTTATTTAACTGCTAAGAATATGAAGAAAAAACCTTGGTAATATGGTCACCTCACCAATCGGGTCACTTTTACCAAGTTCCGAGAGTGACCTTATTTACGAGGTTCCATTATATTGCGACCGTCACTTGTACTATGATATAAACTTCCAGGTCGTCGTCAGAGGGCACCACAGTCAAATGACTGATGGTGGTGCTGAACACATATGTTTATGAGAGAGATGATTGCGAGGAATGTCGAGAAACACGTGTGAAATAGCAAGTGAAAGACTGCAGCGCCTCTGTAGAGTGCACAACCTAGAACACGTGAAAGGGACTTAGTCGACTGCGAGAGCTCAGTGTGTCTGGCCATACAATGCTGTTAGTCAAATTATCACAATAGTAGTAAGCGGTGTACCCCTTTGCCATGTGACCCTCTACCCATTGTGTGTCAAATCGTACTGCCGTCGCGTAATAATCAAACTAAGCAATATACACACATATATATAGGCATATAGTACACAGGAGTACGCTGTAATCTTGTAACATTTCTATTCAACCACCATACACCAACAGCCCCACCCACAACTTGGATGCACCTGTGTTATGTCGACTGTCTTTGTCCTGTAAGCGTGTATGTGGATACATAGTTGTGCATGTATATATGTGCAGTATGAATTGGTACGAATAAATGGTACGGTTAATACATTATGAAACTGGGATATACTGCCTGATATAAAATACCACACAACACCCAAAACAATAGCGCCCTTCCGACAATGTTGACGCCCCTCAGTCACTTGAAAGACCACCGACTGATGGAAGAGTATCACAAATGTATTGACACATCGAACTGAAATGGTGACGTCATGGTCACTAGACTCAACAGGGTACTCAACCCCAGGAAAGGTCCCCACCCCATGGGAAGGGTTCCTACCCCCTGGGAAGGTTCATCACGCCCAAGAAGAGTCCTTATACAGTATATACCCTGTTGGAACGGTCCTCGCCCCCAGAAAAAGTACTCACCCTTCCCCGAGAAGGGCCATCATCCCTGGGAAGGGTCCTCAACACCGACCGAAGAAGGGTCTTCATCACTGGGAAGAGTACTCACCACTCAGGAAGGTTCAGATGGGTTTGAGTCCCACATACTGACTTTTAGGATGGGTTGTAGCAGGAAGGAAAAACAGAATACAAAAATGTCATCAAACCATAGATGATTTTAAAACGAAACATTATCCTTAGAGCTGCCATTGTTTAGAGATTTAACACACATTTCCTTCCTTTTTACGAAGGAGCTATCACACAACGATTGTGTTACACGTAATGTCAATGGCAACTCCTCAACAGGTTTATAAAGTTTGGAAATGTTAAATCTGCTGAGAGCAATCTTAGGTTTGATCAATTTCATTCTTCCCAAATACAAATAGTTCGAGATTAAAAAAAATACTACTTCCCTTGCATCCATTTCGCAGCGCTGATATTCTGGGATGTAAACCCTGCATAAGTTGCGACAGACCCACGTGACAGATCGACAGACACGCCCCCGACCCTTGCGTTCTAAGCACCATCAAGAGCACGTGCAACAGCACACAGACTACGCTGGATGGACGTCGACATCTGTCACCAGGGGCGCCTTTCATCCTGCAACCAACGGTCACAGTTTGGACACTCGCCGGTCGACAGGACACCGTCCACTACCGGGCAGTCTGTGGTCAGCCCAGGGGCTCGCAATACCGTGTAGTGACAGTCTGCGGAGAGGTAAACGGTCGTCACGGTGTCACCTACACAGTCTACAGTGGACGCGGCACCGTCCAGCAGAAAACTGTGACCATTGGACTTCCTTTTGGTTAGCTGTTATCGGTATGTGTACTTATATATTATTCGTAATTAACCGTTCTCTAGTATTTCACACCATTTTTTACCATGTAATATATAACTTATGTTTCATCTTAATCTTGAATATACAATTTTTATGACAGCAATGTTAGTTAATGAAGTGTAATGTAAATGTATTATTATGTTCATGTTTGATCTGAGTAAATTGTTTCCTCTCTCTCCACTCAGTCACTCGACAATAAAGCATTAGTTAATGAAGTGTAACGTAAATGTATTATTATGTTCATGTTTGATCTGAGTAAATTGTTGCCTCTCTCTCTAGTCAGTCACTCGACAGAAAAGTATTAGTTAATGAAGTGTAATGTAAATGTATTATTATGTTCATGTTTGTTCTGTGTAAATTGTTGCCTCTCTCTCCACTCAGTCACTCGACAATAAAGCATTAGTTAATGAAGTGTAATGTAAATGTATTATTATGTTCATGTTTGATCTGAGTAAATTGTTTCCTCTCTCTCCACTCAGTCACTCGACAATAAAGCATTAGTTAATGAAGTGTAACGTAAATGTATTATTATGTTCATGTTTGATCTGAGTAAATTGTTGCCTCTCTCTCTAGTCAGTCACTCGACAGAAAAGTATTAGTTAATGAAGTGTAATGTAAATGTATTATTATGTTCATGTTTGTTCTGTGTAAATTGTTGCCTCTCTCTCCACTCAGTCACTCGACAATAAAGCATTAGTTAATGAAGTGTAATGTAAATGTATTATTATGTTCATGTTTGATCTGAGTAAATTGTTTCCTCTCTCTCCACTCAGTCACTCGACAATAAAGCATTAGTTAATGAAGTGTAATGTAAATGTATTATTATGTTCATGTTTGATCTGAGTAAATTGTTTCCTCTCTCTCCACTCAGTCACTCGACAGAAAAGGGTCAGCAACCATCGAGCATTAATCGGCTACAACAGATCATGCCGATAGGAACTACGGTGTAATAGCAAAACAAGACCAAACATGAACTGAGATGAGTGGGTACAGACTACGTCAAGTATGGGACGGCCTGCTTGTCACACCACCTGGCAAGCAGAGGAAGAACAAAGCTCTTGATCAAAACAAGACTAAATGTGAACTGAGATGAGGGGATACAGACTACATCAAGTATGGGATGGCCTGCTTGCCTCACCACCTGACAAGCAGAGGAAGAACAAAGCCAGTTGTTGATCAAAACTGCTGACGGCGGCAGAGTAAGACAGAGTAATGTATATGAAACCATCACATGTAAAAAACATACATTTTTACCTCAACTTTGTGGCTCTGAGTTATGTATTTCTTGAGATATGGGTATGTCGGATATAGGCCTGCATAGTGTAATATTTTTGAAATAGCTATCCTCCAAACTATTCAAAAACGTAAACTATATGGTTCTACGTTTCGCAGTTATTAAGACATTGTTACATTTGAATTGTCGACCACCATCTTTAAAAATGGCGGATGCGAATGTAGGAGAAGTCCTAGTGTAAAAAATTTGAAATCTGTGACCACTAAAATCTACATGTAGACATAAATATTATTGCTCTATGTAAACCTGTTGATAATATATGCGGAAATTGAATATGGCGGGCATTTTTTTGTAATCTTTAAAATGGTTCCCTTGATGTATAGATAGATGAGCAAAGTGTCTTACTTTTATGCAAAAGGGCATAATTCCCTCATTTTCCAGCACTAAGTTCGTCTCACTCGCAAGCGGTATGTGCTAAAAAAACGTTAACGCTATTCGAACTTGCGACTAATGCATATAATATGTATTACTGTTGCTGCGGGGGTGAACGTTCTAAAGTAGGAGTCGGAAGTTATCCTTGATTAGAGATTATATTTGGTATTTAATCTTTGTAGGTACATATGTCCATACCGTTCGTGAAGAAAAAGTCAACATTACTGAGACAGCAATACTCGTAATTTTCAGTAAGATTTCGCGTACAAATGTATATACAATGTGAGGTGCTATTTACGGTGTTCGGATTGATGGCGTTGATAACGAAGTTATTGTCGTTGGTGAAATTAAAATCACGAGTGTAGATAATAGCGTCCGGGTAAGGGATCATTCATAAAGTAGGTCACGCTAAATTTAAACCTTTGTGAAACGCCCCGTTCCCTTTAGTGCTTCGTAGAGGTGGCCTGGACATTCTCTCTAAAACGTTCCTTCGTTTTGTGAAAGAGACCCTTTCTCTAATACTCCTACACCCATTGTATTCTCGTTGCATATATGTTTTGTTTCGTAACACATATGAATAATAAAACCTTGTTTATGTGGCACCAGTGCAGGACACGACAGCACTTCATAAATACTAGGCCTATTTTGCAGCTACATATAGCTGTTTTTTTGTACTGGTATTAATAATAAGCTATCTTCTATTGCGCGTAAATCCTCGGAAACCATGCTTAGAAGCGCATAAATAACAGGCCCGTAGCCAGGGGGTTCATTTGAAACATGTGAACCCTATTTTTGTGAATCTCTTTCTCCAAAATATGAAAGCCCCCTCAAATTTAATCTTTAAGAAGAACCTCTAAGTTTATGTTAAGATTACTCACTGTTTCTCAAAAGCGTGAACCCTCTCCTAAAACCTGCTGGGTGTTGTTCAAACATTAACCAGCATGCCAGGGCAGCCTGATTTATACAGGTGTTAAAGGGATAACAAATACACAAGAAGCCAATTTTAATCTAAAAAACATGACTCTAAATTGTAGCCAGTCAGACGTGACTGATGCAAACAAAACAAACACAGTTTTACTAAAGAATTTATTTGAGTGATTCAATGTGATATCGTCATTTCACTGCATAGTGACAATGGTTCTCATAAGTATCATGTTAAACGCTAGTGGGTGAAAGGGGTGGCAATGAATTAACACTGATTAAAGAACAAATACGAGAACGGATACAGTGTATTGGTCGATAAAAAAAATTAGTATTGGCTTATCTTCAGAATTCTTTTAAAACGTAAATGATGGGTGCTGTTTTTAATATGCTGATTGAGCTATCAAAGTGCTATTCTCAACAACCACCAAATTAAGATATCTAACGAGTGTATTTCGTACAAAAGACAAACCTTTAGATAAATTAATCGAGTTTGACACAAATCAATTTTAATTGAGCATTAATAAATAAAGTTTAACGGCACCTTTTTAAAAATGCGCGTGTTGGTGAGATGAGAAATCGTGAATTAGGTGGCCTTAGTTGTGGTTGCCGAATTCCTGTTGTTGCTGGTTGCATAGATATAGATCTCAGAAAGGGGGCCTAATATCAGCAAGAAAGTGTGAAGTAGTCTTTCTCTTAATTATTGCCTACATTTTGTTTGTCAGCTGCCAAATACAGATAATGTTTCCTGCGGTCAGTGTGGTCTATAGGTTACGGTACTCGATTGTTTGATACCTATAATTTAATTAAAATTCCACAGAAGGAAATGTTTTCTAATCTTCTATTTATAAAGGTTTATTAAATTACTGACTGAATTGTGTTACTGATAAGTTCTGGACATGTTTTGCGCTGTAGATTTGTTACATATATAACTGAAAACCACATTGTTAATATCAAAAAATTGCAGCACTAAGTGTTTACTCTAACAAAACATGGACACACCCACACTCCTCAGTGCCTCCTTTATGATATTATTATGTGTGTGTGTATATATATATATTTATATATATATATATATATATACATATGAATATATTATATTCAAAACCGCACATAGGGCGAAGTGTTTCTACTAAAATAAGTCAGTTGTGTTAATAATATAATATCATTTCCTCTTGGCTTTTATGCATAAAATTGGGTATAAAGTATGCTTAATAAGCAAAAAATGGGACAAATTGCCACAGACCACATATATGAATACCACTTCCCCATCCCCCGAAACACCCTCGCTAATGGCCTGCTTGTGATGCTAATGTGGTGTTTGAATATAAGTTTAAACCACCTGGTCCACCAACCTCACATCCCATTTTACTGTCCTTTTAGCTAGAAACCCGACCACCTTCATTATGGGGTGAACTCCCACTTGAACATGTAACGCCCTTTCATTGTGAAAACTAAAACCCCACACGAGCGTGTGGCGCCCCCTGGAGTACGTATTGGAAAAATATAAACCTCCTGTTGTGTAAAGCTGGCTACGGGCCTGAATACAAAGGGAGTAGTCAATCGCATAATCGATAACCCAACAACATCGTAAACAGATGGATCGAAACAGGGAGATAAAGTGGATACGCAAGTTTATAAAGGTAAGTTTTTGTAAGTACGCTCGGTGTACTAAAAGACACACACTCCTGGTTGCAACTGATGTTGCGCTTATTCCAATCAGTCTGATATTCACAGCTTATCGGGCGAGTTTGCCACCGTACTCGGTAGTGCTATGGCCACGCCCATGCGCTATTACCATTGGTCGACAGCGAGGGGGTGGGGAGCGAAAATACCTTCAATCAGCGGTTTAGTTCAACTGCATTGGGAAAACTAAGTGATCACGTATTTGTCTGCCTGCTTATGCATGCGTACATGTGTATATATATAATAATATTATGTCAACAAATTAACCATGATGTGTGTGTCTGTGTGTGTTTGTGTGTGTGTGTGTGTGTGTTTGTGTGTGTGTGTGTGTGTGTGTGTGTGTATGTGTGTGTGTGTGTGTGTGCGTGTGTGTGTGTGTGTAACATTTGCTGTACTTAGCATTAATATAGTTATTATGACATTTTAATATAATCGCGAAGAAACGTTTCAACAAATAATTAGTTATATAACTACCTAACATTTATATTTCATCGATTGAGATTGTTAATATTAGAACTTTTATTTTAATTCAATAACATTATTTAATATTAGCAAAAATATTTCGATAACGACGCCAACTTTCCAATCTGCTATGCCTATCTGAAACCGGACGTACGAAATTCCTTTAGAATACATCGTAGTACATCGCGCATGTTATGCTGATATTGTTTCTTACCTGTCAAAAACTATTACATGCAGAATTACACGATCTCCTTGATCTGCTTTCTCTTTATCCCATTTAAATTTAAATATTAAAACTTTTGCAACAACATATCTGATTTGGATTTCGTCGGTCTATTTTCGAAAGTTTTCGAAAACAGTTTGTTTGAAAAAAAATTGAGGGACTTGGTATTATTGATTTAAAACATAGATATCGTATGAAACAAGTGAATAGTTTTTGTTAACACAGTATAAAACATTAGGACGCACGATTTATGCCCCCACCAGCATAACATTGACAGGCAATATATTGTAAGTTGTAGGTTTACGTGACGTTGAAGAATGCCTTCGGTTCATATTGGACATTTCATGGAGAGAACATATCACAAACGGAAGATATTTATAGACGACTTGGCAAAAATGGGAATCACCTGGAATGAGGCCAAAGAAATCGCAAATAACCATACCAGAGGAACATTGAAACCTCGTCGCTCGATGTCCAAACAGGAACAGGAGGAACTTAGTCTAAGTAAGTAATGTCTACGTTATAACCTATGGCAGCGCGCTGTAATTTGTGACGTTTAGGTTTGCGTATGTGTTTAGCGCCCGTCAGCGATTAATGTGTATGCATTGGTATGTAGATGCCGTTGTAGTTATACATACCAGAAACTATCTCGGCTATAGTATGGAATAAACTACTATAGAATAAGTGCACTTCCTTATCACAGCTGAAACACGTCCGATACCTCGTTTCCATCACAATTCTTCCACTCGCTCTCTTCTAGATAGCTTCCAACATCGTCAAACGACAAAGTCAAAAGCGTTTATTCAAACAAATCAAATGTTTACATAAAATATACAAAGCATATCAGTAAACAGTATGAAAAGAGAAACATTGAAGTAAAAATACAACGTCGAGCTACTCTTATGTCGACAATTTCTAGTAGATTTTTATATCATGTTGAGTTCGTAAAAGATACACACGTTGCTATTGTTGCAAATTTAAAAACAGATTGTACAATACGTATTTCACCATACTTCCACACCATAGAATAAATGTGGCAAAGCAGAATTAAATATAACATGTACATATTATGGCGGTCAAATACTTAACTTCATCTGTTTACGATGCTAAACTTGTGGAGAGTTTAGACTTTACTTGACTGTAAGTCTGTTTTTTATTTTCATATATTTTATATATTTGTTATATTTGACATTTTCGACCAGAAAATATAATTGGGTTTAGATTAAGTTCAAACACAATGAGTTGATTTGGAATTACAAGTGCAATATATACAGATCGTTGCATACTGTATTGTCCAAGTGTTTTATACCATTGGCTGAACAGACGATGCTCGGATTTATTCAGCAATTAAGTCACATTGGCAAGTTTAGGAACATTTGATATATCAATGCTATATTTAAAAACAGTTTCGGTCCAAGTAAAGAACCCCGAGGAACTCCACTTGTAGTTATGTGTGTTTGAACTGTAACCGTAAATTATTTCAAATTTGTTACGACTGTACAAGTAACTACTGATCCAACTATACACATTTCCACCAATGCCATAAATCTCAAGTTTTACAGAGGAGTCGATGATCAACAGTATAAAATGCTGCCGTGATATGCATAAATAAATACAATTGCAGTTTTTATGTTCTAGCGCATTTGTGATGTCATCAAGTAAAACAAACAGAACGCTGTTAGTTGGCACGGAATGTCTAAACCCATATTGACATGCGTCTAGGATATTACAGGAACTCGTAAATCCTTCAAATCGAGAGGTATTCACCACCACGGACAACATGTACCGCAAGAAAACATGTCTAAAACATATTCATATTTAGGATTAATATACACATACAGGTACACATACACATATACACACACATACACATACAGGTACACATACACATACACATATACAGCGACATCTAAACAGTCAACGATGTATGAACACAATGTTTGCAGAAATTTTATACTCCGGGCTGCATAGAGCCTACAGACCTCGTGTGTTGTAATGTTCCGTGACAAGTGGCACACGCGTGAACACATTCCATATACAACTAGGCAAAGTGTATATGGAAACAAGCTAGATGGCATCCACCACCCTCTCATACGCCCGTCTAACTACAAGAACCGTTATTTTATACGTTCTCTGCAACGGTCCATTGAGAAATAGTTCAGATTTCAGTCTCCGTCTCCTGTTTTGTTGACCGCTGAAGTCGTCTGTTCTTCTTACGCCGCCGACTGGCCAGTGCGATCGCAAAGGCGTCTACTGCTTCGAAGAGGGTCATGACGCTCGCACCAATGAGCAACCCCATTGAACCCCCGATGTCACCTGTAAAATGCACGAGCAACAATTATATTATGCTTCGTGTACTACCAAATTTGCCTCTCTATAAACTACCAAAATCTTCTATGGTATTTGGAAATGAAAGTCAAGTTTTGGGGCTAACCCTAAAAGAGTTAGTGAAAAACTAAGCATTTGCATATACAATAATAAACAAACACGCACACACACACGCACGCACGCACGCACGCACGCAAGCACACACACACACACATATATTTATTTCACGGGCCGAGCTGATCTGACAGATAATATGATATCGCAGTAGATTTACCACGTGTTTTCGCAACTCCGATTGGTGGCGCCACTTATTCTTTGCTTGGCGTGATATTGCATACATTGCGTTCCAACTATGGTGCTTGCTCGATCGAGATTGCTTTGTGACAGTACGCCTTATAGTCGAGTTACCGCCCTACTATGTTCAGTATGGAACCCGGAAATGAATGGTAGTGTAAGATTTTTTTGCCGAATCATGTAGGTTATGGGTCCCTCAACGCAAATCAGCGGGATGGTAACGCGCCAACCTTGGGCAACTTGTGGGAGCCTGGCAAATCCAAGATGGCTGCCGTGATTCTAGGTTAAATTTAAAAATGTGTTACATCTTCACTGGAGCATGCTAGGAACATGATTTCGGTGTATATACACATGTATTGGCATAAGATGAATTCAACGGAACAATTTCTAATGATGTCCGACTATGTTCACATGACAAAAGTTCAAAACGGCCGCTATTTTCACCGAAAATATCCAACATCGAGCATAACTTTTGATTGGTTTATGCTAGTGACATGATTTTGGTATCCATCCGGATGTTTTGTCATATCAGAAATTCAATGGAACCATTCCCAATGATGCCCGACTATGAACACCTGACCAAAATTCAAAATGGTCTCCATTTTTACCGAAAATATGCCAGTTACACGATTTTTGCGTCTATCCCTATGTTTAAGCATATGGGCTATGATGACCCGTCAGCAAAGGACCATGAACGAATCCGGCGTGCAGGTGAAGGGGCTGTTGACTACAACATCACAATATCCAGCAAGCTCCAGGATGGTAAAAAGTTGCAGGAGAGATCAGCGATGACACTTACGTCTTAGATTTGCTTATCTCCTGGCTGTGGACTACGCAGCTAGATCGATGGGAGTGGGGCTATCCTCAACGTCAATGAAAGTTGTGTACTCCTTGGTCCGAAATCCCTCCAACTGCTTGGAATGCAAGCATTGTCAGGCTGTGATACTGTGTCCTATCCATTTGCTCATGGCGGTAAAGGTTTTGATGTCTGCTGACCATTTTAGCCTCTACTCTGTCTTCGGTGAATAGGGTGCTACTCTCGAACAGTTGACGAAGACTGGACGGAAATTCATCTGCTCGCTCTATGGTGTTGTTGAAGGCACAAACATGGCCTCTGCCAGGTATGCGCTCTACTCCAAAAAGACCAGAGCGAAAGCTGTATGCATCAAGACTCTTCCTCCGACATACGCTAATCTGGCCTACCATATCCTGCGAGCTCACTACCAAGTCACGCTCTGGAAGGCAGCACATCAGCAGACTCCGTCCATGGTTGATATCGCTGATTATGGATGAGAGTTTGTCACTGGTGCAGGGGGTATGCCAACTCCATGCATCGCAAGAGGACCAGCAGCCCCCCACCCTTATGGACGCCATCAACTGTCAGTGTAAAGCTGTAGGGAAAGCTTGCAGCTGTCATTCTTCAGGATTGTCCTGCACACCGTACTGCTTCTGTGTTGGTGAAGCCATGTGCATTAACCAATGTGTCTGTGCGTGAGAATGACGCTAGATATGATAATGAGGAAGAAGGTGACAGCACAGAGGAAATAGAAGAGGAGGATGAGAGAGAATGGCGGGACTAAACTTTTCTATGAAAATGTAATGAGAATGGCGTCCCTTTCATATACCGTTGGTTTTGAATTGATTAATGATATACATATTGTCAATGTCCAAATGAAACCAGTCATTACAAAAAATGCTCTCAAATTGTGGTGTTTCATTGTGTTTCAGCAAATTTATAATTGAGTACTTCTTACTTTGAACTTTGAATGTTGTACTTGTGATACAGGTTCATTAGTGATTACTGCATGCCATTTTGTATAGCTTTTGTATCTTTCATGTGCATCACAAAATCATGTTTCTAGCATCATCCAATCAAAAGTCATGGTCAAATTTAGTATCCACCCAAATCATGTCTCTAGCATAAGCCAATCATACGTTATGCTCAACTTTAGTATAGTTTCGATGAAAATGGCGGCCGTTTTGAATTTTTGTTATGTGAACATAGTCGGACATCATTGGAAATAGTTACATTGCATTCCTCATATGCCAAAACATGTGTACATACATCAAAATCATGTCCCTAGCATACTCCAGTGCCAATGATGGCGCGTTGCCATCCCGCTGATTTGAGTTGAGTGACCCATAACCTACATGATTCAGCAAAAAAACCATACACTAACAACCATTTCCAGGTTCCAAAAACGGCAATTCGTCTAATACTTTCAGTGCATCATTCGCTAACGTTCCTAATGCTATTTTATTAGCTGATTAAGCAATTTTCGTTTATGCAAGTTGTTTTGATATATACTGCAAAGTGTATATTGTGATATACGTTTTGTATTGATGGGAGTTATAGCAGAGCCAGAGACCAAAGTAATTAGCTAAATCTACGTGATTAATCGCCTCTTCTTCGTTGCTGTAGAATTGTTACGTCCATTAAAGACACAACGTGGCTTTGGAACAGTTTTTCCTGCTCATCACTCCACATAAAATGTAACTCCGCAGATCGTTTAAATGGAATACGAGCAACAAACAGCGCCGAATTCAAAAAAAGTTGGCCGTTTTTTGGACAAGTATCATCGCCATGACCAATATGTTAGCCACAAATAAACGTTACAGCTGTGTGTATGCACCAATCGATCCATACTTCTTCATTATAGTTTTATGGAAGAGCTACGTTATATAACTATTTTAACAAGTTGATGTTGAAGTACACACTTCTGAAATGTTACATATTTAGAAAATATAATTTAATGTTCCCAAAACACAGAATGTCATGCTATTTCATCAGAAAAATCGTTAGGTTGTGACATGTCTTATAAAATTTTTGAGGTTACTTTTGAATTGTCTGAGCTGTGACAATTCAAAGTGTGACAGTTGCAAATACAAATTTTCGAACTAATTTTAACCTGAATAACTTAACCACATTTCACCAAAAATAATCTCCATGAGGTATTATGTGATATACATTTAAAGTATTTTGATTTTGACGTTGAACTTTATAGTTGACAATTCAAATTATTATTAATTCAAAGTTTGTTTTCCTAACTATTACTCAGCGTGGCAAACGTCACTATTGTTCACAGTGTTAATTATCAGGAGATACTACGTCATGTAACATTAAAATAGGAAGTTTACAGTGTAAACATTACAAACGTCGTATCACACGCATGTCACACGCGGTGTTTCACATGGGTGAACCCGATGTGCGTTGTCACGAGGAGGTATTGTTTTTTTTAAAGTAACACGAGCTTTCAGTTTATAGAAAAGAACCGTATCACGGCTATGATTTTATGGCATTATTTAGCACTAGAAAAATGCAGTTTTAAGTTTCACAAGAGAACAGAAGACGATTTATCGAAGTTCTTGTACCGATGTTTGTTATGACGTAAATGTTAACAGTTTTCCAACACAAGTTACGTAAAATATCCCAAGATGATCGACAGTACTACGAACTGGTAGGGTCTGCAAATGACCAGACTTTCACTCTCTATTGCACTAAGCAAGCAGTAAGGAATCACGCGAGCGATTTGCTTGTCCAAACTTTTCATTATTGAACAATCGAATCGCGTGCTTCAATCCATACTGCGTGATTAATGCAATAGGAATTCAATGTTAGTAGTGTGGTAAGAGGCTGACAACCCTGAAATCCGCAAAATTGTGTAAAGTGACGTCATATATTCTATCTTTTAACCAAGGCGATTTCACATTTTTGCGGATTGTATGACGTTTAGACGATTTATTTGTTGCCCCGTTGTACCCTATGTGTTTAGTGTGTTGTGAGATAGTGCTGTGTGTGTTGGATGTGTGAGGGTTTTTTGTAAAGCGTCTTGCGTTAGATGATCCAATCAGTGAGTGTATTGTGAATATGAGGTAATGACCGTGTGAGAATTCATTGGTTGGTTGTGAGGGGGCCCCTTAATTGTTGGCGCCGCCTATGGGGTTTCTATTTGTAAAATTGTATTGTGGAAGTTTCTTTTGTGAAAGAATGTAGGAGCAGCAGCGGTTGAGACACCACCGTTGAGTGTTGGAGAGAGCTCGCGTTATTAAGTTTGCATCGTAGTCTAAAATGTAATGTATGTTAAGGTTTGCTGAATGAGAGGTTTTTGTTAATCGCTGAATTGGCATCTATTCGACATGGTGTGAGCGGGAGCTGGTCTAGGTATAGGCACGTGTTATAGCGGGTGTGAGCGGGAGCTGGTCTAGGCATAGGCACGTGTTATAGCGGAGTGGATTTTTTTCCCGCTGAGTAAAAGCGACGATCGATGCGTTTTCGGCTAAGTGGCGGTCGTTGCTGTTTGGAGACGGCGGGGCGGTGCCTTTTAACTGGTAGATCTGACCTGCGCTATAACTGTGAATTGGCAATGGTATTCTTATTTTTCTGTGGTCGTGTGCGATGGTTTACGGTCTGGATGAGTATGTGGTTGATTTTACGGCGATAAATCGATAGGCGAGTTTAACGAGACGAAACATGTGGAATTTTTGTGAGGGATGTGGATTGTTGTGGCGTTATTGAGAAGTGCCTGTACGTTCGGCGTGTTTTTAAACGACTATAGGGTGTCGGTTGTACGGTGAGGGAAAAACAGGATAATGTTTATCGAAACAAGAAAGCCTCATTTTTTTCTGCAGTTCGACTGTGTGCGAGAGCGCGCGTGGAAAAACCCCGCTAATACAGAATCGAAAAAAAACGATCGACGGCGCGGCGGACGCGTGTGGGCGATTACGCCGGGGAGACGTGTTGTCGTTTGGCGATGACGTAAGCGAGTGCTCGGTTTTTGGCGTGGAATATTGAAAACGGCTATTAAGTGAGTCATTCGAAGTACGTCCGTGTTCGTCTCGCTGTCCCTAACACTATGCTGTGATATTTATTGGGAGAAAAGCGATAATCATAAGTGAATTTAAGGAAACAACAATTGCCATAGTTTTCTAAAACACCATCCGTCGAAAAAAACAAGCACAAGCGACGCTTCTGTAGACGTGTCTATAACGACGACGACGTGACGCCGTAAGCAAGCGCACTTTTTAATGAGGAGACGTGTGCGAATAGGAGTGGAGGGTTGAGATATTGAAATACTGCAGGCGTTGAATATTGAAAACGGCTATTAGATCAGTCATTCGAAGGACGTGAATCTTCGTCTCACTGTGACTAACACTATGGTGTAATTGTTATTGGGAAATAACCGACAATTATAAACGAATTTAACGAAACATGAAATCCTGTATATTTTTGGAAAATATATCCAGCAAAAAAAGTGACACGTGCAAGTTTTTTCGTAGCGTCATCGGCTGACCGACGTAAGCAAGCGCCGTTGATGGTGAAATGGGGGGAGGTTTGGAAAATTGTGAGACGTTACATAATTTGTAGGTGTGAAATATGGAAATCGGCTATGAAGTCAATAATTCAAAGCACGTGTATGATCGCCTTGTCTTAACTAACTCTATGGTGTAATTTTTAATGCGACAAAAACTATAATTATATGCGAATGTAAGGAAATAAGAAATGCGTTATTTTTCAAGACTCCAACTGTCGAAAAAAAAAAGACGCTATCCGAGAGCGTGTCTGGACTTGTTTGTTTTTCTGCCGAATCGCTCTTGCGCGTTGCCGTCGCGCGTCCCTATAAGAACCGTCTGGAGAAATTCTGAACCAGTATATTTTCGATAACCAAAACGACTTCACGATGATCGCATCTTCTTCGTATTGGACATGCCACTTTGCTGTCTCTCGTATTGGACATGCCAATCTGCTGTCTCTCGTATTGGACATGCCACTCTGCTGTCTCTCGTATTGGACATGCCAATCTGCTGTCTCTCGTATTGGACATGCCACTCTGCTGTCTCTCGTATTGGACATGCCACTCTGCTGTCTCTCCTGAGGTTTTCGTCGCCGTCGATACAAAAGCGGTGTGTTTCGAAGTCTATCTCCATTCGGTCCCCTACGATGTATACACTCTCGATGCTCCCTCAAGAATCACTGGCGTAGCCTGGAAAGGCTCGTACACGTATGCGGGATGGAGAGAATGTCGGTGTAAAATTGGAGACCGTTTAGTCCGCCAACCGATCGACGATGCCTTTACTAACGTTTGTGTCTTTGTCTCCAGCACCCGCTACCCGACCACGTCGAGGGAAGGAACAGCGGCATCGTGCAAGACCTTGTCGACGCGGTGGACTTCTATGGCATGATGCCGCCGGCGACAGCGGCGGACGTAGAGGGGAGGCGTCGACACCATCGTTCGACCGGGAGACTCGGGCGAAGACGTCACGATCGTATCCCACTCGCTACCGCCGACCGGGTGCCGGCGACACCGTCCGTCATTCGATGACGGCGATGACGAGGAAGACGACGTCTAGATCATCGCCTACTCGACCGTCCTCGCCGATGTCAACGTCGACGACGGCCTTGGCACCACTCGTCTCTTACGCATTGGACGATGCTACTCCACCGATGACGTCATTAGACGTAGTCCTAGCCGTCGCGTCGACGTCGTCTTCATCGCCGCCGCCGCCGCACGCCGTCCGACCGTCATCTCTGCCTACCGCGGCGGTGCGGCCGTCGTCCGAATACGAGAGCGACTATGATGCTTTGTGCTGTCGCAGCACGCGGTACACGGAGCTCGCCATCGTAGCGTCGTCCGGTCTGGAGCGTCGACTCGTCTGGGTGTTCGCGGAAGAGATCGGCGAAATGATAGTCGCGGGAGCGAACCGCACGTGCGCTGCATGTAACGATCCGACCAGCCACCACACGGATCACCTGAGCGGATACCTCGACACCGCCTACGGCCTAGCGATACACTACAGACCCGCGCTCTGTGAATTCGACAGTCGGCCTATCATCCCTTCGGTCATAAGAACGCTCTCCGTCCTCTAGGATACATACGGTATGCACGGTGATCGCCTGTCGGCCGAGGAGATTGTCGGGACGGTAATGTCTTGGCTCACGTTGGATTGGGCGCGCTGCGTCAACGTTTCGTCCCTGAGAGAGCTCGACAAACGATACCTACGAAACTGACTCGAAGGATGAACTTCGTGTGCCGTGTGGACACTTTGTTTTCTAGCTGTTACTTGCATTTTGCTACGAACTTTTAAGAATAATAATACTTACTGTTAAGCTGACAGCTTTTAGGGTTGTGTAAACGCTATATTTACAAGTATCACGAACGATTCGTTGTTGTATTTTGTACGTATTGTCGTGTAGTTAATAAAACGTTGAAACTATATTTATGTTTATTGATTTTTAGCGTACTATGCCGTCCTTATTCATAACGTGTATATAATAGACGCCTCTAGAGAGTCGTAGTTACTCCTCCCCGTTTACCCGCGCTACCTAATTAGGACCTGGAAAGTAATAACAGAAAACATTATTTTGAAAAAAATACTAAGATAGGACTCGAACATAACATACAAATATTGAAATCGCCACTTGAAAAATAACCTAAGTTACCAATAGAACATTGTATGGACGTGTTTGGAAAACATACTGCTAAGTCCACACCAAAGCTTCTCCTACTACCCGACATGTGGCGTGAGTTTTTGCCCAGACTCTTTAGCTAGCCGTGTCTGGACATGTTTCTAAAACCTACCGCTTAATCAATCCAACTATCCGACAGGGGAAGTCGAGGTAATTTTTATGTAATGTTTCTGTCGTAACTTAGGCTATTTTTCAAAGTCAGGTCTAACATTTTTTTGTTAATACATTTTCTGCACGACGGTATATTGCAACCGTCGGTGCACTAACAAGTCCAGACATGTCTGGGCAAACCTCGACGCCACCTGTCGGGTAGTACGATTGATTTAGCGGTATATTTTCCAAACACGTCCAGACACGGCTAGCAAAGGAGTCTGAACAAAACTCAATGCTATCTATCTTTCACAATTGGCAGGACTTTGAAGAAATGTTACATGGTTGGCAGGACGTAGAAATGTTTCATAATTGCCAGGACTTAGAAATGTTCATAGTTGGCAGGACTTAGACATTTTAAAAACTGGTCTATGCAGGCCATCTTTTGATGTTTCAAAAATTCGACTAAATCCTACTCGTTTTCGCACAAAATGTCTGCAAAATTCGGCATTCCTCTATGGGCGCATATTCGGGACATTAACTGTTCACGAGTTCAGTGCGAGGGGGCCCCCTACTCCACAACGGGCTCTTTCCACGTGGTTGTGGAGGGGGGGCCCGTTGCCGGTTGAGGGGGCGCGTTGTGGAGGAGGGGGCCCCCTCACACCGAACTCGTGAAAAGCTAAAACTCAAATATGCGCCAATACGGGATTGTCGAATTTCTCAGACTTTTTATGAGAAAACGAGTAGGACTCGAAAAATCGAAAGATGTATTTCATCAACGAGTTATGAAAATGTCTAAGTCATGGCAACTATGACATTTTTATGTCCTGCCAATTATGAAAGATAGTCGGCATTTAGTTTTGTCCAGACTCCTTCGCTAGCCGTGTCTGGACGTGTTTAGAAAACATAACGCTGAACCAATCCTACTACCCGACAGGTGGCGGTCTTCTGCTCCGTGTCGGCGGTGCCGAGTGCCGGCGCCTGTTTGCTCCCGCGGCCGAACGCCCCGGTGGGACTTAGCCGTCTTCGCGCTCGTGTCCGGCCAATCCGCAACATAATCGTCGTCGCTGAGAATATCGCGACGTGGTTTGAAGAGACGGCTGGCGCTCGGCGCCTCCGATATGGAGCACAAGACAGCATCGCGATATCACCAACGGTCGCCATTCTATGCAGGAAAATCGATCGAAGCGCGGGTAAAAGTTAAAGTCCCAGCCGATCGCCTGGATTCTAACTGCAGGTGTCTTAGCGGATTACAAGCCGAAAATTTCTGGTTTGCACATCGGCGCGCGGCCTGCTGCGACAGGCGTGCCTTCCCGGGGCGCGCGCGGCACCGGAAACCGCCCCTCGATAGCTCTAGCGGTCGGGCGCCGACGCCTGTTTGCTCCCGCGGCCGATCGCCCCAGTGGGATTTAGCCGTCTTCGCGCCCGTGTTCGGCAGATCCGCCACAGAAGCACCACCGCTGCTAATATCGCGACGCGGTTTGACGTGTCTCCTTGTGCTCGGCGTTGCCGACACGGATCAGAAGACCGCATTGCGATATCACCAACGGATGCAATTATGTGGCGGAACATCGATCGAAGCGCGGGTAAAATTTAAAGTCGCAGCCGATCGCTCGTATTCTAATTGCACGAGTCTTAGCCGGATTACAGGGTCGGCACATCGGCGCGCGGCCTGCGGCGGCGGGCGTGCCTTCTCGGGGCGAGTGCCGCACAGGAAGCCGCCTCTCGGTACCTCTAACGTTCGGGCGCCGGCGCCTGTTCGCTCCCATGGCCGATTGCCCAGGTGGGATTTAGCCGTCTTCGCGCTTGTGTCCGGCCGATTGTGTCCGCTACATAATCGCCGCCACTGCGAATATCGCGACGCAGTTTGAAGCGTCGGCTTGCGCTCGGCGCCGCCGAACTGGAGCAGAAGACCGTGTCGTGCGCTTCGCATAAGTTCCACCAATACATGTCAGTTCGTCTACGGGCGGTTCGGTAGGAACCTTCGAGAGCGTCGTAGTTACTCCCGATGTTTACCCCTGCTTCCAGTAATTTACAGCAATACGTGTCAGTTCGTCTACGGCGGATCGCTAGCCACCTCCGAGAGCGTCGTAGTTACTCCCAGTGTTTACCCATGCTTCGCATAATTTGCCTCGGTTCGGCTGGCTCACCAGAGAGCGTCGTAGTTACTCCCGGCGTTTACCCGCGCTTCGCATCAGTTCCACCAATATGTGTCAGTTCGTTCCATCTCCGAGAGCGTCGTAGATTCTCCAGGCGTTTACCCGCACTTCGCATAATCTGGCTCGAAACCCAGCGCTTGTTTTTTTATTCTACATTAGCGGGTTTTTTCCACGGGCGCTCTCGCGCACCATCGATTAGCAACAAATTAAGGCGTTTCTTGTTTCGTTAAATTCGCTTATCATTATCCGTTTTTTCCCTCACCGTAAAACCGACACCCTACAGTTGTTTAATAAACACGCCGAAAGTCCATGCACTTCTCAATAACGCCACAACAACCCACTTCACTAAAAAAAAAATGTTTCGTCTCGTTAAACTTGCCTATCGGATTTATCGCCATAAAATCACACCACCGACTCATCCAGACCGTAAACCATCACACACGACCACAGAAAGATCAAAATACCATTGCCAATTCGCGTATATAGCACAGGGCAGATCTACCAGTTAAATGGCGCCGCCCCACCGTTTCCCAACAACAACGCTTCGCCCGGCGAAAGCGCGCGCTCAGCCAACGACCACCGCTTAGCCGAATAAAAATAACGCGGCGTGAAGCGACGCTTCTACTCTGCGGGAAAAAAATCCACTCCGCTATAACACAAGACTATACCTAGTCCAGTTCCCACACCCACCTCGTCGAACAGATACCGATTCGGCGAATTACTAAAACCTCTAATTCAGCCTTACCATACACCAAATTCTAGCCTACGATCCAAACCTAATACCGCGCGCGCTCTCTCTCTTTCTCACTCTCTCCCTCTCTCTCTCCATCCCTCCCTCTCTCCAACAAACAACGGCGGTGTCTCAACCGACCCAAAGGTGGCGCTGCTTCTCCTACATTTTTTCACACACGAATTTCCAGAATAAAATATTACAAATAAAAACCCTATAGGTGTCACTAACAATTAAGGGGGCCCCATCACACCCAATCAACGAATTCTTACACGGACATTAACTCTTATTCACAACACACTCACTGATTGGATCATCTAACACAAGACGTTTTACCAAAAAACACATCCTTTACACAGCAACTCGGAAAAACTGCCCTACCCAACGTACACACACTAAGTACATAGGGTACAACGGTGCAACTCACAAATCGTCTAAACGTCATACAATCCGCAAAAATGTGGAATCGCAGTGAACTTGTTTAAGGATCTGGCAAAGCATAGCTAAATCTACCCTTAGTTTCTTACCAAATATTATATTATAAATAAACCTTACTTAGCAAATCAATGAGCGTGTAGGCCTCTCGCTGCTCGTAAGCCTGGACACGCAGGTCGCGCATGTAGACATTCAGCTCCAGAAAGTTGCGGCTGAAAGAAATTCAACTAAACTTTTTGAATGGCTATTCTTTACGGAAATGAATTAAAGTTTGCATTCACATGTTCATATCCGCGGTGTTCTGGTGTGTAATATATTCGAATGAGGTTGATTATTGGTTGATTGCGTGAAAAGGGCGTGTAGTAGATGTGCAAAAATGGTCACATGCACAATTGTTAATAAGATAATGAAATACCTGAAAAAGTGTCCGTCTAACCGTGCCGTTTGTAGGAAGGAGTCCATCTTGTCCGTCGCGTCCTTGAACGATGTTAGATTTCGAACTAATTTATTTTTTAAGTTTGTCCACCGCATTTTATGCTTGTTCATGAGTGTTGTGACGCCATCTGTATCACCACGTACTAGCATCGAATGCAATGAACTGTCATTGGTAAACCTGAAACAGCTTTTCATATATTGTCTCTCCGAATAGCCAGCTTCGTTGTAGTAGTTGTATAGTTTAGCATAAAACGCCTCCAACAAAGGATCGGTTGCGGAGTTAAAAAACATTTCGAATGTCAACATTGTGATGTATTGTGATTGGTACCACATATTAGTCACCACGTCTTGCATTCTTTGAATGAAAGTTGAATACTCTTCAAACGTCTGCTTTAATCTATCCGTCGTAAGCATGCGGGCGTAGGACAACTTGCTGGCGGTTTCATACTTCAGATTATAAAGATATGCTTCAATGTTATCGGATATATTCCGGAACGCAGAGTTATAAGAACTCATGCTGTCAGTGAAATGTTTATGATAAGCATATACTGAAAACTCACCTAATTCTTTTGCAAATCCACGTATTTTATAATGTTCTAAATTCCGCACGCTCTTTTTGACACGCTGAAGCGGTCGTCGTATGACGAGCAATTCGAACAAACTTAGTTCCCTGTCGTATTCAACTGACGCTTGCCGGAACCCATCACTATAATTACGGTATTCGTATTTCATGTCAGTTACGCGATCATTGGTTTTACAAATATGCAATAGCCCATATATGTTTTCTATATATGTCATAATGTTTTCTCTGAGTCGAGTATACGTTTCATTTATTTCCTTGCTTTGTTTGAATAATTCTGTGGTTCGATACAACGAGTCGTAGGCTGCTTTCGGAGTCGCCGAGTAGTTCGTTAACGGTAGGCCTTTGTTGTACGCGTCGTGCACTCGTTCTAAGTCACCCATTGCTCTCTTTGAACAGATCAGCTTTTCCTCCAGACGCAGACGTAGGGCTGCTCGCCAACTTTCATGGTTAATCATATCTTCTGAATCTCTCAGTATCTTAGACAGATCGAGCGAGCCTGATATACAGTCGTAGACATTCAGTTTATTCCAACCGGCGATTAAGTCATTCTTTATGATATCTTGCATTTTCTCAAATTCATGTTTTATAATAGCGTAGCTATTAAGGAAATCGGATTCTTCCTCCATTTTTTCTATGATAGAGGTGTCAAACTCATGATGTTCCGACTCGTTTGGTAACCCACTGTAAATTTGCGAAGCTTCGTCTTCGTTAGCTCGCAGTCTGTTTCGCAATGTGCGCTCCTTGGCGTCGATCGATTCGTTCAAGTGCTCACTTACTCTCTTCAGGAACGTGACATATATATCTTGTTGGCTTTTGGTGTTCTCGTTGGCGGTCGCGTAACTCATGGACGACTTGTAACGCACGATACTACACGCTGGCGGACACTTGCACCTTGGAGACATGTTGGTGTTGAATAATTCTGGAAGACAAACGACGCGATAAATGGAATATACAACAACTGTCATTTATTCATTGTTGCGTAGCTAGTTCAATAAAAACACCAAGTCCGTACTGCTGCTGACTTTTTATGCGAGAGAATGGAACGACAAGTTTCCTGTTGTTTTTCTACTGCACATATATATACAACTAATGTGGAGTGAAAACAGTTGGGTCGTATATTATAACACAATATTAACAAGCGAATGAAACTGGGCGATTTACATTTCATGCTAGCACTAATCGCTGTAGTAATAATATGATTGTCTATGTCTTAAAAGGAAGTCTCGGCTCGTGGCGTCGGGGAGGATGAGTATGTTACTTTTGTGTACTATATGCTAGTGAATATCACTAAACTGTGGGTATAATTAAAGAAACATTTAATCCTAGCAGAACAACTGAGAAACACATGTGGTCACTTCCACAAACAAGATGGCAGTCACTGTAAAAGTAATTGGTCAGAGTCTGGTCAATGGTCACTAGAGCGTGGTTCAATAATAACAATGAGACATGTGCCACTGACATAAAATAGCATGGACTGCAATGTCAGTGAATACAACATAGTTCATATAGCATGGAATGAGAAATATGACAGTCCTCCCTTCCAGAGTGTTGTTGCTCTTTCCTCAATGAGCTTCTTCGGCAGAATACCAAAATTAACGCGGGTCGAACGACGTGATACCACGGGCTAATCAACAGGGACAGGCGGTTCATCGTTCATGACTTCGTCAGGCTGGTGTTCGTTAACGTCGGGAACTGGCAAGTCGGGAACACCGTTGTCGTATTGCTGCTGATCCGTCTTTGAAGGACGTTCAATCGCGAGTGCAGCAGAACGCTTCAGATTGCGCCGGCGGTTCGTTGTTGGAACGGAACGCGACTTCAGCTGATCTTCGTGTCGGCGTCAATGTCCATGAGGTCCTTGGACAATGAACATTTTCTTTCCGACATGACCAGTCACTTTTCCAGCCATCCATTGTGTACGATTTTTGGCGAAATCTCTGTAATGGACGTATGTACCGATTGAGAATTTCGGCTTGGCTGGTAATATTGATTTCTTCTGTGTTTTCGCTTTGTGCACATGTGGTTGTGGAACGGAGACAAAAGACCGCAACTGGTGTCCGAGCATCAGTTCAGCTGGAGTACGACCAGTCGTGCAATTTGGAGTGGCATGGTTTGCCGGAGGAATTACCGCAATACCAGATGTTTCGACTTCCTCTCCCCTTTGAGAACTCGTTTCATGGCCTGTTTAAAAATACCAACAACCCGTTCAGCTTCACCGTTCGATGGTGGGTGAAAAGGTGCAGAAGTCAGATGTGCGATCAAGTGTGCATTGCACCAGTCAGCGAACGTCTTTGACGCGAACTGCGGGCCATTGTCGGATACAATTTTCTCATGCAGGCCCAAAGTAGCAAACAAGTCATCGAGCGCGGACGTAGTTGTCTCAGATGTCGGATACTTGTTTAATTTAAAAACGTGCGGCCATTTCGAGTGGGCATCCATCACGACCTATCATATAAGAACGGACGGGCAAAATCAATATGAATGCGCTGCCATGAGGGGTCCGGAACGGCCATACAGACAGACTTCCAGGTTGATTTGGGCCTGATTCGGCACAAGCTGTGTAGTCCTCGCAGTGGGCGGCGATGTCGACCTCGATATTAGGCCACCACACATGCATGCGTGCTAGCGACTTCATGCGCACTATTCCAATGTGCGTCAAGTGCAGCATGTTGAGGACCCTAGCACGAATTGTAGTCGGAATTATGACTCGGGAGTCGCGTAGAAGGACACCATCCTTGGGTGTGATCTCTGTCTGGGCGTTTAGGTATGTACGAACTTTGTCCTTATCCTGATTACGTGGCCACGTGGATGGCCACCCATTTGCAACGAAGTCTAGCACCTTTGCCAGAATCGGGTCCATTCTGGTGTAGTCGACGACGGTTTTCGCAGAGAGCGGCAAATTGAGAATGACCTGAATGTCGAGCAAGTTCACTTCATTGTCGATTTCGGCTATGCTCTCCTCTTTGTCGAAACTCGGATCGGAACCAATGGGCAGGCGAGACAGAGCATCTGCGTTGGCGTGATCAGCAGACTGTCTGTAGACGATGTGGTAATCGTAGCCCTTCATTATTAGTGCCCATCGCTGCAGTCGCTGCACCGTCATCACTGGTAGACTCTGGACTGAAGATGGTCAGCAGAGGTTTGTGATCTGTGGTGAGCTGGAAGTGACGACCACTCAGGTACTGATGGAATTTCCTCACACCGAAAATCATTGACAGTGCTTCATTCTCCACCTGGCTGTAATTCTTCTCTGCCGACGTCAGCGTTTTTGAGGCGGAGGCGATCGGTTCGTCAGTGCCATCCGGTGCACATTGAGAAACAACAGCCCCGATGCCATAAGGCGATGCGTCGGCGGCAAGATATATCGGCCTAGTTGGATCGTGGTGGACCAAGCGCGTTTTCTGGGCCAGCATCTCCTTCAGTCGGTTGTACGCCTGGTCGCACTCAGTGGACCAGGCCGATTTGACGTGCCCGTCTGCGCATTCGGTTTACACGGGCGCAGATGGTAGAGAATGATGGCAAGAACTTTCCGTAATAGTTCAGCTTGCCGTTGAAGTTTCCAGCTGTTTAACGTTTTCGGGCGTCGGAAACTTGACGATGACGTTGACGCGTCCCTCAGATGGCTTGAGACCATCTGCTGAGATCACATGTCCTAGGTATGTGACCTGCTGTCGGAAGAACTCACACTTGTCAAGTCGCAGTTTCATTCCATACTCGTTCAACGCAGAGAGGACCTGCTTGAGGTGCTGCAGGTGTTCTACCTTCGTTCGTCCTGTGACGATCACATCGTCCAGGTAGGCAGTCACATATGGAATGTCGGAGACCAGATTGTCGACTAACTTCTGGAAAATGGCCGGCGCTGGTGCCGGTCCAAACGACAATCGATTGTACCGGATCAGTCCTTTGTGCGTGTTTATGACGAGTAGTTGCTTAGTGGCGTCATCTAGTTGTAGATATGCGTCGGATATGTCAATCTTTAAAAAGTGCTGTCCTCCTTGCAGCTTGGCGAAAAGTTCGCCTACCCTCGGAATGGGGTGCTGGATGTGGTCACTTCCGCAAACAAGATGGCAGACACTGTAAAAGTAATTGGTCAGAGTCTGGTCAATGGTCACTAGAGGGTGGTTCAATAATAACAATGAGACATGTGCCACTGACATAAAATAGCATGGACTGCAATGTCAGTGAATACAACATAGTTCATATAGCATGGAATGAGAAATATGACAGTCCTCCCTTCCAGAGTGTTGGTTGCTCTTTCCTCAATGAGCTTCTTCGGCAGAATACCAAAATTAACGCGGGTCGAACGACGTGATACCACGGGCTAATCAACAGGGACAGGCGGTTCATCGTTCATGACTTCGTCAGGCTGGTGTTCTTTAACGTCGGGAACTGGCAAGTCGGGAACACCGTTGTCGTATTGCTGCTGATCCGTCTTTGAAGGACGTTCAATCGCGAGTGCAGCAGAACGCTTCAGATTGCGCCGGCGGTTCGTTGTTGGAACGGAACGCGACTTCAGCTGATCTTCGTGTCGGCGTCAATGTCCATGAGGTCCTTGGACAATGAACATTTTCTTTCCGACATGACCAGTCACTTTTCCATCCATCCATTGTGTACGATTTTTGGCGAAATCTCTGTAATGGACGTATGTACCGATTGAGAATTTCGGCTTGGCTGGTAATATTAATTTCTTCTGTGTTTTCGCTTTGTGCACATGTGGTTGTGGAACGGAGACAAAAGACCGCAACTGGTGTCCGAGCATCAGTTCAGCTGGAGTACGACCAGTCGTGCAATTTGGAGTGGCATGGTTTGCCGGAAGAATTACCGCAATGCCAGATGTTTCGACTTCCTCTCCCCTTTGAGAACTCGTTTCATGGCCTGTTTAAAAATACCAACAACCCGTTCAGCTTCACCGTTCGATGGTGGGTGAAAAGGTGCAGAAGTCAGATGTGCGATCAAGTGTGCATTGCACCAGTCAGCGAACGTCTTTGACGCGAACTGCGGGCCATTGTCGGATACAATTTTCTCATGCAGGCCCAATGTAGCAAACAAGTCATCGAGCGCGGACGTAGTTGTCTCAGATGTCGGATACTTGTTTAATTTAAAAACGTGCGGCCATTTCGAGTGGGCATCCATCACGACCTATCATATAAGAACGGACGGGCAAAATCAATATGAATGCGCTGCCATGAGGGATCCGGAACGGCCATACAGACAGACTTCCAGGTTGATTTGGGCCTGATTCGGCACAAGCTGTGTAGTCCTCGCAGTGGGCGGCGATGTTGACCTCGATATTAGGCCACCACACATGCATGCGTGCTAGCGACTTCATGCGCAATATTCCAATGTGCGTCAAGTGCAGCATGTTGAGGACCCTAGCACGAATTGTAGTCGGAATTATGACTCGGGAGTCGCGTAGAAGGACACCATCCTTGGGTGTGATCTCTGTCTGTGCGTTTAGGTATGTACGAACTTTGTCCTTATCCTGATTACGTGGCCACGTGGATGGCCACCCATTTGCAACGAAGTCTAGCACCTTTGCCAGAATCGGGTCCATTCTGGTGTAGTCGACGACGGTTTTCGCAGAGAGCGGCAAATTGAGAATGACCTGAATGTCGAGCAAGTTCACTTCATTGTCGATTTCGGCTATGCTCTCCTCTTTGTCGAAACTCGGATCGGAACCAATGGGCAGGCGAGACAGAGCATCTGCGTTGGCGTGATCAGCAGACTGTCTGTAGACGATGTGGTAATCGTAGCCCATCATTATTAGTGCCCATCGCTGCAGTCGCTGCACCGTCATCACTGGTAGACTCTGGACTGAAGATGGTCAGCAGAGGTTTGTGATCTGTGGTGAGCTGGAAGTGACGACCACTCAGGTACTGATGGAATTTCCTCACACCGAAAATCATTGACAGTGCTTCATTCTCCACCTGGCTGTAATTCTTCTCTGCCGACGTCAGCGTTTTTGAGGCGGAGGCGATCGGTTCGTCAGTGCCATCCGGTGCACATTGAGAAACAACAGCCCCGATGCCATAAGGCGATGCGTCGGCGGCAAGATATATCGGCCTAGTTGGATCGTGGTGGACCAAGCGCGTTTTCTGGGCCAGCATCTCCTTCAGTCGGTTGTACGCCTGGTCGCACTCAGTGGACCAGGCCGATTTGACGTGCCCGTCTGCGCATTCGGTTTACACGGGCGCAGATGGTAGAGAATGATGGCAAAAACTTTCTGTAATAGTTCAGCTTGCCGTTGAAATTTCCAGCTGTTTAACGTTTTCGGGCGTCGGAAACTTGACGATGACGTTGACGCGTCCCTCAGATGGCTTGAGACCATCTGCTGAGATCACATGTCCTAGGTATGTGACCTGCTGTCGGAAGAACTCACACTTGTCAAGTTGCAGTTTCATTCCATACTCGTTCAACGCAGAGAGGACCTGCTTGAGGTGCTGCAGGTGTTCTACCTTCGTTCGTCCTGTGACGATCACATCGTCCAGGTAGGCAGTCACATATGGAATGTCGGAGACCAGATTGTCGACTAACTTCTGGAAAATGGCCGGCGCTGGTGTCGGTCCAAACGACAATCGATTGTACCGGATCAGTCCTTTGTGCGTGCTTATGACGAGTAGTTGCTTAGTGGCGTCATCTAGTTGTAGATATGCGTCGGATATGTCAAGCTTTAAAAAGTGCTGTCCTCCTTGCAGCTTGGCGAACAGTTCGCCTACCCTCGGAATGGGGTGCTGGATGTGGTCACTTCCGCAAACAAGATGGCAGACACTGTAAAAGTAATTGGTCAGAGTCTGGTCAATGGTCACTAGAGGGTGGTTCAATAATAACAATGAGACATGTGCCACTGACATAAAATAGCATGGACTGCAATGTCAGTGAATACAACATAGTTCATATAGCATGAAATGAGAAATATGACAGTCCTCCCTTCCAGAGTGTTGGTTGCTCTTTCCTCAATGAGCCTCTTCGGCAGAATACCAAAATTAACGCGGGTCGAACGACGTGATACCACGGGCTAATCAACAGGGACAGGCGGTTCATCGTTCATGACTTCGTCAGGCTGGTGTTCGTTAACGTCGGGAACTGGCAAGTCGGGAACACCGTTGTCGTATTGCTGCTGATCCGTCTTTGAAGGACGTTCAATCGCGAGTGCAGCAGAACGCTTCAGATTGCGCCGGCGGTTCGTTGTTGGAACGGAACGCGACTTCAGCTGATCTTCGTGTCGGCGTCAATGTCCATGAGGTCCTTGGACAATGAACATTTTCTTTCCGACATGACCAGTCACTTTTCCAGCCATCCATTGTGTACGATTTTTGGCGAAATCTCTGTAATGGACGTATGTACCGATTGAGAATTTCGGCTTGGCTGGTAATATTGATTTCTTCTGTGTTTTCGCTTTGTGCACATGTGGTTGTGGAACGGAGACAAAAGACCGCAACTGGTGTCCGAGCATCAGTTCAGCTGGAGTACGACCAGTCGTGCAATTTGGAGTGGCATGGTTTGCCGGAGGAATTACCGCAATGCCAGATGTTTCGACTTCCTCTCCCCTTTGAGAACTCGTTTCATGGCCTGTTTAAAAATACCAACAACCCGTTCAGCTTCACCGTTCGATGGTGGGTGAAAAGGTGCAGAAGTCAGATGTGCGATCAAGTGTGCATTGCACCAGTCAGCGAACGTCTTTGACGCGAACTGCGGGCCATTGTCGGATACAATTTTCTCATGCAGGCCCAATGTAGCAAACAAGTCATCGAGCGCGGACGTAGTTGTCTCAGATGTCGGATACTTGTTTAATTTAAAAACGTGCGGCCATTTCGAGTGGGCATCCATCACGACCTATCATATAAGAACGGACGGGCAAAATCAATATGAATGCGCTGCCATGAGGGGTCCGGAACGGCCATACAGACAGACTTCCAGGTTGATTTGGGCCTGATTCGGCACAAGCTGTGTAGTCCTCGCAGTGGGCGGCGATGTCGACCTCGATATTAGGCCACCACACATGCATGCGTGCTAGCGACTTCATGCGCACTATTCCAATGTGCGTCAAGTGCAGCATGTTGAGGACCCTAGCACGAATTGTAGTCGGAATTATGACTCGGGAGTCGCGTAGAAGGACACCATCCTTGGGTGTGATCTCTGTCTGTGCGTTTAGGTATGTACGAACTTTGTCCTTATCCTGATTACGTGGCCACGTGGATGGCCACCCATTTGCAACGAAGTCTAGCACCTTTGCCAGAATCGGGTCCATTCTGGTGTAGTCGACGACGGTTTTCGCAGAGAGCGGCAAATTGAGAATGACCTGAATGTCGAGCAAGTTCACTTCATTGTCGATTTCGGCTATGCTCTCCTCTTTGTCGAAACTCGGATCGGAACCAATGGGCAGGCGAGACAGAGCATCTGCGTTGGCGTGATCAGCAGACTGTCTGTAGACGATGTGGTAATCGTAGCCCATCATTATTAGTGCCCATCGCTGCAGTCGCTGCACCGTCATCACTGGTAGACTCTGGACTGAAGATGGTCAGCAGAGGTTTGTGATCTGTGGTGAGCTGGAAGTGACGACCACTCAGGTACTGATGGAATTTCCTCACACCGAAAATCATTGACAGTGCTTCATTCTCCACCTGGCTGTAATTCTTCTCTGCCGACGTCAGCGTTTTTGAGGCGGAGGCGATCGGTTCGTCAGTGCCATCCGGTGCACATTGAGAAACAACAGCCCCGATGCCATAAGGCGATGCGTCGGCGGCAAGATATATCGGCCTAGTTGGATCGTGGTGGACCAAGCGCGTTTTCTGGGCCAGCATCTCCTTCAGTCGGTTGTACGCCTGGTCGCACTCAGTGGACCAGGCCGATTTGACGTGCCCGTCTGCGCATTCGGTTTACACGGGCGCAGATGGTAGAGAATGATGGCAAGAACTTTCCGTAATAGTTCAGCTTGCCGTTGAAGTTTCCAGCTGTTTAACGTTTTCGGGCGTCGGAAACTTGACGATGACGTTGACGCGTCCCTCAGATGGCTTGAGACCATCTGCTGAGATCACATGTCCTAGGTATGTGACCTGCTGTCGGAAGAACTCACACTTGTCAAGTCGCAGTTTCATTCCATACTCGTTCAACGCAGAGAGGACCTGCTTGAGGTGCTGCAGGTGTTCTACCTTCGTTCGTCCTGTGACGATCACATCGTCCAGGTAGGCAGTCACATATGGAATGTCGGAGACCAGATTGTCGACTAACTTCTGGAAAATGGCCGGCGCTGGTGCCGGTCCAAACGACAATCGATTGTACCGGATCAGTCCTTTGTGCGTGTTTATGACGAGTAGTTGCTTAGTGGCGTCATCTAGTTGAAGATATGCGTCGGATATGTCAAGCTTTAAAAAGTGCTGTCCTCCTTGCAGCTTGGCGAACAGTTCGCCTACCCTCGGAATGGGGTGCTGGATGTGGTCACTTCCGCAAACAAGATGGCAGACACTGTAAAAGTAATTGGTCAGAGTCTGGTCAATGGTCACTAGAGGGTGGTTCAATAATAACAATGAGACATGTGCCACTGACATAAAATAGCATCGACTGCAATGTCAGTGAATACAACATAGTTCATATAGCATGGAATTAGAAACATGACAGTTACTACTCGCGTTACTTCGTGTAGATAAACTAGATCAAATATAAAGTAACTCAATGAACTAACGCTTTATGACACTAGTATTTCCCTGTAATCAGACAAACTACAAGTTTAACGACATTGCTTAGGCACAGGCTGAGTTTTCGGTTCATGTTCAACTGAAACCGGAAATTCGACGGATTTTGAACTTAGACAAGGAAATTCTCCGCGTGTCTGCAACAACACTGTGACTGCACCAGTAATATGACGTCACAACTTTTGATTTGGGGCTTAGCTCGAACTCAAATGTGTTTTAGTCCTGATGCCGTCGATCGTTATCTGGAGTTGGTTTTCTGAATAGCCTACAGAGTCAGGGCATGGCGCTGCTAAAACATATGGCACCATAACACAATCAAAATAGTACACGGATGCTCTGAATGCTAAGCCTTCCGTTCACGGCACCTTCCTGTTCGACGGATTCGGTGAAAGTCTTCTCTCTGATGTTCGGTGTCGGGTTATGCGATTGTTATCTATTACACGCTCGAAAAACTCTCGGCGTAGTAATAGATAGGTGGAATACCCTGGATTAACCGCTCCCCTGCTTCGGCGCTACATGTCTCATTGAGCGAGCTTTTTCACCGCGGGGCACCGAATACACGGGGATACACGTAAATAATAACACACCCGCATAGTAATTAACTTATGAGCCGTGTTAAATAAAGAATAACGCTCAACTATTTCACAGACGAACAAGGAACAAGATGGGAACACGATGAGTGAAAACGTCGGATATTGGCTGTACAGAAGTACAGACTAATCAGCCGGGCTGTCACGACGCAGCCGAGAAAGTTTCGAAGACGACTGACAAGATGAAAACAGTGACAGTGAAATATGAACAAACTCTCATATCAAAGACTATGCCGTGGATGAATTCTTCACGATGTTATTTTAATATGATGTGCAGCGATACTTTGGACGGTAATTGATCAATAATCCAACCCAGCACAAAATAATGTCTGAATAAACGGTTGGTAATTGCATATTCGGACTGCTAAGGCTAACCAAGGGCAAGGCAAGCGACTAATCCTAGGCTAGGTTAGGCAGTAGTTCAACAATAGTTACCCATTGTTGTTACTGCTAATAATAAAACGGACGTATTCGGTACCCCACGGAGAAAAAGCGCGCGCAATGAAACATATAGCGCCGGTGGAGAGGAGCGGTTAGTCGAGGGTATTCTACATATCTATAGCGTAGGTGACCGTCTGATTTCTACGGATATACACTCACCTATCGCTGGCTGCAGACAGCTAATATATCGGGAGATGTTACACACGGGCGGCTCATCTGTAACCAGTAGAGCAAAAAAAGACTTATTTACAATTACCTACACACTATTTCGTTGAGCACTGCGCAGGCTGAAGGTGGTTTTGTTCTGAATGATCTCAGCAGTTATTACTTTAGGATACTACACACACACACACACACACACACACACACACACACACACACACACACACACACACACACATATATACACATATATATATTGTTTGAGAAATAATAATACTACATATATATATATATATATATATGAAAACACAATACATATATGTGTGTGTGTGCGTTTGTGTGTGTGTTTTGTTGCGGTGTATATATATATATATATACATTACAATATATATATATATGTGTGTGTGTGTGTGTGTTTGTGTGTATATATATATATATATACATATGCATATATATATGTGTGTGTGTTTGTGTGTGTATATATATGTGTGTGTTTGTGTGTATATATATATATGCATATACATGTGTGTGTGTGTGTGTGTGTGTGTGTGTGTGTGTGTGTGTGTGTGTGTGTGTGTGTGTGTGTGTGTGTGTGTGTGTGTGTGTGTGTGTGTGTGTGTGTGTGTGTGTGGTTGTGTGTGTGTATGTGTGTGTGTGTGTGTATAGTGTCGAACTCTCAATCGGAAGATCGGCCGCCATGTCGAAACTTAGGCAATGTAATTACGTTCACCCTACGTGGCGTACCCTTTCCAAACCGCACCAGCCAGCGTGGAAGGGTAGGTCAACAACACCACCATGCAAAGTTCAATAAAGCCAAGACCCCGGTCCCCACCTTGATCGAAATAGTCTATGACCACGGAGGCGTTTCTGGTCATGTAGTGCAGGGGGTGTTAAGAATATCTGGGTCAAGATGAGCCGCACAAAAACGGTTAATTGACTGAAGATAGCAACACATGACGTAAGAACACTACCAACAGGTGAATATATACAAGAACTGGAGGAGGAACATTGGGAAACCTGATTAGAATGGGATGTGACCTGGATTTGGAGAAGTTAAAGAAGCGATGGATGCTTCAATGCCTTACAAAACTGCCACCATTCCAGTGCGAACAACGGCGAAGTAGTAGTACGCTTTCTCATAAACAAGAAATCGAGAAAAAAATATACGCTACAACCGGAAGATACTACAAGTATATGCTCCAGAAACATCATATTCAGAAGAAGAGACTTCTACATCGACGTGGATGAAACTTTAGTAAAACCAAACCAATACATGATAGTGATGGGAGCCTTTAATGCACAAACAGGGAAATGAACAAACTGATCGGAAACGGTAACAGGCAAATTTGGCCTAGAAATGTAAAACCAAAGAGACGAAACCTTGGTAGAGTGGGCGAAATCTAGAAAGTACGTAATCGTTAATACCATGTTTCTGAAGAATTACAGACCGATACGTCTGTTATCAAACATCTACAAATAACTCACAAAAATACTTACGAATAAGCTAGAGAAGACAACCAACGAAGATCAACGACGAGAGCAAACAGGAATCTCAAGGAGGTACTCAACGACAGACAGCATCCACGTCGTATACCAACTGAATGAGAAGTATTAGGGATATAACATCCCGCTCTGCTTCGCAGTCGTCCAGTGCCAGGAGGATTTGGAGTCGGTGGATATTAAAGCAATATTAAACACGCCTCAAGAACAGCGGGTAGAAGACGTGTACATATAACTCCTTAAATAAGTCTAGACAAACAGCTCGATGACAGTCCACCTACACAAAGAAAGCAATAAGATCAACATCAAAGGAGGAGTACGACAGGGTGACAACATATCGCCCAAGCTGTTTACGGCAACACTCTGAAGAATATTCCGAAGAGTGACATGGAAAACCACAGGCCTGAGGATAGAAGACAAAATATCAGTCTTCTTCGCTTCGCTAAGAATATATTCATAATATGCGCTATTACACCGCAATAAATACCAAAATTGCTGCAGGAGCTAGCTGAAGAAAACGAAAAAGAAGCTCAAAAAATGAATATTTCGAAGGCAAAAGTTAAGCTAGAAAACGACACACCATTATATACCAACACACCGTTGATAGAGAACGTTGAAAGCTACGTCTACCTGGGACAGCGATTCAGGATTAGACACAACTCCAAAGACAAAGAGATTCAAAGAAGAATCACGACCGGCTGGAAAGCATTCGCCAAACACCGCGACATCTTCAAGGGTAACTTTTGAACCTTCTTAAACAGATAAGTCTAAAAAAACTCATGCGTACTTCCAGCGATAACAAACGGCGCGGAAACATGGACACTGACCAACCAGGCAAAGAACCAGGCAGCCGTACAAACACATATGGAAAAGTGTGTTAAACATCACACATGTAGAGATTAAAATAAACTTCTAGGTAATAGATAAGATAAGGGTCGAAGACGTAAAAGAACAATTCAGAAGACAGATGTATACCTGGCCACGTCACATCAAATCAAAGGATATCGCGTATCTCTAACGGGATATCTTAATAAGGGAAACGATCTAGAGGAAGACCGGCGAGAAGGCGGAGACACGAACTAGAGGAGTATTGGAAAGGCACCATTTGGCAGAGGATAGCGTAAGACAGGCAGATATGGAAACCACAAGCTGAGGCCTTTGCCCAACCAAGGGACATTACGGTTGCTCAAGGTGATGATAATTATGTATATATATATATATATATATAATTATCAGCATGGATGTGTTTGTGAGTGTGTGTGTGTGTGTGCGTGCGTGCGTGTGTGTGTGTGTGTGTGCGTGCGTGCGTGTGTGTGTGTGTGTGTGTGTGTGTGTGTCTGGTTGATATGAAATTACATCTACTTCAACTGTTGCTGTCTTGTATGTCGTATATATGTATATATATATATATATATATATATATATATATACATATATATATGTATATATTTTTGGGGTATGCAAAATTAAAGTTTTTGATTTCAAAAAGAACTAAGCTGAAGAATGTTCAGTGATAATAAAGGGAGCGTTGTTTCAGTGAAATTTACAAAGGTAATCTAAGTATTACATTTGTAGCACCGCGTTAAATTTCACTGAAACAACGCTACCTTTATTATCACTGAACATTCTTCAGCTTAGTTCTTTTCGAAATCAAAAACTTTAATTTTGCATATCCCAAACTATTTTACTGATAAAGCCTTTCGTCTAACGTATCAGGTTGATTTCATCAGCACCGCTGACGCTGAATGTCGTCATCCTACACGTGAGGCAATTCGAAAGATCAACAGCATGCCCCTCCTGGATACGAAGTCAACCATTAAGAAGATGGCAGTGTGAAGTCCACAGTGTACAACAAGACGCACACTGACCAATACCTGAACTTTGCGTCCCCTAACCCCAAATAGTATGTTATGAGTTACCAAGAAGGAAGAGAAGAGCTCTAAGATTATGTGCTATCCGTCCTGGGCCTTGAACAAGGTGACGGAGAGCAACACGGAAAAAAGACCAACAAAAAGACAAAGGACATAACTACAAGATCCAAGTACTCATCCCGTGCGTGGAGAAGTATCAGAGTGTACATCGAATATTGAAGGTATAGTAATAGTAAAGAGTAGTAACAGCCATGCGTCCCCATACCACCTTCAGGCGCCGGCTGGTACATCCGAAGGTCAAAGTAGATCTAGAAGAACCGGGCGAACTTGCGCACCAAATAACATGCAAGAACCATGGTGCTGATTACATTGGGGAGACAGCAAGACTACTTAAACACGACTGGAGGGATACAGAAGGACGTTGACAAAACAAAAAATGAAAAATAAACAAGGAGCGGGGAAAAACGATTGATATCTAGCATCAATAAATCCGCCCTTACAGACGATGCGACAACTGAAAATAACATCAATGACTGTGACTGGGAGAGAGCGACAATTGTAGACAAGGAACCCAACCGAAGAATCCTGCTCATCAAGGAATCCATCTGGATGAGGAAAATCAGAAGACCCATCAACAGAGACGAGGGCAATTACGAAATGCCTCAAGTGTACTATGACGTAATTCAGCGTCATCGGTACTGATAAATTCAACGTGATACGTTAGACGAAAGTCTTTACCAAGTAAAATATGTTTTGGATAAGAAAAATTAAAGTTTTTGATTTTATTGCTACGTTTAATAATACAGCATTAGCGAGACTTTTGTAATATGATGATATTGGCGGTATATGCAGAGCACAGGAAAGGAAAATGAATGGTGCTAACCCGTGTCAAAAGGCGGCATGTAATAATCTCTACAGCCACACGTCTGGACAACGAAGTCAGTGATGCATTCTCTGTAGCAGGTCGCCTGCGTGTAAATATTGAAGTACTGCAGCTTTCGGTCTTTCACGCACTCGCCGTATGGAAGGGGCAGGTTAGACTCCTACACATTTGAAATAAGACTGCATATTTGCGATATTAATCATGTCAAGTCTTTGTCACTTATCATTTGCTAATAATGTTGTTGGCGAGGCTCAGCTATGTTCCTGAAACACTGCTGAAAGAAATATAGAGAAGATGAGTTAACTCAAAGGGTACTCTTTTACCGACAGTATTTTCTTAACGGCATTGGAATAGTTCAGTATAAATATATATATATATATATATATATATATATATATTAACTCAGTGTAATTACCATACAGTAAACATAATGAGAAAGTGCAAGCCAAAATACTGGTAGACACATCCAATTATTGTTACGGGAAATTGCATAGTAAGCTCGTATGATCACATGTGTTTCTCCGACATCCATTTACATGCTTACCTAGTCGATGCTACAATAATATCAGGCACATTATTCAACAGTATACAGCTTTGTTAAATGCCTATATATCATATAAACACACACACACATGTATATATATATATATATATATATATATATATATATATAGGATATACAACAATCGAAAATAATGCTATCAAAATCACAACTAATTTATTTTTGGAGCAAATATTTCATTATATTTCTGGTTATGCTACTAATACTACCAGTTCGAATTATTCTCGCCAACTGGGGTCAGAACATTAGACAAACGGGATTTCGTCTGCCTAAAGCGGCGCAGTATGCCTATTTGGTCTGCTTATGCAGTCGTTAGGAGTAGTACTGTATGTAGTTTACGATGGACGCAGGAGCCACGGAGCCATGAAGAAAGAGGAATTACGTCAATTCCGGAGGAAGAACAATGTTTGAAATGTCAGTCGTCAAGTATCGCTACCTAGTGGATAGGTGATGAACAAAATAAGTAGGATATCAAGCGCCCCTGGTGGAAATAAAGTGAACCCCAAAAAAGTAATTCAATCAGCGCCATCTTTTGATTAACGGAGGAACTATATAACTATGTCGATGACGTCATCATGTAGGTCAATGATGTTATAGAATAGGGCAAATCCCATGCGCATTGGTATCTTTTTCCCGACAGTACTGCTTAAATTCGTTACTTTAATGTTACTATAAAAATAGGTCACTGACATCATGAAATATAACATTACGTATAAGTATTGGTGCCGGTTTCCGTCGGCGGCAAGATGGTGAACTATCTGGTCACGTGATCAAAATGCCACACATTATGCTGTAGCGCCTAATGTTGAGTAAAAGGTGAACTATGAAAACAGGTCAATCAGCGCCACCTTTTTATTAAACGAAGAATTGTTAAAATAGGTCAATGATGTCATGAAAGAGGTCACTGCGCATGCGTAATGATGTTTTTCTTATTACGTTAGTGCATCAATTTGCTTCCCGAATGTGGTGAATTATAAAAAGGTGAAATATCTGGTCACGTGATTATGCCGTCACATATGTCGTAGCGCCTCCTTCTGAGTAAATTATGAATGACGAAAACAGGTCAATCAGCGCCACCTTTTTATTAAACGATGATTTATTAAAATAGGTCAATGGTGTCATGAAATAGTGGCTACCCTAATGTGATGAGTTATTAATATAGGTCGATGACGTCATGCAATGTTATTGTCTGATGCTTGTGGCGTTATGCGCGTGTTGTTTTTATTGAGGTACACAAATCACATCAAGTTAAAAGCATTAATACCGTTATTTCCCTTTATGTTTTTTATTTTAATGCATGAAACCAAGCTTAATATCGGCAAACGTGCTTTTTATGTAGCTGCACCCAAAATCTGGAATCAACTACCTATCGCTTTAAAATAATATGAGACAATAGATACCTTTCATAAAAAAACTGAATTACTTATTTATTTGAGATTTCATTCGCTCCCTAACCTTCGGCGGTCCCTTGCTTTAATGACGACTCTTGCTTGTCTCAGTTAACTCATTTGCCTAATGATTCTTGTACGTTGCGCCTCTGAGCTCAAATTCCTTTGGATTTAGGCGCTATAGAAGTTTGTCAGTATTATTATTATTAGCGTGGTAATAGCGTACCATTTTAGAGTTTCTACTTGCTAGCGGGCTAAAGTTCCCTATTTTAGCACTTCAGCGTCATAACTTCATAACATGTCATAACATTTTAGGCTTTCAGCCCGGTAGCCTTGTACCATTTTGTTACCTTAATGCTTCAACGCTGTAAGTTCTTAACATTTTAGCGTTTCTGCGTGTTAGCGGGGGTAACATCTTCATATTTTAGTGCATCATCATGGTAACATTACAATAGGCCTTAGCCTTGTAACATTTTGATACATCAATGCGTCAACGCGTAAACTTCTTAACATTTTATTTTTTCAGCGTGTTACCGGTGTAAAATGTTCATATTTGTGTGCATCATCGTGGTAAACTTGTACGATTGTAGCGTTTCAGCGTGCTACCGTTGTAACATTTTCATACTTTAATGCTTCAATGCGGTAACATCATAATTGTTTAGCGTTTGAGCGCCGTAGCCTTGTAATATATTCAAACTTTAATGTGTCAATGCTACAACATCCCAACATTATTGCGTTTCAGTGCGGTAGAGTGGTAGTGTTTTAGTAATTTAATGCAACAACGAGGTAATTTCTTAACATTTTAGAGTTTTAACTAGGTAGCTTTGTAACAATGTTATACATTAATGCGTCAACGCGATAACTTCTTGACATATTTATAGTTTCGTAGGGTTAGAGTGGGAGCATTTTAGTACATCAGCGTAACTTTCTTACCTTAATGCGAGAATCTCGTAAATTCGTGACATATTAATATATTACCGAGGTAACTTCTTACATTTTGTTTGCGTTTCAGCAAGGTATACTTGTAAAGTTGCTATACATTAATGCGTGGATGTCTTAGCTTCGTGCCAGTTTAATACATCACTGAGGTAACTTCTTAACATTTTAGCGTTTCAGCGTGTTAGCGGGTAAAATTGTCATGTTTACTGCTGGTTACATCACAACATTCTATAACATTGTTATATTTGAGTACATCATCTTGGTAACGTCATAACATTTTAGCGTTTCAGCGTGGTTGACTTGTAACATTTTCATACTTTACTGCGTCAACGCGGTAAACTCGGTAAAATAACAACATTTTAACGTATTAGAGCGGTTGCCTTGGAAAATTGTAGATTTGTAACATTTTCATAGTATGTTGTGTAAGATATAAGTGTAAGGTAAAAGGTATCATGTCTAATACATCATTTATAGCGTACAGTGTTTGAGGTATACATTTAAATGTATAGCATATGAGATATAAGGTTTGATATGTAAATGTTTAACCTATAAAACAATATATAGCTGCTGACCGTTCGATTGTCTACATGTTTGTATTTTGAACACTTTGCTTCTTTGAGTGTTCCTTCGTCTTGTATCTGTTGTTTCGTGTTTCATATATGTTGAACGTTAGATTTTTTTTTTATTTGTCTTTTGTTTGAATTGGCTGACTTTGGAGCCCTTATGCATAAATGTTAGAGACCTACCCATCAATCATATCATAGCTTAATCTATTGATCTACTAAGAAGCGCCACCTAGTGACTTTATGTGTCAGTTTGTGGGCAACCAGTTCGGATAACTGAATTTCAAAAACGGTACGATCAAAAAACGATGATGATCAACCTGTCTAAGGAAAATCACGTGACAGACCTTCATTCAAAGAGGCAGCCATCTGTTCCGGGTACACTTTCAGTGGGTCGGTCACGAGACCGGTATGATTTCCGATAAATTTTAATATGAGGTGCAGTGTCGCTTTATTTAACAGAAAGCATGTGCACGTGAAGTGGCCATCTTTCAAATGACGCACTTTGTATTGGAACTTCCGTATTTACAAATAGCGGGAGCGGCCTTGCCTTCCACACGGCTTAGGGAATTTCCTATTCGAGATGTCCCGTCATCTAGAAAAAAAACATTCTATTAGGAAGCGGCCATATCCCAAACGATTCACTTCCGGTTGCACTACTTCCGTTAAAATAAACACTAGGCGCAGTCATGAGAAAGGCGATTCCCGGCGCCACCCCACGGACACCAACGCAACTCTTCGTCGACACACTTCCGGGGAAGGGTGGAACCGTAAAACGCTAAAAATGTTAAGAAGTTAAAACGTTGACGCATTAAAGTATCACTATATTACAAGGCTACCGCACTGAAAAGCTAATGTGTTATGGGGTTATTTCGGCGGTGGATTAAAACACTAAAACACTTCCACTCTACCGCGTTGAAACGCTAGAAATGTTACGAAGACACCGTGTTGACGAACTAAACTGTGAAAATGTTACAAGTCTACCTCGCTGAAACCCTAAACTGTAAAGAAGTTATCACGATGACGAAAACGTCATCACTCTAACGCGAAGAAACGATAAAACGTTTAAGAAGTCATTACCCTCATATACTAAATTATAAAAATGCTACAACACCAACGCGCTAAAACACTGCATGAGACGAATTTACCACGATGACGCATTAAAATACGAAAATGTTACAAACTATTGCAGTGAAACACTGCAATGTTGTGAAGTTGTGACGTAGTGTTGTAGAATAGAACAATTCTACCCTGCTAACACGTTTAAACGCAACAATCTTATAAATGTTACCACGCGAATATATATATGCAAATACATATGTTAGCGCATCTCCAAAGGGGTGTGTGTTTGACAGAAATGTGGATGATAGTGTGTCAAATTATTTACAACTTCGAGCTCTGGTTTTTTTTGGGGTCAATTTATAACTTTAATATGCACAATAGGATAGTTTCGAGGAAACTAGGACTGAAACATGGTTGCCGACATGTGTATTTGAGATGTATATGGACACTAAAACACGGACTTATTTACAACTTGGCTTACGTCATGTATTCTTGGAAGATGTGGACGCTAATAAGTGAAATTAGTTACAACAATGGCCATTAAGGGGCCATTAGTTAATTTCGAATTGTAAAGGATACCTTCCGAGGGAAGTATGACTGACACACGTCAATCACAAGACGTAACAGATGACATTAATACGTGAACTGTGTTAGAAATATAGCCGTTACTGGGACTTTAGTTAGTTTATAAGTGTAAACCTATATGGCATAATACATTCAAATGGAACTAGATATGAAAGCTTGCTGTAACGATGGCTGTTCTGGAGGTATATGTATGTCAACAAAGAATAACAGTTTGTACACCAAACTTGTTTATTTTACTAAATGCTCTTGACGGCACATGTGATATATCATATGAGTAACACATTTGTTTTCAGGGCAATTTTACGAAACTGCGCGTGCAAATACTACTACTACTAATAATAATAATGTATTTATTTCAGACAATCATGATGTCCATATATAAAAATACATCAATAAAAGTATGTAAATAAATATAAAAATACATCGACAAGAACAACATGTCTAACAATTATATAAATCCCGGACCCACTGGTGCCGCAGTTTCGAAGTACAATACACGTCGCTAGTTTTAATGTTATAAATAATGGGATTCAAAGACGTGTCAATCCTATTCATTAAGCTAAAAATAGCCTTTCTGATTACACATTTACCCGAGCTGACATTAGCTGTAGCAAACATGTGGCTAGCGCTACATCTCATGGGTAAATTGTTCAATATTCTGAAAGAGTTGTTATATGCAATAACGAATTGCTGAAAATTAACTTTTCTAAAGTTCACCCATAACGCACACATATAGGTTTTACCAAAATACGCTGTAAATGGCTTATTGTTTACAGTAGTTGAACAAAAGTGGAATTTTTGACGTAACATATTACTCTTGGCATACAAAAGTCTCACTTTGGCTTGCATGTCAGACTCTTCAGACAAGTTATTAGAAATGACATGTCTAAGATATTTACAAGAGATTTGACTTTCTATATTCAAAGTACATGACCAGGGATTTACCCGCATTGTATTGGACGTCGTGACATAAGGATAGACAAAAGCACAGCGAGTTGAGAATCAGAGAACTTTATATGTTCTGCATTGATACCGTCCAGACCTAGAGACTTATTGTTTGAGAGTCCATTAATAATATCCGTCGGTTCAACTGCACCAACAGTCTATGTTGAACGACATCAGGTGGTGATCAGAATGAATAATGTCATAAAGTATGGACATGTTAGATAGGCAATCCTTCGCATCAGCGGTATGTATGATATGGTCTAGCCATGATGTAGTTCCCCAGGCAGAACTAACGTATATATATATGTGTCTATCGGGAGAGTATCTTGATCACATATAGCCAGAGTAAATTCTTTGCAGAAATCAAGGAAGATATTCCCAAAAACTGATTTCTTGGAAGTATCCGCCTTAAAATCACCAACAATAGTGATGCATGGGCTATTATTATTATTAACATATACAACAATTTTGGACATATAATCATTGAACCTGTCCCTGTTTTCCTCGCATTCATAAGATAAATAAATCCTTATTTCCCCAACAAATTCTTATGCCGCATAGCCTGTCATAGCATTGGTCAAGAATGGTGATGTATTCATCATCATTCACCATACGGCCTACCAGTTAAAACACCACAAGGTGCATCTACAGGAGAAACAACATAACCCACATAACCATCGTGACAGGTATTTAGTATATGGCTATGTTGTTTAGTGAGCATAAGCTCTTGTAGGCACAATATATCACACTTAATTAACACATCATTTAAGAAGGGCATAAAACCTTTAAATCCATTACAATTAAACGATGTGATGTTAATTTCCATAATTTAGCTTTTTGTGTTAAACAATTTCTTCAAGTGATTTATGTGTCCGACGAAGCAGATAAAATCCAAACGTCGACGAAGGCAAAGGTGGCACTTTCCCTATTTACGGACACTGTCGTCTACTGCATCCACTCCCGCCTGGCGACTGCTAAAGTTTATTATCTCTACGACAGCAGCGCACCATGCGACAAACCAAATGTCTCCACCTCTGGTCCAGACAGCAGCGACCCGTGGGATCAGTCAATCGTCAACGCCTCTGGTCTACACAACAGCGCCCCGTGCGACCAGTCAATCGTCAACGTATCTGGTCCAGACAGCAGCGCCCTGTGCGACTAGGCGATCGACCCCGCCTCTAGTCCAGGCAGCAGCGCCCCGTGCGACCAGGCAATCATCAACGCCTCTGGTCCTGACAACAGCGCCCCGTGCGACCAGTCAGTCGTCAAGGCCTCTGGTCCAGACAGCAGCGCCCCGTGCGACCAGGCACCGACCCCACCTCTAGTCCAGACAGCAGCGCCCCGTGCGACCAGTCACCGACCAGCCTCTAGTCCAGACAGCAGCGCCCCGTGCGACCAGCCAGACATGCCTAACTCTATCAGCGGCTACCAACCCGTCAGCGTCACAGCCTACACCCTTTACCCAAGAGAACAACCCGTCAGCTGAAACGCTAAAATGTGGTGATGTTACCACGCTGATGCACTAAAATATCAACATTTTACCCGCTAACACGCTGAAAGGTTAAAATGTTATGAAGTTACCACGACGATGCACTAAACTTTCGAAATGTTACCCCGCTAATATGCTGAAACGTCAAAATGTTGAGATGTTACCTCGGTGATTCAATCAATGTCAAGAATTTGGGTCACCCAAGCATTAAAGTATGACAAGTTTCCAAGTGCTAAACGATCAAATGTTACGAAGTTAATCATCGTGTAATAAAATGCTACCACTTTAACGCGACGCATGTCTAAATATATCACGAATTTACGACACCAACCCATTAAATTATGAAAATGTTATCCCGCTAACACGCTGAAACGGTGAAATGTTAAGACGTTACCGCGTTGACGCATTTAAGTTTGAAAATGTCACTAGTCTATGTCACCAAATTTTTGCTCAAGGAATTGGCGGCGACAAAAGTGACGGACTCGTGATAAGGTACAGGTGTAACAAGGATGGGTAGGACAACATTATGACACAACACAGGGGGATTTAATGTGGGAATCGAAATTAAAGTATGAAACAACACATTGAGACTCTAAAATGTTACTCTATTTACCACGCTGGTGTACTAAGGTAGGAAACATGAATGGCAATAACGGTAATGATGCTTTTAACGACATGTGATTTGTGTAAGCCAATGGATATAACAAACGCATGACACAGGATGGATCAGAAAATCACATTTCATGATATTATCTGCCTATTTTATTAACTCATTAGGGTAGCGAATGTGTGAGTTACAGTAATAGAACATCATTGCACTTGCGCAATGACCTATTTCATAACATCATTGACCTGTTTTAATAATAATTCATCGTTAAATAAAAAGGTGGCGCTGATTGTCTGTTTTCATATTTCAACATTAACTCAACATCAGGCGCTACAACATATGTTATGTTTTATCACGTGACCAGATAGTTCACCATCTTGCCGCCGTCGAAAGCAGGCATTAATACGCATGCGTAATGGTATATTTCATGACATCACTGGACTATTTTTATAATTGAAAACAGAACGGTAACGATTTTAAGCTGCACCGTTGGGAACAGATACCAATGCGCATGCGCATTGACATATTCCATGACATCATTGCCCTATTTCAAAGCGTCATCGACCTAGATATATTGTTCATCGGTTAATCAAATGATGGCGCTAATTAAACTAGTTTTCTACATTACCTTACTTCCATGAGGGGCGCTTATTAACCTACTTATTGTCTTCACCACTAAACTGCCAGGTGGCGCTACTTAACCTGTGACCTTTTAACCCTGGCTACGTGGCTCCTGCGTCCATTGTAAATTACATATAATACTACTGTTAGGTGTATATATATATATATATATATATATATATATATACACACCTAACAGTAGTATTATGTAATTTACAATATATATATATATATATATAATATATTATATATATATTAATGTATATAATAATGTGTTTTACAGAGTTGATATTGGGTATTTTGTAAACAAGGCGTTACTTACGTTGGTGAGGCTTACGGCAACAAATGTTTCCATTCCTACTGGGATGTTATCGCCGAAGTCCTGTACTTGCGGTACGTCATCTTGATGGTGCAGAAGAAATTTCAGTCCCACTGCATTGTGTGGACCTGTCATGTACTCGTACTTCTCAACGTTCAACACCAGTTGCAGTCCGTTCTTGACCCCTAACAACACCGATCGTTTGTGAAATATTTGTTTTTATGGTATACAAAAATGCAATTTTATTTATGCTTGATTAAATCCAGCAGTTCTTGTCCCGTGGGTCGCGACCCAAATTTAAGTCGTGAAACCATTTCAGATGGTTCGCCATTCGCCAAGTATTCCCGGGCTTTTACCGGTTGCTCTTTATTATGTGTATGCGTGACTGAGTTATGATTATAAGAAATGTTGCATCAACAGGAAATGGTGCGTCAGATAACATCACACGGCTTCTTTGGGCTTAAAGGGGAACTGAAACATAGCTGCTGTACGCAATATTTTCAATATATATTATATAAGCATACATTTATGGTGATATAAACCTAATCATTTATAAAACAAACAGAAAGACCGATTTTGTGCATTGCCTAAATGGGCCAGATAGAGCACTGCGTATTGCCATCTTTGTTCTATGCAATTTTGTTTGAGTCGCTCGTCAATATAAATTTTCGATTCTGTTCGATTTACTTCATTAATATACATTTCTGAGCGAAAGCAAAATTTGTCGTTAGGTAGGTAAACAAAGCATTTATGTGCGTCTTCTAAATAAATAAGTGAAATTAAATTACAACTGTCTATAAGCAATAAAGGCATTACAAACGTCCCACAACCCGTTCCTCTTTAATAATCATGAATAATATATGTGGGTGGGCATTTTCCTACCAACATAAACTATTACACATAATAATATAAAGTTACGCGTTTTTAAAGTCATGTTAGTATATTAAATTATTTATTTTACCGGCAGACGATCGTAGTTGGATTGCTGTGAGCCAGTATTATCTTGTCTCCATGACATGAGACTTATGTCGACGTGTTTTGAAACCCGTGTCTTGAAATTGTAACTTCATCAATATTTTAAATGCAGACAACCTTGTACAATGGTTGCGTTTGGTTGCTTGGAAGAATTGCCAGTGCCAACCGTCATGGCACCATAAGATTGAATCGAGAGCACCGGTTCTTCAATTATCATTCGTCGACAAGATTGACTTTTGCTGCCGATACAGCAGATTCGAGTCGTCTCGACATACCGTGAAGACAAGGGTTGAGTTTCGCAGTTCGCTTTCCCCCACTTCTCGATCATTCAGATTATCGTTTCGCTATTGATCTTCGCTGCGCACATTCTCCACGTGACGCCTATTGACGCCCACAATGTACTGTCGTACTGCCGTATACGTTCGCTCATCGCGTGACGCCAATCAATGCCCGCCGAGTACCGTCGTACGGCTGTATACGTTTCGTTCCTCAAGAGACACTTATTGACGCCCATCGTGTACAGTCGTACAGCCGTATACGTTTCGCTCATAACGTGACGCCTATCGACGCCCACAATGAGCCATCTTATTGCCGTATACGTTCGCTCATCGCGTGACACCAATCGACGGCCGCCGAATATCACCGTACATCCGTATACGTTTCGTTACTCACGAGACGCCTGTTGACGCCCTCCGTGTACCGTCGACTACTGCATACGTTCGCACATCGCGTGACCCCTACCCCACTGTGTACCGTCGCAGTGCCGTGTACTTTCGCTCAGCGTGACGCCAATCGACGCCCACCGAGTACCGTCGTACAGCCGTATACGTTTCGTTCATCAACGTGACGCCGTTCTTCTCATACATTGCCGAGAATCGGCTGTATTTTCCTCGTGTGTTCATAATAAGCAGCTACGCCTCGCAATTTTTATGTGAAATGCCGGGGTTGATTGTTGCATCCCCCGGCATACCCCTGCAATCGGGGTGCGTAAATGTTCGTTATCCCGATGGCTAGTTATACTGGAGTTCACGACTCTCTTTGTGGGCGAGCAATACCACGTTGTTATTTACTTCTCATAAGATATGTTTATAGATGTTTGTACTTGTACATGTGACACAATACTTTCTAACAATGAAATCCTTCAATAGTTGGCCAACTGTATATTTGTATCGTTTATCTGGTTTATTATAGTTATTAAATGGGTATTCAACTTGGATTCCCACATTACCCCCCCCCCCCCGCCGTGTTGTATCTTATTTCTGTTATGCCCATCCTTGTTCCTCCTGGACCTTTGTCACAAGTCAGTCGCATTTGGTGCAGCCAATTCATGTGCCAAATTTGTGACGTAGACAAGGTACTAATGTTGTAGTCCTCGTTCTAAGCGCCGTATTTGACACGGTAGATCATGCAATACTACTGGATCGCTTACAACGACTCTACGGCATCGCCGGGGTGGTTCTTCATTGGCTGGAATCTTACCTAAGTGATCGCAAGCAGATTGTCGTCATCGACCGCGTTTTATCCAGCGAGACGACTTTGATCTACTACACTGATGATCTACAACATTTCTGTCATTTCGACTTGGATGCATCTTCTCTGTAGACCGCCGTGCGTCGTATAGAGCGATTGACGTGAAGGAGTTGATGACTAGGAATTATTTGTTCATGTATGACACCAAAACAGAAATTGCACCGGTTGTCCCCAAATCGGCATCTGCTATCGTAAGTGGGACATATAAATTTAGTGCAACTGAACATGCTAGAAATATCGGCGTCCACCTCGATAGACTCCTGGATATGACTGTGATAATGATAATGCCACGTACTATCAACACTTGCTCGTTCCAACTGCGCAAAATCGGGTTGATTCACCGTTACCTAACTCAACCGACAGCGGAACTATTAGTTAATGCCATAGTCATTGTGAAAGTGCGACCCCTATTCTTCGCCAACTGCACTGGCTACGTATTCAATGTCGCATTGCATTCAAGAATTAGCTGTGCTTACGTTCAAGGCAATGCACGAACACCTTCGCCTGTCCACCTGTCCACATGCAGACGCTCTGTCTGCTGACACCAATTCTCTAGTTGTCCCGAGAACACGCAGAAGAGCCGCTGACTGTACATTTGCTCACGCCGCGGCAGCAGTGTGGGACGCTCTGCCGCTAAGTGTTACCAGCAAAACATCACTGGATTCGTTTAAATCTGTGTTGAAGACTCACCTGTTCATTGCAGCGTATATGTAACTCGGACGATTACCAACACTCTTTTACCATAGCTGATTGATGTTGATCGTTTATTTATTTATTTATTTATTTATTTTTAATATACACTTTTAGCCTAATTTATTGATGTATACATTGATTTTACTTTATTTATTAAAATAATAATAAAATTATCTTCATTATTTTAATTTTATTATATGATATTGTATATCACATTCCTTTTCTACTTCTGCTATATTTATTGTCTTAATTACTATTATTATTAGATCATGTTATATATGATATAACAACTATTGATGCATTATTCTTAACATGTATTTGTATACTGTTGCAAAGCGCTGTTAACAACATTGTGTGTGGCGCTTAACAAAATAAAACTATTATTATTATTATTTTGAAGTGTGTTTCGTGTTAGAAAGTTTTAATTAGTTTCATGCTTCCAATGCTTCCTACCAGATATTAACAACTTGCTGATGGACACCCTTTTCAAAACAACATCACTCACGCCTGTGTAGACGTATTTCAAAATGTTATTATCTGCTATTACGCTATGTGTGCCAGCCAGCCAAATCATGTAATCAATATAATAAACGAAGTTCTGTAATTCACAGTTACGGGAGGCTATTAACTTGTTACATATGTTCTTGTTTCTTCCGTATAACTGTTTGTGCCACACTGTTATTATTTTTTATAAAACTGGTATCCCTATCCTGGTGTCGTAGATTGACCCTTATAGTTTGGCGCTCAAGGTCAAGAGCCGTCTAAGAGGAAAACGCTAACATGCCCGCATAAACTTGCTCGATTATAGTAAGATGTCATGGCAGGTGCACTTTTTTTGTAGTTTCAGGCCAAGGTGAGCATCTCTGATTGCTACATAAAATATAGAGTTAAGAATTTACCAGCCGTATTCACAGTGGAGTTGTCGGCAATCCTGGCGTTGAACGTGTAACGCACTCGGCATCAGTCACGGTCAGCTGAAAATCTTCCGTGACTGCGGCGCCTTTCCATCGACAACTAAAATGACAACGACATGTATTTGGAGGTGGTCAGAGAACAACATCACACGAGTATAGTTGGGCATTCCCTTCCACCGACAACTAAAATGACAACGACATGTATTTGGAGGTGGTCAGAGAACAACATCACACGAATATTGTTGTACACAAATATCCATCATCACATTGATCGTTCTTAGTGGGTGCGGCTGGTCAAAGTAAAGTAGACTATTGTTACTGATACAGGAATCAAGCAGGAGGACATTATGCATCGGATAACTAAACTGCATTACGATTATTTATTTAAACAATATTGCCGTAGCCGTTGTTGACATTATATACTGCGACATGTATCGTCAAGAGTCGCCAGCTTGTTAAGAAACGTACGACGCAATCATGTCTTCCTTGAGATGGCGAAGTTGAAGGTAGACATCGAACATCGACACGTTGCCGACGTCCCATTTCGTGTAATCGAACGGGGTGTTGTTTGCGTGATTGTACATTTCGTCCAACCAAAAATACGATCTGTTTTCTGCAGCAGCCACAAATCTACAACAAACGTCGGCAACGTTGTGAATGTGATGCCAAGATAAAGTATCCAACATTTAGACGAGTACACAACATTCCAACAGATATCAAATAGTAATTTTAATATTAGGGAATTTTACAAATAAACTGAACCCATAGTGTTTTCAACATCTTTGCTATTCTTCAATATATACTATATCAGTAGTGGCACAACGCAGAGCTCGAACTGTCGGAGACTAGGATATCATGTGGACAGTACATGATTAGACGATCACATGACGCCTATCTAAATACCTTTTACACATCCAGATAAGTAAGAAATGTGGTCGAAGGCGGCCACCTTCAATTTTAAAATCTCCGTTCCGTTCATGTCTGAAAAACAACTCGCTTGAAGGCTCTTGACAAAAGACATTAAGACACCGTTTCATGTTCAATATAACCAATTGTTTGAGGGATGAAATGTCCAGTAGACGAAAATTTCAAAGACGAATTAATGTCATCCTGGATGTGTGATACCTGAAGGTGTTTTGGTTGCAAATGGTGACGGCTGGAAAGACGACAGATTCTTTTCTTGACATCGATGTTTTCAATGTGACAGGCCAGTTCAAGTAGTGTCGCACCAAGTTTTGACATTGATAGCCGAATAGCGCGGTGCTGCATAGCACGATTGTGATCCAGAGAATCCTGCAAACGACCAGTCAGATTGGGTCTATAGACAATGTAACTTCGAATTGTTACATTTTGTATGCAAACAAAATAAATGTCATGGTAGCTATATTTTGTAACGTTCAAATAGTCACCACAATTCATCAGAATAAAATTTTAGTTGAGCTATTTCAAACACAATACAAATATTAAGATTGACATAGAAACGTTCGAATTTCTAAATAAGAAAATTCATCATGATTGCGTTTCCAAGATTGGCTTGATTTGCATTTTGTTTCATGCGGAAAGTTGGCACATTTGTATTTCAGCATGGATATTTTAGCAAACTGTTAATTTTGTCCCAGGTTAAGCGGAAAAAGAACACGTACTTGTGGGTACTATTTTAGTAGTGCATGACCGCGAGGAATCATTTAGCGGATATGAACATGATTACATCGTTTAGACAATACGTTGAAAAAGTAATTATAATTAACCGAAAATTCGTCAGAACAGCTTATTTTTATTAAAACAGTTATTTGTTTACCAAATTCCTCGCAAAAACTGTTTTGCTGGATGTGGTGGGAGACGGAAAGATTGTTCAAAACACCATTCGAGGAATACAAATAGGACGTTGACGACACAAAGAGAACACCGCGACGAGCGACACAGACATATATGTCTATCATCAACAAATCCGCTCTCTTAGACGACAACAGGATACCACACCATCGACAAGCAGACAGAGAGACGAACCTGAGAATATGACAAGAAAAGAAACCATATGAATAAAAAGACCAAAACACCAATCAAGCGAGACGAACCCTCTCAAATGTACGAAGACGTCATTAAGCTTGTAAAAGGTAATTATGATCAATTGCTTGAATAGTAACAGTAGTTTGCTTCGGATGTCCGATGTGCCACCTTTGCCCTTATTCGAAATGTTTGAAGAGAATCGACTGCTTGCTGTGTCATGGCGTATGGTTAATGATGTATTTAGCTGCAAAAAAGTAAAGTAATTCCTTAATTACATAAATTTGTGGTATGTCAATTGCAATGACATGTTTGAGTTTTGTAACAAACCATTCAGAAAAAGCATCGTCTTCTCTCTTCGAAAATTAAAACGGTTGCACCGTGATGTGTCAGTTTAATTTGTTGAAAGTGATAACGTTCGGAGTGTTTCTTTTTGCATTGGCGTTTGCAATTACAGGACCAAGGCTCTCTTGTACACCTCGTCTGAGCCGAAAGAGGAATTCGTGTGATAATCGTCACACACGAATTGACACTAAATGTCACGCAGCCTACCTGTTTTTATTTCACATAAAGGATTATTGAATAACCGAGAGTGTTGTTAATGTAATAATGTTGTCGAATTGCCGGTGACATTAATGTTTAATGTTGTTTTCATATTTTAAATAACCAAACTCCCCAGTGTACATGTCCCGGATAAAAGTTGACTGTCAAATTCGGGAGACAAGAAGAACGAATTGACCATAACGTATTATAACACCACCACAGTAATTTAGAATGTACAAATGCTATACGCTACGGAAAAGTGAAGAAACTAATAGTTGACATGTCCCTATATAAATGGGACAAAAGTGGATATATCAAATACAAGATGGACAAGCGAAGGTGAAACGGACTCATAAACAAACCACCAAATGTAAAAAACTTAGAAAAAGATAAGAATGAATATGGCGAAGCATTCATTGAAGTGTCCTGATAACTGCATTTAAACAACATGACGATATGTTGTTAAAGTTGAGTTATCTTAATAATTGATTGTACAAAAGGATATCATTGAACGTCTGCCAGAAAACAATCTAGCCTGGTTGATTGCACTAAGTCATTTACCTTCGAGCGACGTGGCTTGTCGAATCAGTGACATTTCGCAGCCCGTGAAATGTGGTGTTTTCACAGAACGTCCCGAAGGCGTGTCCCCATTGCTTGCTCGGCTCGCTCTTCTCGTCTCCGGTGTCACCGTGTTGTAGCGACGTCGCTATCGACGAACAGGAAGGCGTCTGGAAGTCCTGTGTTCTACTCGCGCAGCCGGCGCCTTTCGTATCTACAATTATTTAGTAACCTTTAAAAGAACACACATAATTTGTTGGTTTGAGACAACAAAGTGTAGATGGCGCAAATAAATTCGTTGGCCCATTGTCATGTTAGAATCATTTGTTCGTGTTGGTGACATCGGCGTCAAGTAGTGATATGCGATTTGTGTTAATCATATTCAGCTATGGCAGGATTTAAGTTCATTTTTATGAAATATATAGTAATTTTTTACTAGATGTTTTGTTCGATTAATTATTACAGTTTCAAGGCTGAGTGGAAGTATAAAGAAAGAAACCAAAAAATTAGCATATTGTCATTAATCATCGAGTTGTGGAAGTCCCTACCTCCTTATTACTCCAGAAACATGGGTGGGACGTTCTTCATTTGTGGCATAAATGTGTGTTTTTGAGGAATAATGTGTGGCTGTGAAGATTGTTGTATTTACTGCAGCCAAGAGTCGATCGATCAGTGTTTTGCAAATAGTGTATGTTGCACTCGGTCTGAACATTCATCAACAATAACCTGCTGGTTTGGTGTATTTTGTACACGGTCTGAACACTCATCAAAACGAACCTGCTGGTTTGGTGTATGTTGCACTCGGTTTGAACACTCATCAAAACGAACCTGCTGGTTTGGTGTATGTTGCACTCGGTTTGAACACTCATCAAAACGAACCTGCTGGTTTGGTGTATGTTGCACTCGGTTTGAACACTCATCAAAAAGAACCTGCTGGTTTGATGTATGTTGCACTCTGTCTGAACACTCATCAAAAAGAAACTGCTGGTTTGGTGTATGTTGCACTCGGTCTGAACACTCATCAAAAAGAACCTGCTGGTTTGGTGTATGTTGCACTCGGTCTGAACACTCATCAAAAAGAACCTGCTGGTTTGGTGTATGTTGCACTCGGTCTGAACACTCATCAAAAATAACCTGCTGGTTTGGTGTATCTCATTATTTATGTCTATGAATTTTCTCTTCCATTCCTTAGCACTTATGGTCTCTAACACATATTGTGGTTTGATGGTAGGAAGAACAAACGAATACCCTGCACTGTGTTGCTCACGGTAGAGAATCGATAACAGAATGCATTACCTGTATAGGTGAATCCTTGATTACTGTGTGAAGCAGTCGATGCAGCGACGTTGTCCTGTAACATTTCCCGTATCTCACTGACATCGCGCTTGACATCACGCTTGAGATGATGGGCATCTAACTGTAATATATCCCGTGCCTCAGTATTCTCTCGCCTGAGCTGCTCAGCGTCTGTCTGTATTCTCTTCCGTATCGCCGTGACTTCACGCTTGAGCTGCTGGACATCTGTACATAAAATCTCTTGTGAATCCGTATTATCTCGTCTAAGCTGTCCAACGTCTCTCAGATGTACACTTCGTATCGCCTTGACGTCACGCTTGAGCTGTTCGACGTCTGTCTGTAGAGGGCAGATCACTGATGCCCCAGCTTTGGCATTCTGGTGAGGTGGGTGCTGCACCGAGTACATCCTAACAAAGACAAACCCAACATATTCTGTTCTGCTTAGGACCAAATGTCTCATCACGCCATAGGGACTGTCGCTGTTTGACCCATGTCACCACATGATCAGTGTAAGACAGCACCAAAATTGGACAACTTCTAAAATTCCGGTAACCACAATTAGGTCAACTTAGACCATCACATGGATCCAGTTATATCAACTCCGAACATCATATGGACCACCTTATGTCAATCCTGACCGTCATATAGACCATATTAGGTCAAGTCTGACCATTACTAAGAGCACTGTTGTGTGACCATAATATAGTAGTCACATGTTACCCTGTTTAAATATTTAACACTAATATTGCATTATATTCCTTCTGAACTACTCCATCACTCAGTGTTCTATGTTACGCGCTCTTCATTTAAGCATTATACAAAGTCTGAGTAGCATCATTCTCTACTACAGCTGCAACTTTATCATGTTCCCTTGCTTAACTTACGCTTGCGATTGTCATAACAATGCTTAAACTTTATATGAAGATTATGTCTAAAATATGTTTACCTTAGTACAGTAGCTGCATTATCTTGATATATTGACTTATTTTACTTAAATACACAGGTCAACTTGGCCCATAGCTGTCCTGCTAGATATCACTCTACTAAGGTTATTTACAAGCAGCCTGTAACAAGTGGGTTATAAAAATCAACCTCTTCAAATGCAAAGCAATCAACTCATTCACAGGCACATTAACATGGAAAATGAAGAATTGGACACTGTGAGAGAGTTCTACTTCCTAAGCAGCATAATACCTTCTACAGAGAGGGAAGTTGTCAGGCGAATAGCCTTAGCATCAACAACATTTGGTAGACTCGGAAACAACATATTTCCAAACAGACTCATCTCAATAAGAATGAAAGTCATATTATATGTGGCCCTTACACTGCATATGGCAATTTATGGTGTAGAACCTGGACACTACGATGGCAAGAAACGCACTCTCTTGAAGTTTCTGAGATGCGTTTCCGTTATATATTGCCATGCGCGGGCTATCAGAGGTGTTACAACTTATATACACATATAGACTTAAACATTAGAACAATCATCGAAAACATACACACAATCATCCACCGCCACAACGTGTCGCCATGCTCCGGCGCCATATTTTACTCCATCCTAAATGGAGTAAAACAAATGGGTTATTAAAATCACCCTCTTCAAATGCAAAGTAATCAACTCATTCACAAGCATATCAACATGTAAAATGAAGAACTGGACACTGTGAAAGAGTTCTGCTTCATGGGCAGCATAGTATCTTCTAAGAGAGGAAAGTTGCCAGGCGAATAGCCTTAGCTTCAACAACATTTGGTAGACTCAGAAACAACATATTTTCAAACAGAGTCATCTCAATAAGAATGAAAGTCATATTATATATGGCCCTTATACTGCCTATGGCAATATATGGTGCAGAACCATGGACACTACGATGGCAAGAGACGCAATCTATTAAAGTTTCTGAGTTGCGTTTCCTGCGGACTACCAGAGGTGTTACAAGGACAGACAGATTATGAAATAGCCAGATCAGAGATGATGCATTCACCCCTGATTCCCGTTCAGATGTCATCAGACATAGAAGACTACGGTGGTTTGGATCTGTCTGCCGTATGACAAACGAAAACCTAATAAAAATAGCATACAAGGAATACTTTAACGAACACAGCAACCAAGGAAGGCCGCGGAAGAGGTGGAGTGACCAAATTAGACAAGACAATGGAATCCCACTTTTCAACAGCAGAACGGTGTGATCTAGACAGGACGAAATGGAGGTGTGTGACATCCAGGAGGGTAGTGAGAGGTCAAATCTTTTCGTCCAACTCCTCCCTGCTTTCTTTTGGAATATGGTATTCTTGATTGTGTACTTTCATACGTTGTCCATTCTACCAAGGTGTCGCCTCTTTCGTTTCACATTTGCCTGTTGCCGCTTCCGAAATGTTTGTTCGTTTCTCTAATTTCGCATTAAAGTCTCCTATCACTATCGTATATATACCTATATATATATATATATATATACACACACGCACACACACACACACACACACACACACACACACACACACACACACACACACACACACACACACACACACACACACAGACACACACACATATATATATATATATATGTTGCCATGTGCGGGCTATCGGAGGTGTTACTATGGCAGACAGATTACGAAATAGCCAGATCATAGATGAGGCATTCACCCCTGAATCCATCTCAGATGACAACATACATAGAAGACTCCAGTGGTTTGGGCAGGTATGCCGTTCGCCAGCCGAAAATAAAGTAGCTTACAAGGAAGATTTTAACTTACTCTGAAAACGAGGAAGGCCGCGGAAGAGGTGGAGTAACCAAATTAGACAAGACACTGGAATCCCACTTTTTAACAGCAGAACAGTGTGATCTAGACAGGACGAAATGGAGGCGTGTGACATCCAGGAGGAAAGTGAGAGGTCAAATCGGCGTAGGCATTTAAGTCAAGTAAGTCAAGTTTATCCAGAACGCACCGCGTGTTAACAGCGGAAATCAAGTGTTATGCTTGAATCGTTCGCTCCACTTCTTCTGTGGCAAACCTCTTTTTCATTGAAAGCAGTGCTAACGAGATTTTTATTTTCGTATACCCTACGGTGATAATATACCGTCACGTAACTCAAAAAGTGACTATTTGCGCATATTTTATCTGGTTGTATTGCTATGCCAACAGTTAAATCAAATAACCTAATTTGACCTCTAAACTTCCCAAAACCAGTCTTGCAGTCTGGTGAAAATTTGCTTCCGTGGAAGTGACAAAACAGTTCATTTAAATCCTGCGGCTCTTGTCCAACAACACCACCACAGATCTTGCCTTGGATGCGTTTTACAGCGAGCAGTAGCGCAAACACAACACCGCAAACACAGTTCTACACACTGTTCTGGAGCCGTGTCCATCAGCAAGAACAATAGACGCTACATATACACTTGTCTCCTGTTTGTCAACTTCTTCCTTTCATCCTTGACGTCCAGATTGATGTTGCTAATTGCCATGCAGTGGTCTCTTCCGACGTTGACTTGGTTGATGATTTTTTATTGAAATTGTCTTTTAATGTCTTACTTGAAAGAAGTGATAACGAGATGTTTGTTTGGTATACCCTATGGTGACCATATACCGTCACCTAACTCAAATATTGACTTTGCACCATACTCCATCTGATTGTATTTCTACGTCAACAGTTACATCAGAGAACCTACCTTGACCTCTAAATTTCTCAAAACCAGTCATGCTGTTTCTGCTTTCCAGATTGGTGAAAGTTTGCTTCCGTGGAAGTGACAAAACAATTCATTTAAATCATGCGGCTCTTGTCCAACAATACCACTACAAATCTTGCTGTCCATGCATCTTACAAAGAGCAGTAACGCACACACAACACCACAAACACAGTTCTACACAGCTGTTCTGGAGCCGTGTGTTCAAGAGCAAGAACAATACACGAATTACCTTGCAATACGCAATGCTGGTCGTGTCTTCAGGTGGCGGCTTCGAAAATCAGGCGACAAACTTTATTACATGCTGCAGAGATCACATTCGAACGACTATATGATATTTTCAGCTTAGCTAAATAATATATCAGCAGCTGATGACTGTGTAATATACCGTCATAATGTATTGTGCCGCGTTGGAATAAATCGATCACACTTTCCTAGCTCTCGCTTTCCTAACATGTTGCGTCACTTCACTTTGGTTTAATGTTAGAGGTTGCGCAAACATATATTACATTCAGAAAGCCATTTCGGTAATGAAACATTCGTGTATGAGCAACAATAAATAATCGACATGACATTTAGTGCCCATCCGTGTGTAAAATATGTTTGCCGAATTCCTCGTTCGATTCCTATCTGTGGATAGGTCGCGTCATTGTATATATGTCGTTATTGTGTGTGTGTGTGTGTGTGTGTGTGTGTGTGTGTGTGTGTGTGTGTGTGTGTGTGTGTGTGTGTGTGTGTGTGTGTGTGTGTGTGTGACACAGTGTCCTCAGTTGCTGTGCACTGTCGACAAACGCTACATTGCTGAAATCACTTGTCCTGGCGCTCACTACGACATCTGTGTAACACCTAACACTTATATCAAAGAGTGACAAGAACCAAACTTGTCGGACAAAAGAAACACCAAACACTTAGATCAACGAGTGACAAGAACCAAACATCACATACCTTCATGTCACGAGACGATCATCTGTTTGGATTCACATCCAACGAGCCGACCATAGGACTCGTATGAGGTTTCGCTTCTTTTAACGGAAAACATATGTGTATGAAACATCCGTCTTTACAACGTAATAATTCTATATTTACAAATAGTCCGAGCGATCAGACAATATACGACCTTCTAGAGAGTCGAAAAAGGAAAGACCAGAATCGTCGGAAGTATGGTATATACACTAGTTTTCGGCGTCATCTCATTTGCATAACCAATCAGACCGAACGTACATCACGTGACTTCCCTTAACACAAAAAATGTGCACGTTCATGAGAGAGGCGACATTCGATGCCACACAATGGACACCAATGTAATTAGTCAGAGTATTGCCATCTACCGGCCATGATAGATCTCTATTCGTTGACACACTTCCGCGAATACTGGAAGCATAGAGGCCACCATGACAGTCAAGTAACTTCCGGTGCGACGTCATTTCCGACGTAGCGTTCCTAATAGAGGCTGTCATAACAAGCGAATTTGAAAACTGCTATGATCGAAAACGACTATGTCAATAACATGTAAGGACAACCACCTGACAGGACTTCATTCAAAGAGGTGACCATCATGGTTCCAACGTCACTTAACGGACACCAATGTAATTAGTCAGAGTATTGACATAAGACATAAGTGGTTAACATATATGTACTGAACTACACATATACATAACTGGCTAACGTCTCTACTGAAATACACATAACTACCTACCATATCGCCCAAGCTGTTCACGGCAACACTCGAAAGCATATTCCGAAGACTGACCTGGGAAACCAGAGGCTTGATGATAGACGGAGAATATCTCAGCCATCTTCGCTTCGCCGACGACATACTCATATGCGCTACTACACCGGAAGAACTACAAAACATGCTGCAGGAGCTAGCTGATAAAAGTTAAAAACAAGGTCTCAAGATGAACATCTCGAAGACAGAAGTGATGCTAGAAAATTACACACCAATATATATCAACACGACGCAGATAGAGAACGTTGAAAGCTATGTCTATCTCGGACAGTGATACAGTATCAGAGACAAAAACCAAGATAAGGAGATTCAAAGAAGGATCACAGCCGGCTGGACAGCATTCGCCAAACACCGCGACATCTTCAAAGGTAACTTTGGAACCTGCTTGAAGAGACAAGTCTTCAACTCATGCGTACTTCCAGCGATGACATACGGCGCGGAAACATAGGCACTCACCATACAGGCAAAGAATAAGCTAGCACCCGCACAAACGAAGATGGAAAGAAGTATGTTAAACACCACATACCGGGAGAAAAAAAAAACATCTGGGTAAGGCAGAAGACAAAGTTCATAGACGTGATAGAACAAATCAGAAGACAGAAGTGGACCTGGGCAGGGCACATCAGCAGACTACGAGATAACCGATGGACATCGCGTATCACAACCTGGAGACCTTACGAAGGGAAACGATCTAGAGGAAGACCGGCGAGACGGTGGAGAGACGAACTAGACGAGTACTGGAAGGGCACCATCTGGCAGAGGATAGCGCAAGACAGGCATATTTGGAAACGACATGCTGAGGCCTTCGCCCATCCACGGGCTACTACGACTGCACAATGATGATGATGATAACCTATCATCTGTATTGAAATATACGCAGACATAACTGTGTAATGTTTCTATACTGAACTACATTCAGACATAACTGATGACGTCATACAGGGTGCGCCCTCTCGCGATCGCAACAAACAAACATGTCCAGACACGTCTCGAGTACGGGTTTTATAAGAGACACGAATTTAATCGCTACCTAATAACACTAGTCTATTGTTCTTCCAACATACAGAGCATTCGTTATCAGTTTAGTTTGAATTATATTGATTTATCCTGGTTTATACTGGTGTTCGATATAGTTCTTACAAATGATAGCTAATACACCTGTACTGTTTAACAAGATTTAACAAGATTGCCATCCAGAAAATTACTCTGGATGGCAGGTGGACAAGGAAGCCTTTTGGCTTATCGAGAGTCCAATACTTTTTATCTACATGTATCCCGCCTTTTTAAGGTGTGTGTCGATTTTATTTTTAAATATATTCACGCTACTAGCACCAACACAATCAGGAGATAATCTGTTCCATTCATTTACAGTCCTTTGTGAGAATGAGAACTTTCTTATATATAATCTACACTGCTCCTTTACTAATGTAGCTTCATGTCCTCTGGTCCTTCTATTTTTCTTAACTGAGAAAAAAATGTTTCTATCAATATTTTCATAACCATTCAATATTTTAAACACTTCTATGTGATCTCCTCTCAATCTCCTGGTCTCTAATGTTGTTAAACCACATTCTTTTAGGCGTATTTCGTAACTAAGATCCCTCAGATTTGGTATAATTTTAGTCGCTCTCCTCTGTACTCTTTCTAGCATATCTATGTCCTTCTTGCGATATGGCCTCCATGCTTGTATACAATATTCTAAATGAGGCCTCACTATTGTTTTGTACAGCGGTACTATTAATTCTTTTTTCTTATACGCTATATTTCGCCTAATTAATCCAAGGATTTGATTTCCCTTTGACGCTGCAATTCCGCACTGCTCTGAAACCTTCATATCAGCACTAATGGTTAACCCCAAGTCCTTTTCTTTTACAGTAGTACTTAGAACAGTACCCCCCATTTTATATTTTACCTCTTCATTCCCATGACCTGTGTGGAGGCATTTACATTTCCCAAAATTGAACAGCATTTGCCACTTTTCAGACCATTTGATCAACCTATCAAGATCATCTTGTAAATGCTGTCTGTCTCCATCACTTTTAATCCTTCTAAACACTTTTGTATCATCCGCAAATTTTAACACCTTGCTTGTTATATCATCGTCCAAATCGTTGATATATATTAAGAATAATATAGGTCCTAGTACTGATCCCTGTGGTACCCCACTCAATACCGATTTCCAGTTTGAAGCCTCCCCATCAACTACTACACGTTGTCTTCTGTCATTCAGCCATTTTTCTATCCAGTTTATTATACCATTTCCTATGCCATGGGCCTTTAGCTTAAGGAGTAATCTTTGATGTGGTACTTTGTCGAAAGCTTTTTGAAAATCTAAATAGATGATATCTACTGGTGATCCCTCATCTACCCACCTAGTGATGTCTTCCAAAAAACATAACATATTTGTTAAGCATGACCTCGCTTTTAAAAACCCATGTTGAGATGGGTTTATCAAGTTATGTTTAACAAGAAAATCCACCATGTGATCTTTAATTAGTCTTTCTAATAATTTGCAAATCACTGATGTTAAACTCACTGGTCTATAGTTCTCTGACTTGTTTCTCGAACCTTTTTTAAATAACGGTATAATGTTTGCCTCTTTCCATTCTAAAGGAACCACTCCCTCTTCTAATGACAAATTGAAAACTGTTGCAAGCGGTACGCTAATTTGTTCTACAATTTCCAATAGTAGTTTGGGCGGAATCCCGTCCACTCCAGGTGATTTATTATCCTTCATAGCCCTTATTTTCTTAGCTACCATTTCCGAGGTTACAACTAACTGTCCTAAATAGTCTGAATCTGCCCCCTTGAACTTAGCCTCTGGTACTGGCAGTGAACTAATATCTTCCCTGGTAAACACTGAACTAAAATACTCATTCAGGTCTTCTGCCATTAAGAATCCCTCTGATATTGTATTTCCAGCACTATCTTCTAGAGGACCGACCTTATCCTGAACTTTCTGTTTGCTTCGAATATACGCATAAAAACTCTTACTGTCATGTTTTATATTACTAGCTAATTTTTTTTCATAGCTTCTCTTTGAATTTCTAATTTCAGCTGTAGCTTGATTAAGTGCTTCTTTATAAATGTTGTAGTCTTCATCATTTCCAGTACATCTATATGACTTCCACATCATTTGTTTATACTTAATTTTTATAATGGCTTCTTTCGATCAGTGTTTCTTTTTAAACCGTTTCCCTTGTTTTTTGAAAGGTACAAATTTATCGACTATGCACTTAATTTCACTATTTAAGATATTCCAGCATTCGGTTGCTGTCTTATTCTTCAGTGTGTTATTCCAGTCTATCTTTGCTAAATATTTCCTCATGTCCTTATACCTTCCTTTGTGGAAATTTCTCCTATACTGCTTTTTACTATTCCTTTCTGATTTTACTTTGATGGTAAAATGTATCTGGTTGTGATCACTACTCCCCAGTGGCTCACATATCTTGACATTGTCAACTAATTCTTTCTGTGAGGACAAAACTAAGTCTAACACATTCTCTCCCCTGGTTGGTTCTAGCACATGTTGAGAAAGGAAACTATCTTGTACTAAAACTAAAAACTTGTGGTCCTCACTCCCCATACTCTGTAGAGATTTCCATTGTATATGCCCATGGTTAAAGTCCCCCATAATAATACAGTTCCGTTTGCTTACTTCCCTTATAGCGTTTTGTATTTTTTCATTCTCTTCTATGCTTATGTTTGGACTTCGATAAACTAACCCAACTGTTAACGTTGAGTTTCCTGTAACTATGTTACACCAAACAGCTTCTTCGCAATCTGCTTCTCTTTCTAATTTTATTTCATAAGCCTGGATAGATTCTTTAATATATAAAATAACTCCACCTCCCTTTCTTCCTATTCTATCTTTCCTAAACATTACATATCCTGTTAGTCCCAATTCGGCATCTGATATATCAGTGGTGGCCCACGATTCGGTTATACCTATTATGTGAGGGTCAATATCTTCTACCATAATGTTTAGTTCACTTCTTTTGTTTACTATGCTCCTTGCATTTAAACAAATGCATTTATATCCTGATTCAGAACAGTTTTCCAGGCTGTTCTTTGCCGATTTATTTCTGCTGTCTTTATCTATGCCTCCAGTTTCAGGCTTCTCTGTGAATCCCCCCTGCGAATCTAGTTTAAATAGATGCAGCCTGTCCCACTGTCAACAGATTGCAGCAAGTTCTCTGAGAAAACTGCTGCCCCCTTTCCACTTAGATGTAGGCCATCTCTCATGTACATATCTTCCCTCCCAACAAAGTATCCCCATAAATCTACGAATCCCACCCCCTCTTCTTTACACATCTGCTCAACTAGTGCGTTGATCGCCATCCTCTTGCAGTTTCTATATGTCGGCCCCCTTCCTCCCATTACTGGCAAAATTCCTGAGAGGATAATCTGTTCTACTCTTGTCTTCTTTAACTTCTTCACTAACTGTCTGTACTTCTGAACTATCCCAGTTGTTCCCTCCCTCTCTGCGTTATTTGTCCCTACATGTACTAGTATAGACCCTCCCTTGCCATGCCCCAGTACCTTCTCTACCCTTTCAGTTACATGTTCTATCCTAGCCCCCGGTAGACAAACAACGACGTCCTCCCCCTCGCTTAGAGTCTTATCTGTCTTTCTCATAATCGAATCGCCCATAAACACCCTCTCTTTCCTCATTGCCCCCTCAATCACTGCCTCAGTGTAGCTCTTTCTACGGTTTGCATCTGTCTGGTTGTAATCTTGTTCCCCTGTCTTCTGCTCTCCCGTCACAATCTCGTCCATTCCATTCTTTCCTGACGCTGTTTCTCTTGTCACCTTTCTTCCTGTCATCGTCCCTCCCGACTTCTCTTCTGTCACATGTACTCTCACTTCCTTTCTTCCCGTCATCTTTCCTCCCATTGCATTTCCTTCTCTCCTCTCCCGTCTCTTTTTCCCTCCTACCTCTTTCTCTACGGTCACTTTCTCTCCTGCCACCTTCACACCTGTCACATTTCCTGCCGTCGATCCTCCACTTTCTTCCCCTCCGATCACCTTCCCTCCTCTCAGTCTCCTTTCCTCGGTCTTGTTGCCACTACTCTGCTCCTTCAGTTTCACAGTATTCCCAACTTTATCCCTGTCGTCTCTCTCCATTCCATCTGTCTCCTTGCTGATTCTCATCTCCATCCCCTTCACAATATCTACCAACCTAGCTACGTCTTTCTGCAGACATTTCACCTTCCAACACCCCACGCACTGAAAGGTGAATCCCTCTTCCTTGGTTTCTGTCCATGACTTCGTACAGCCGGATAAGGCAAAATCTACCCAACTGTGGCAGTCGTCGCACACCAAGTGTCTCTTTGCCTTGACTTGCCGCTTGCAAGGCGCCATATCAGAATTTATTTAATAATAATAATCTAATTAGCTATTTAAAATAGTTTTGTCAACTGTGTTTACACTATTCACTGTCATAACGCTTCACCTTGTTACGCGCAAATTCTACTCAGCAGTCCGTGCTTTTGAATTTTCTACTCTACAGTCCGTGATCTTTCGGCACGCCCACGTGACCTTTATGTTCCATCGAACTGCTATAACAAAAAATTATACACATTATCAAGTGCCTTCAGTATGATTTAAACGTCATTCTTTGAACCTCGCCAGGATCGGGCCGGTTGAGGCCATTTACTATTATTTCTTCAACGGATGCTTCCCGCCGCTGCTGTTTGTCGACCTTCCTCTGACATCGCCCCTTATTGACGTGACGCTGCCAATTATGTTTTTTGGTGAAGATGTCGGTGACCGGCGTTACACCCAATGACGGAGACCATTGGAATATTACACCATTGCGTTCGTTCGCTCACTGACGACGTGCTTAGTGTAACGTTTTAACAGTTTTAGTTTTTGTTTGGTGTTTAAACGGTTTTAACAGTTTTAGTTGTTTTTGTGTTTTAACGGTTGTTTTCAGAGCCAACCACATTCTCACAAAAGAGTGTTACTATATCGATATTAATACAAAGTCTGGTAAGTACAAATGTCGTATGTTAGCTAATGTTATAGGTCAAAGGATTATACCGGTTTGTTTATAGCCAGTGTTCGATAGCTAATACACCTGTACTGTTCTATCATAACGCTTCACTTTGTTACGCGCCTGTTTCGAAAAAGAGGTTTGCCAACTTTAGTGTCAAGGCCACCGAGTCGTTATCACTTGGACAGGGAATATCACTTCAAAACAGTTTGGAACCAGTTTGCAATCAGTTTTCAAGCGAACACTCGAGTGAGATACGGCTGATAAGTATAAATGTTATATGTCAATATAACACTTATACTTTCTTCCAACACACAGAGCGTTCATTACGAGTTTATATCAGTTTATAGCGTCAGTTTTGTAGTGTGCTGAACAAATAACCAAAGAAACTTCTAGAATGACATTTTACAGGAGAATTTTTCACTCACTATAACACAACGTCACTGACCATAACGTCACATGCTGGGGTTATATTTTACAGGGGAATTTTCCCCTCGCTATACGGTATATTTTGTCACCAACGAACCTATCTCTTAACATGAGGAAAATTCAAAATTTTGTCGTATACGTTTACAATAATAGCTCCTATACTTTAACATGAGATAAAACAATTCCTTATCATTTAACCAGGGAGTGCCCTGATGCAAAATTCTTACCCTTTAACATGGGGTAAATTTGCTATCTCTTAACATGGGGAAAATTCCTATGTTCGAACATAGGGTTTAGCACCTATAGGTACACAAAAATGATGGGATTATATTCAAGTCCGCAAGTTCAAAACGATGGCTAACCACATCACTACCTGCTTGACCAACTCACCTCGCGTACAAAATGACTGCGCGTAGCAGTTTAATGACGTCATACAGGGTGCGCACGCTCGCGCTCGCAACAAACAGACAAGTCCAGACACGTCTCGAGTACGGGTTTTATAAGAGACACGAATTTAGGTACTACCGTATAACAATAACCTATATGTTTGACCTACGGTGTGTGTGTGTGTGTGTGTGTGTGTGTGTGTGTGTGTGTGTGTGTGTGTGTGTGTGTGTGTGTGTGTGTGTGTGTGTCAGTGTTTGTGAGTTGTATGTCAATGTTTATATTTTGTAGGTTAATATTTAGCACTGGTTGTGTGTTGTAGGTCGGTATATGTATGTTGTAGGTCAATGTTTGTGTGTTGTATAGACCTGTAGGTCTGATAGACTTTAGCCCCTATGCTTTAACATGGGATAAACATTTCCTAAGCTTTAACATGAGGTTTATCCCCTATCTTTTAACATGGGCTATGTAGGGGTAAAACAAGTAGGGATAAACTGGGACCTCCAACTAAAAAAGTCGTCGAATACCTTTACGATAATAGCTCCTATCCTTTAACATGGGATAAATTCCCTATTCTTTAACATGGAGAAAAACTACCGTACGGAAATTATACCAAAGGTCAAATTCCAAGAAGGTCGCTCTGTTCGAAAAAAACGAGGCTATAGGTTCTGATATAACACAGTCCTATATGTAGTCTACATGTCGTATACATTACTTCAGACAAAACTGTCTCCGCTGAATTTATAATCCTTTTGTTATAAATTACGCCTTATTATAACACCACATTTTACACATGTCATCGTCAACCAAATAAGGGCTCGGTCCCTTGGCGGAGCCTCGGCCTAAGGGTCTTATGTGTGACATGTTCAAATATTGTTCGGTATATTTTATTTTTTCAAAAAGTGGTCGCGTACCTTTACGATAATAGCTCCTATGCTTTAACATGGTGAAAATTCCCTATCCTTTAACATGGGTTAAAAATGGCCTATCCTTTAACATGGGAAAAATTCTAAAAAGTGGTCGCATACCTTTACGATAATAGCTCCTATCCTTTAACATGGGTTAAAATGGCCTATCTTTTAATACGGGAGCGCCCTGGAGGAAAATCCCTATCCTTTAACATGGGATTTCCTCTGGGGCGCGCCAGCGTACGCGCTGATTAACCTTGGCGCACCCTTGGAGAAATCCCTATCTTTTAACATGGGATTTCCTCCGGGGTTTGCAGCATCCCCGCTGATTAACCTGCTAGACTACTCACGTAAGTAGTGTTTCTCTGTAGAAGTTACAAGAAAGTTCCATGTAAAGATACGTACAAAGATACGAGAAAGGTCTACAACAGAACTAGTCAACATTTAAATCGATTGCGTGACTACACTTATAAACTTATCAGCAAATAAATAACAGTATTTTAATTATTTAGGTGCAAGTAAACTCTGGCTATCAACCTGGAAGCAATCGGCTATATCCGCCATTATCTCACAATGATTGTTGGTCAATGAAACTCAGTTCGTAGTGGAGTGTCACGCAACATTAGATGTTTTCACAATGTGACAGGTACTCTCCAACGTAACTGTGTTGCTTTCATACGGCACGCATATTGCAACACATCACACATTCATACCGAGACGGATTATATTAAAGATCCTTTCATTGTGTAAAGTAATTCCCTAATTTCATAATCTTTTGCAATGGCATGGTTGGATTTATGACACACCATTAAGATAAAGCATCGTATTCTATCTTCGAAAATGAAAACAGTTGCACCGTGATGTGTCTGTTTAATTTGTTGAAAGTTATGACATTCGGAATGTTGCTTTTTGTACTGGCATTTGCAATTACAGAACCAAGGATCTCTTGTATACCTCGGCTGAGCCGAACTAGGAATTCGTGTGATAATCGTCACACATGAATTGATATTAATTGTTACGTAGCCTACCTGTTGTTCACATGGATGACTATCTAATAACCGAATCTGTGTTAATGTAATAATGCTGTCTACAATCCGGTGACATTTATGTTTAATATATATCGAGCAATGTCGCGATGCCCAGCGCTGCTTGCTGTAGCGGTGGAGTCGGACAGGCCGTGATGTTTTATGTGACTTCATCATATCATAATATTTATTAGTATAATATTTTAGTTGTCTGCTATTAAACTAGTATTTTATCTCAATATTTATTTAATAATAATTAATTGTATTTATGCACTAGTAAATTATGCAATAACATAGAAAGATGGCCTTAAAGAAACATGTTACACATTTACACATTGAAAACGGGTTTGGAATGGTGTGTTTTGAGGCGTGCTGTGAAGGCGTCCAGTGAGGTGATCAGCCGGAGTTCCTCCGGCGGAGCGTTCCACAGGGGTAGTCCGGCTCAAGAGAGAGATCGCTGGTCGTATCGCATCGGGTTGTATTGTCAGTGACGCGGGGTACGGGGTTCTGGTTGTGAGGGATGTTGAGGATAAGGATCACTGTTTTTTACTCTGTGCGCCGCTTCACCCGTAGCTAGTGGGAAAGTTTGGGTCCTGTGGTGATGCTCTGAAGTCGGTCGCTGCGCTGGATCTGTGGAGCTACTTTGATCGCGGAGCACTGGACCATCTTCGGGAGATGCATCAGGCGGTCACTGATACCGCGGAGCATCGCGTTGCCATGGTCTATTCTTAGCATCATGAGCGAATTCATTAGAGTATTACACGTCGTAGTTGTGAGTCTTGCGCGTATTTTGGCGATGCGGAACACTTGGAAGTACTCGCCACGCGATGTGTGATCGAGTGTATCGAAAGCAGATCTAACTATATTTATTAATATTTTATTGTATAGTTATTTATTTATTAGTTTTAATATTTATAATTATCCACAATATCATACCGTAATTGTTGTAAGTAATGTGTATTGAATTATTACTCACAATTTAGTACCTCTATTAATCATTGCATAAGTATTAGTATTTTACAAACATTGTCAACACCACCGAACAGAGTTGAACTTGGGCCTTTAGTGTAAGCAGTAATCTTTGATGTGGTACTTTGTCAAAAGCTTTTTGAAAATCTAAGTAGACGATATCTACTGGTGATCCCTCATCTACCCATATAGTGATGTCTTCCAAAAAACATAACATATTTGTTAAGCATGACCTCCCTTTAAAAAAAACATGTTGAGATGGGTTTATCAAGTTTTGTTTAACAAGAAAATCCACCATGTGATCTTTAATTAGTCTTTCTAATAATTTACAAATCACTGATGTTAAACTCACTGGTCTATTGTTCTCTGACTTGTTTCTCGAACCTTTTTTGAATAACGGTATAATGTTTGCTTCTTTCCATTCTAAAGGAACCACTCCCTCTTCTAATGACAAGTTGAAAACTGTTGCAAGTGGTATGCTAATTTGTTCTACAATTTCCAATAGTAGTTTGGGTGGAATACCATCCACTCCAGGTGATTTATTATCCTTCATAGCCCTTATTTTTTTAGCTACCATTTCCGGGGTTACAATTAATTGTCCTAAATAGTCTGAATCTGCCCCCTTGAACTTAGCCTCTGGTATTGGCAGTGAACTAATATCTTCCCTGGTAAACACTGAACTAAAGTACTCATTCAGGTCTTCTGCCATTAAGAATCCCTCTGATATTATATTTCCAGCACTATCTTCTAGAGGACCGACCTTATCTTGAACTTTCTGTTTGCTTCGAACATACGCATAAAAACTCTTGCTGTCATGTTTTATATTACTAGCTAATTGTTGTTCATAGCTTCTCTTTGAATTTCTAATTTCAGCTGTAGCTTGGTTAAGTGCTTCTTTATAACTGTTGTAGTCTTCATCATTTCCAGTACATCTATATGACTTCCACATCATTTGTTTATACTTAATTTTTCTAATGGCTTCTTTCGATAAGTGTTTCTTTTTGGACCGTTTTCCTTGTTTTTTGAAGGGTACAAATTTATCGACTATGCACTTAATTTCACTCTTAAATATATTCCAGCATTCTGTTGCCGTCTTATTTTTCAGTGTCTTATTCCAGTCTATCTTTGCTAAATATTTCCTCATGTCCTAATACCTTCCTTTGAGGAAATTTCTCCTATACTGCTTTTTACTATTCCTTTCTGATTTTACTTTGATGGTAAAATGTATCTGGTTGTTATCGCTACTCCCCAGTGGCTCACATATCTTGACATTGTCAACTAATTCATTCTGTGAGGACAAAACTATGTCTAACACATTCTCACCCCTGGTTGGTTCTAGCACATGTTGAGAAAGGAATGTATCTTGAACTAAAACTAAAAACTTGTGGTCCTCTCTCCCCATACTCTGTAGAGATTTCCATTGTATATGCCCATGGTTAAAATCCCCCATATTAATACAGTCCCGTTTGCTTACTTCCCTTATAGCGTTTTGTATTTTTTTCATTCTCTTCTATGCTTATGTTTGGACTTCGATAAACTAACCCAACTGTTAACGTTGAGTTTCCTGTAACTATGTTACACCAAACAGCTTCTTCGCAATCTGCGTCTCTTTCTAATTTTATTTCATATGCCTGAATATATTCTTTAATATATAAAATAACTCCACCTCCCTTTCTTCCTATTCTATCTTTTCTAAACATTACATATCCTGTCAGTCCCAATTCAGCATCTGATATATCGGTGGTGGTCCAGGATTCGGTTATACCTATTATATGAGGGTCAATATCTTCTACCATAATGTTTAGTTCATTTCTTTTGTTTACTATACTCCTTGCATTTAAACAAACACATTTATATCCAGCTTCAGAATAGTTTTACAGACAGTTATTTGCTGATTTATTTGTGTTGTCTTTATCTATGCCTCCATTTTCAGGCTTTTCTGTGAGTCTCCCCTGCGAATCTAGTTTAAATAGATGCAACCTGTCCCACTCTCAACAGATTGCAGCAGATTCTCTGAGGAAACTGCTGCCCCCTTTCCACTAAGATGGAGGCCATCTCTCATGTACATATCTTCCCTCCCAACAAAGTATCCCCATAAATCTGTGAATCCCACCCCCTCTTCTTCACACATCTGCTCAGATGTGTGAAGAAGACTTATATTAACTATATCGATGTTAATACAAAGTCTAGTAAGTACAAATGTCGTATGTTAGCTAATGTTATAGGTCAAAGGATTATACCGGTTTGTTTACAGCCAGTGTTCGGTATAATTCTTTAAAATGATAGCTAATAAACCTGTACTGTTCTATTATAATGCTTCATTTTGTTAAGCGCCTACTTCGAAAAAAGAGATTTGACAACTTTGGTGTCAAGGCCGCTGGCACTGAGTTGACAACGTGGCTCGCCGATAGCGCAACGCACATAGCACATCGACTGTGTTTATTTCGTTAATGATGAGACTTGAATAGGGAATACCCCCTCAAAACGGATTACACACAGGCTATCAACTGTGATACGGCTGGTAAGTACAAATCTCGTATGACAAATACTGGTATCTCGAATGTTTTATCACGGGCCGACTATGGAGATGTTCTTCCAACACACAGTCACAGAGCATTCATTACGAGTTAATATCACTTTATACCGACTAATAGCTTTAGTTTTGTAGTGTGCTGAAAAATTATCAAAGAAACTTCTAGAATTATATTTTACAGGGGAATTTTTCACTCGCTATAATAACACGTCACTGCATCATGACGTCACATGAAGGGATTACATTACATACGCGCAAGTTCAATACAAGGTCTAACCAAAGCACTACCTGAATAACCAACTCACCTCGCGCGCAAATTACGGCGCGTAGCAGTTTATAGATTGATCACGTCACTGCATCATGATGTCACATGAAGGGATTACATTACATACACGCAAGTTCAAAACAAGGTCTAACCAAAGCATTACCTGCTTGACCAACACACCGGGCGCACAAAACTACGGCGCGTAGCAGTTTAATGATGTCCTATGTTAAAGTTGTAAATGTATAGGCTAGGAGAGGCCTACACCTAAACAAATGGTCGACAACCTATGGGACATAAGAAAAGACATCATTGTCCGCCAGGGATGATGTTTGTAGTTCGTGATCTATCCGACAGGGGACTCCCTTGCACGCAAGCGTGCAAGAGACACGAATTTTGGCAGTACACATATATTTAACAAATTCCAAGATGGTCGCTCTGTTCGAAAAAAACGAGGCTACAAGTTCTGATATAACATACTCCTATATGTAGTCTACATTTCGTATACATTACTTCAGACAAAACTGTCTCCGCTGAATTTATAATCCTTTTGTTATAAATTACGCCTTATTATAACACCACATTTTACACATGTCATCGTCAACCAAATAAGGGCTCGGTCCCTTGGCGGAGCCTCGGCCTACGGGTCAAGCAATCTCGTGTTTGACATATTCAAATGATATTAGGTATGTTATTTTTTCAAGTGGTCGCATACCTTTACAATAATAGCTCGTATGCTTTAACATGGTGAAAATTCCCTATCCTTAAACACAGGGATAATTCCCTATCATTTAACATGGTTAAAATCCAAAAAGTGGTCGGATACCTTTACGATAAAATTCCCTATGCTTTAACACGGGATAAAAATGGCCTATGCTTTAACATGGGTTAAAATCCAAAAAGTGGTCGGATACCTTTACGATAAAATTCCCTATGCTTTAACACGGGATAAAAATGGCCTATGCTTTAACATGGGTTAAAATCCAAAAAGTGGTCGGATACCTTTACGATAAAATTCCCTATGCTTTAACACGGGATAAAAATGGCCTATGCTTTAACGTGGGTTAAAAATCCAAAAAGTGGTCGGATACCTTTACGATAAAATTCCCTATGCTTTAACACGGGATAAAAATGGCCTATGCTTTAACGTGGGTTAAAAATCCAAAAAAGTGGTCGGATACCTTTACGATAAAATTCCCTATGCTTTAACACGGGATAAAAATTCCCTATCTCTTAAAATGGGATAAAAATGGCCTATCCTTTAACCCGGGAGCGCCTTGGTGGAAAATTCCTATCTTTTAACATGGGGTTAAAATGGTCTATCCTTTAACCCGGGAGCGTACTGGTTGAAAATCCTATGTTTTAACATGGGGTTAAAATGACCTATCCTTTAACCCGGAGCGTACTGGTGGAAAATCCCTATCTTTTAACATGGAATTTCCACCAGTGAACGGATCTTTCTACGATGGACCACTTATATTACTACTTACATGCAGCAAACAGACAGTGGTGAAAACGAAAGCTCGGTGTCTGAGGCTGGCTGCACATGCAAATTGCAGTTGTTTGACACAGAGTTTAAGTCGTCCCCCTGGCGATCACAAACTGTGATCAATGTGGCATCATCTAATGTCTGCTTTACCTCTGATTGTAACTCCGATGACGCCGAATTGAGGAAGACACAGTCCAGCATCGACACTGCAAATACAGTATCAATATACAGACAGGACGAGTGTGCTTGCGGTGGTGAGTGGGACTACAGCGTCCAGCTACTGCAAGAACACAGCGCAGTTTCATCGTCGGCTTCCACCTTCAGTGGTTCCGATCTAGACATGACAAATGTGGTGTCATTTCACGATTGTCGAGTCTCTGTTTGTAGTTCCGATGACAACAACAAGGGAAGACACCGGCCAGCGTCGTCAGTGCAAGAGTCGCCGGATGTGATGTTAGTGCTCTCGACGCCGACGGCTTGCCTGACCTAAGCCATGTCGCTGACAGCGGTTCGCCCAGTGTCGACACTGCATTCGCCTTGACAGGTCACCACCCGGCTGTGGTCGACGTCACAACTTTGTTCGTCGTACAAGCGCAGGGACAGGACGGATGTGACTGCGGTGGTGAGTCGGACTACACCGTCCAGCTACTGCAAGAACACAGTGCAGTTACATCGTCGCCTTCCACCTCTAGTGATTCCTATCTAGACATGATAAATGTGGTGTCGTCTCACGATTGTTGAGTCTCGGTTTTTAGGTCAGCCACTGAACGAGAAACAACAGCATCAAACGAAGCGTTCGTTTCAGCAGCCGCTGACAATGATGATCGGTTGTGAGACAGATGCTCGACGCCGGATGTGACGTTGGTGCTCTCGATATCGTTGACATGATGGCCCTATACCACCTCGCTGACCGCGGTTCGCCCAATGTCGACGCTGCATTGCCGTTGACAGAAAACGATCACTATCCGGCTTTGGTCGACGACGCTTCGTTCGTGAATCCCGTTGAGCTATCGAGGGCAGCCAATAATGAGGACAGACATCTGTCGTGCAACCACTGCGAGGACGTCGTCTCATATCCGAACCAACTGCCACAATATGTCCAGTCGACGCACGCCGGTACACGGACTCACATATACTCAATCACAAACAGCGTCGATGGTCCCAATACGTCTGTTGTCGGCAACTCCGCTTGTTTGTGTGCCCGTACAAACGGACTCGGACAACATCAAAGTATCCACAGTTCGGTGGAGTCGCCCCAGAGCGAGGCGTCGTTTTCGGCATACCTTGCAGGTGCACACAATAGAGCAACCAATCGTCAGTACTCGTCGGCACCGCGCAACCTCTGACATCGTCAACCAATCGCTGTCACCAAGATGTGCAAATCTTGCACGTCACCTGCGAAGACACTAGAGAATGTGGCCGTACCATGGAAGACACTGTGAACTCTCTTGCAGCAAATATTCAACTGTCCACGCTCTACGAACCCGACGTCACCTGCGAAAGCATGTCGGAACGTCGCCGTAACGTGGAAAGTGCTTCAGCGCGTCGAACTTATGTCAACGATACCTGGAGAAGAGCCGCAAGCAGTGACTCTATATGGCACAGTGACTTTAAAACATGTGCCGTTTTCCCACGTATGTGTTAACAGTAAGAAGTAACATTAATTGTTTTAATAGAAGAAGAATTTGTTTTATTTGACCCATACATTTCAAATAAAACGTATGATACATCCATGTCAAATAAAAAATAATACAAATATATAACCTTATGGTAAACATGGTATAATGTATGATAAAAAACAAAAAGTAGGGTCACGAGATTCCTCTAAGATTATGGCAGTCGCTATCGAGGAGCCACCTTTTGTAATAAAACTTTAAAACTGAATCAATCTAGTCAAATTCTTCCAGAAAAAGAAGAAGAAAACAACCATAATACGTACGCATGTGTGTAGTGTGAGCAAGCTTACTTGATTATTGTGTTTGCCGTTTAGACACTGTTTTGTACTGTATCAAGTTGACAGGTGGTTGTCGGTTCTGAGTTTTGCATACATATGTAGTAATTTTACCTTGTGCATGTTACTTGATAGTTTTGTAAAAAAATTAAGTTTAACATACTTGGCAAATCCTTGTGAACTATGTGTACTAAGCTTTTCTTTGACTATATTAGGAATGCTATTTAGTAAAAGAGGCAAATTATGCCAAAGACATTTCTTAGCAAATTCATGTTTAATTTTATAAGTGTATATTTTATTCCTGACTCTTGTATCATGATTATGTACCTCATAGTTAAACATTATCCTCCAGTTTTGTAAATAAACTGGTAAGGCATTGTGTAAATATTTACAGTACCATTTTTTAATTGTACTTTTAACAAGTTGAGTTTTTGTGTGATGTGGTTCTGTGTTGGAAATATGGTTACTTAAGGTAATAATTATCAGGGCTTTTGTTTGAAGTTTTATTATTCTATTTGGTTGAAAGCCCCACGCCATTATATGTGGCACTACTAAAGAATGATATAATATTATTTTAATATGAAGAAGTAACACCTGTTTCAATTTATTTAAAATGCCAATTTGTTTAGAACAAGCATTTTATATTTTTTCAGTGTGCTTTTTCCAGTTTAGATTTGTATATATAATTAAACCCAAAACATTAAATTATTATATTTTTCAATATTTACATTGTGTATCTTCAGAGTAAGTGTCTGTATATTTTTCTTTGCCTTTTGAAATGTCATGTATTTATATTTTGCTATGTTTAGCGATAATTTATTTATTTTGAACCATACATTTATTTTAACAAGTTCTTCATTTATGAAAGATTCTAAATTTTCGTTATGTATGTTATCGCTGAAAGTGTTTAATGTACTTGATAGAGTTGTATCATCAGCATAAATTATGAAATTAAACATTTTACTGACTTGTGCAAGATCGTTGATAATATGATGAATAACAGGGGTCCTAAGATTGAGCCTCGTGGTACACCTGTTGTTATTGATAACATATTTTATTTTATATTGCCAATTTCCGTATATTGTTTACGATTTGTTAGGTAACTGCTGAATAAGTTACTTATACTCTCCTAATTGTAATGTGCTATATCCACACAAGGAGAAGAGCCGGACACTACATTTAGTGAAACTGGCTGTTAATGGACACAATGCAATATGCGACTTATCGCATGTGTGTGTGAGAGAACTTTAACTATTGCCCGAAGGAGGGAACTGTGGCGGGGCCCGGTTCTATTGGTTACGTTAGTCCTCTCCAAAAGAGATCAGGAGGGAAGAGTATGGCAGGGCCCGGTCCTATTGGTTACGTTAGTCCTCTCTAAAAGAGATCAGGAGGGAAGAGTGTGGCGGGGATCGGTTCTATTGGTTGCGTTAGTCCTCTCCAAAAGACACAAGGAAGGAATTGTGTGGCGGGCCCAGGTCCTGGTATGTGCGGTATGCTGCGCGACGCTGTATAGTACAGTAGAAATCAGCACATTTTTACCAAACCCGGACATTTTGGTTAAAAAGCCAATTTTTGTTTTAAGATGACTAGTAGTGTTTCCTGAACTTCCAGAAAAAAAAAACCCAAATCAACCCTGGGGAACCTCGATTTTTTCATGAACAATATACGTACCCTGTCAGTCGCTTTTTGCAGCATTTTCTTTTTATTGGCTGCCCATACATAGATGGTGCACTGACTTCCACTGGCCAGCTAAGTTAACGGTTAGGATACTTGTGTTGATTTGTATTTTATGTATCCACTAACTCGCTAATATAAGAAATCAAGTGTTTGCCACAAGATTAGATCTTACCATTGTGTACCAAAAGCCAATGTTTTAAAATCCAAACACGAGCGATAATATCACATATATATTAATTGCACTAAAATTCGTAGTATTCAATAGAACAAACCGTTTTCGTAAACCCCCTCAATACATTTTACACAATGGATCTATATTCTAAATAAGCTATTGTATTAATTACTTGCTTACATATTGTTAGAAATGTTATAATAAAGTTATGTAATTAATGTTACGGATTATTATGCATTTGTGCTTGAGCGATTTGAAAATGTGCGGTATGGTAAGCCAAACATGACATTCTTCATACTTTTGTAGCCAAGGCGTAACGGTACACCTTGGCTAATTTATCAGTGAAAAAATCAGAGTTAGTAAGATAGCATTTTACATCCGAAATCTCTGTTTGAGTAATTATATAAACTAAAGTTAACAACTGTTGTTGAACATATTACCCATAATTATAGTACACATAGGCATATTATAAAGATTGCCTAGATAATAGTCATACATCGTTTTCAGGAACGGGTCACTGACTTGGAGCAAATTGTCATTTGTCAAGAAGGTAGGGGTGGCTTAATGGTTAAACGTGGAAAGAAAGGGATAGATTCATTGGTGGCGGTGTCAAAACTACGAGGTGGTGGGTTGGCTGAATAATTCAATAATGCAGGTGATCATTATGTCCATGACAAATGTGGAATGACTTACACTGCCTCAAAAGAATGTGACTAAATCATCTCAGGCAACAAACCAGGTTGTTGCATCAGAATGTATGCCAACTGGTACGACCTCGGGAGGTTCCGATTATCAAACTCCCTGTCGCATCAAACAGGACAACATTGATCTGGCCCAATTCCTGACTTTTCTGCGAAGTCACAACCCATTTTCCACCGACAATGACGAGCACCTGCAAAATGTTGCTACTGGGGTCATAGCTGATGAGAGAGTCAATGTAGACCAAGCTGTGGATATTGGAATGAAAATCCACCAGTGCACAGATCAGAAGTACGGAGACATAGTTCTCATGAATTCAAACTGAAGATGGAAAAGAAGTGGGCATGTCGTCGACGGAGCTGTACCAGAGACTATTGGCCAGGGCATATACTTCTGGACCACCAGATCGCAGTGTCTTCTCACACGAGCTAGCAGCCGTAGCCCCAGCTTTATTCCACGACAACGGCACAATGCGAAGGCCAGTGAAGTCTTAATTAGTTTCATACATCACCACCCTCGATCCTCATGTTGTCTGCAATGATGAAATTTACGTCAAAGCCACAGTTGTGGATGGATGTGCCGTCCTGATTCAGATACTCTGGCCAAAGACAGGTACCTTTCATGAAGTGTTTTAATCTTATGTGATGTATGTTCAACACTTGGCAGCACACGATAGGGCCGGGTTCGTAGTGTTCGACAGCTATGAAGTGCTCATGACCGAGGAACCCGAACAGAAGCGACGTAAATTGGGCAAGATCCTTTCCGCTGATGTAACACTCCAGTGCCTTCAGACAACAGTAGTTTTCTGTCAAAAAAGTACAACAAACAGCAACTCATTAATCTCCTCTCTACTTACCTGCTAAAAGAAGATGCCGAGGTGCGTCACGCTGGCGAGGAAGGAGATATGGATACCACAATTGCGAAGTGTATCCTGGAAGTTGCAGAATCCCACGAGAACGCATGTGTCCGTTGTGATGATACAGATCTGCTTGAAATCCTGCTTTACCATGCGCCTAACAAGTCCATTATTTCCATGCAAACCAAGCAAAAACTAATCAGTATCAGCGCTGGTCATCGTCAATTTCTACTGGACTAGTAGTCCGTGTAGGGGTGCGCAATGGCACCCTTATATAAGCCCCTATACGAGCGTATAGCGTCGCAGCGCACCTGATACTTCGATGAAACAACACACCTGATTCAGAGTCGTCCGTGTAGCGCAGCCACTGTTATAATTCGCGACTAAACTGACGCCCGCAGGATGAAATCAAGTTACATTCTTACCGTGTATTAGTCCTGCGACAACATTATCAATATTGGCATAACCATTGTTGACACTACGAACTGTGACAATTATCGCCAAGAGTCGCCAGGTTTTTAAGAAACGTACGACGCAATCACGTCTTCTTTCAGATGTCAATGTTGAAGGTAGGCATAAAGCATAGACACTTTGCCGACACCGAACTTCGTGTAATCGAACGTGGTGTTGTTTGTGTGATTGTACATTTCGCCCAACCAAAAATACGACCCGTTTTCTGCAGCAGCCGCAAATCTGCAACGTTACAAACAGAAAACAGTTACTAACTTTAGTGAAATGTTTAAATACACTGAAACCATATGTTTCAAATATCTTTGCGATTCTTCAATACATCATATATGAGCAGAGGCACAACACATAACTCGAACTGTAGTCGGAGGCTACGAAATCTGTGGGCAATACAAAATTAGACGATCACATCACGCCTATCTAAATACCTTTTATACATCCAAATGAGTAAGAAAGGTGTAGAAGAAAGGGGTCAAAGACAGTCACCTTTATTTTTCAAGATCTCCGTTTAGTTCATTTTGAAGAAAAACATACCGCTTGATGGCTCTTGGAAAAACACACTAAGACGACGCTTCAAGTTCAATATAACAAGCGGGTATCTTTTGAAACATTGAAAATGAAATTGTTTGAGGGGTGGAATTTCCAGTAGACGAAAACGTTAAAAACGACTAGATGTAATCCTGGATATGTGACACCTGAAGGTGTTTTTTGTTGCAAATGGTGACGGCGTGAAAGACAGTTTTCGATGTGACAGGCCGATGCAAGTAGTGTCGCACAAAATGCTGACATTTACGGCCGAATAACGCGGTGCTGCTTAGCACGATTGTGATCCAGAGAATCCCACAGAGACGGACATGTCGGATAGGATTTATAAACAACGTACCCTCGAAGTACTCCATTTCAGATAGATTTGAAATTTCTCCGCTTTTAAAATTTGTTCCACATCACTAGAAGTCAATATTAATTGATGACTGATCTCAAAATTTAATAGTTACATTTTGTATACGAAGAAGTAACCGAATATTTATTTTTAAACGTTCAAATAGTCACCACAATTCATCAGAATAACACGCTGGTTGAGCTATTTCGTACACGATATAAATATTAAGGTTAACATTGAAACGTTCGAACTGTGATTATTTCTTAATACGAAAATTCGTTATGACTGCGTTTCCCAGATTGGCTTGATTTGCATTTGGTTTCATATGGAAAGTTCGCGCATTTGTATCTTAGCTTCATAGGACTTAGCTGCAGAGCATGAACATTTCAGCAAATTGTTCATTTTGGCCCGGTTGAGGTGAGGTGAACAGTTCAATGTGGGTACTCTTAGTATTGCATGATCTCGAGGTATCATATAGCGGATACGAACATTATTCCATCGTTTAGACATGACACTATTGAGTATTGACGAACAGGTTAAGAAAGATAGAATGACTAGAGGACATGAAGTTACATTAGCAAAGGAGCAGTGTAGATTAGATATAAGAAAGTTCTAATTTTCACAAAGGACTGTAAATGAATGGAACAGATTATCTGCTGATTGTGTGGGTGCTAATATCGTGAATATGTTTAAAAATAAAATCGACACATCCCTCAGAAGGGCGGGATACACATAGATAAAAGGGTCGGACTCTCGATAAGCCAAAAGGGCTTCCTTGTCCACCTGCCACCTGGAGTTAATTATCTGGGTGGCAATCTTGTTAAATCTTGTTAAATCTTATTAAATGTTAACAATGTATCCATAGTTAACTTAAAATTATTCAGGGCAGTTAATTGTTATTAAAACAATTAATACTAACGTTTGACCAAACGTTACGGAAGAATTGTGAGGCTGAATATATTGGAATATATTGGGATGATTGTTCAAAAAAACACTTGAGAAATATAGGAAGGACGTTGACGACACACAAAAAAGAGAAAATCCTGTGGAGCGGGAAAAATAGCTATATCTATCATCAACACATCCGCTCTCACGGACCACAAGACATCAGAAAACCACACCATAGACTGGGAAGAAGAGAAACTAGTAGACATGGGTGCGAATCATAGCAAAATAATTCATCTGGATAAGAAGAATCAAAATACAAAACAAGAGAGACGATGTCTCTCACATGTAGAAAGACGTAATTAGACGTTTCGTGCACTGATGAAGTTTGCGTGATAAACATTCGAATGCTTGTACAAGATAATTATCGTATTGTACATGTCAAAAATAAATGGTTTGAATAGTAACAGTAGTTTGCTTCGGATGTCCGATTTGCCACCATTGCGCGTATTAGATGTGTTTGAAGATAATTGACTGCTTCTTGTGCCATGGCATATGGTTGATGATGTATGCGCAACACCAAAAACGATATCCTAAAAACATAACGACAAAAGTATATGATGAAGGGAGATACAGGCATTATTTGACCTCATGACTAATTCGTTTTTGATAAATAAATATTTTGTTCGGCTGTAATCCTTTGTTGTGTTTGTTTTGATGGATTATAATGTCAAGGTGTGACACAACTGGCCGCGTAAGTGGGAAGCCGGGCCTGCTTGGGACGGTGTTGGTTGACTTATAATCTCAGTCATTTTAGTCATCACATGTATATATATGTATGATATTGCGCCTGTTCTCATGAACACATACATACTATTCCATGTATAAGTTATAAGAAAGTTCCCTGTAAAGATATAATTCATATAAAAATATGAAAACAGAAACACGTGTTTTGGTCCCTGAACTAGTCAACATTGAAATCGATTGCATGACTCCACTTCAAAGGCATATTGTGAGTACTTGTAAACAGTCCTAAACAAAACAAATAGCATACTTTGTATTATTTAGCAGCAGTTAAACTCCGGCAATCAACCTGGCAAGCTGTCGAATACATGTACCGCCGGTATCTCACAATGAGCCTTGGCGTAATGAAATTCATTTCGCAGTGCACTGTAGCACAACAACGTTTTCATAATGTGACAGGTATTCTCCAATATAATTATGTTGCTTTCATTCGCACGCATATTGCAGCACTTCACGCATCAATACCGATCCCGATAATGTTAACGATGGTTTCATTAAGTAAAGTAATTCCTTAAAGTTTGGTTTTGTAACACACCATTCAGAAAAAAGCCTGATGTGTCTGTTTAATTTGTTGAAAGTGATAATGTTCGGAGTGTTGCGTTTTGCATTGACGTTTGCAGTTATAGGACCAAGGCTCTTTACACCTCGTCTGAGCCAAAAGAGGAATTTGTGTGATAATCATCTCACATGAATTGATACTAAATGTCACGTAGCCTACCTGTTTTTCACATGAAAGATTATTTAATAACTGAATGTGCTTTTAATGTAATACTGTTGTCGAAATGCTGGCGACATTAATGTTTAATGTTGTTTTCATACTTTTAATAATCCTCCTCTGCAGTGTACATGTCCTGAATAAAAGTGGACAGTCAAATACGGGAGACAAGAAAACAGAATTGAACATGACGAACTATAGCACCACCACAGGAATTTAGAATGTACGAATGCTGTACGCTACGGCAAAGTGAAGAAACAAACAGTTGACTATCCCAATATAAATGGGGTATAAGTGGATTTGTGAAAAACAAGATGGACAGCCGAAGGTGATACGCCAAATCTCGAAAAGCTGAGAAAAAGATAAACATGAATCTAGCGAAGCATTCATTGTACGAACGGAACTATCGAAGTGTATCAATAACTGCATTAAAACGACATGACGATATTTGTATTTTATTTTATGTTATAATTATCTTAATAATTGATTGCACAAAGGGATATAATTGAACGTCTATCAGAACACAATCTAGCCTGGTTGATTGCAATAAGTCATTTACCTTCGAGCGACGTGGCTTGTCGAATCAGTGACATTTCGCAGCCCGTGAAATGTGGTAATTTCGCAGAACGTCCGGAAGGCGTGACCCCACTGCTCGCTCGGCTCGATCGTCTCGTCTCCCGGGTCACCGTGTTGCGGCACTGTTTCTATCGTCGGATAAAAAGGCGTCTGGGAGTCCTGTATCAGGTTCGCGCAGCTGGCGTCTGTCATGTCTACAATTATTTAGCAATTATTTTACAAGAACACAGTGGATCTGCTGTTTCGAGAAAACAAAGTGTAGATGGCGCAAATAAATTAGTTGGTTCTTTGTCATGTATCATGATTTGGTATTGATAACTTAACATAGATAGGTATCGACTATAAAAGAGTAAAATAGACGTTACCCTCTACGGGTATTGACTGCTGGTTAGTGCTTACGCAATGGTGTGAATGCACTGGGGAGGTGGAGAAAAAACGGAGTTATTAAAATTATAGTTAGGGCAGACATATACTTATGTAGAATAATTTCACAACGTATTGGTGTGTCGTCATAGTGAGAATCTAAGTACATGTTGAATGATTGTATTACCTATGGAGCGGTGGAATTCTTACAATGATATCAGCATCAGTAGGGCTCACATGACATACGCGAAGGATATTGTTCACTGACTAGTTGTTGAGACAGATAGATCACACCAGTCCAGGGTTACGCGCAGAAAGGAGGATGTAGCCTGTTCTCCATTGTAACCAGATATGATTACTGTGTGGTGGTCAAACCAAGACAGAGAAGTCATACCGACGTTTGCTTAAATAGACAACAAAGTCTTACATCCATGACCGTTCTAGAAGAGAATACCGGAGTTATGTAAATTACATACATGTTCTGTGTATATCTGATTGAATGTTAGCTTATAGGTATTGTATTGGTTATCTGCTTAATATTGATAAGGTTGAAAAAGGGTGTGGCCGATGATAAATGAACCTTGGTTAGTGCGTTTGTCACGATTGTTTGTATTGACTATGGTAGAGGTAATTTTACAACCTGTATATGTATGTAAGTGATAATTTAGAAGACATGTTTATATGTTCATATCCTTTCAATGATAAAAGTGTGTATGGGGCTGACGAGTCTCAATAAAGAATATTTTAAAGGTGATATGGAAAGTTAATATTCTCCCCAAGGTGATTTATGAATATTTAGTTGTTGTGTTCGGTGGGGGTGAATAAATTATGGAAATATGTACCTTGCCTTGACATTTCTGTCGAGTTTTATACTATCCCTGAATCCAAATATATATATACACGAGATCGCTTCACCTGGCGGATCTTGACATCATGTTAGACTCATTTGTCCGTGTTGGTGACGTCGGCGTCACATAGTGAGAGGTGAATTTTGTTATTCATATTCAGCAATGGCAGGATATACATTTCTTATTTTATTAGATATTTAGTCATTTTGACTGGATGCTTTCTTCGGTTAACATTGACAGTTTCAAGGTAGAGTTGAAGTATAAATTGACACATCGCTTGAGCATGTTGCGGTTTTGTGGTTGGAAGAACAAACTTATACCGTGCCCTGTGTTGCTCACGGAAGAGAATCAATGAAAAGACACAATACCTGTACAGATAAATCCTCGATTGCTGTGTGAAGCAGTCGATGCAACGACGTTGTCCTGTAACATTTCCCGTAACATTACGCTTGACATCGTGCTTGAGTTGATGGGCATCTAGCTGTGATACATACCATACCTCAGTATTCTCTCGCCTGAGCAGTTCAACGTCTGTCTGTAGTCTCTTCCGTATCGCCGTGACGTCACGCTTGAGCTGCTGAACATATGTAAATAACATCTCCCGTGAGTCCGCATTCACTCGTCTGATCTGCTCAACGTCTCTCAGTAGTACACTTCGTATAGCTTTTACGTCACGCTTGAGCTGATCGACGTTTGTCTGTAGAGGGTAAACCATTGCTGTCCCAACATGAGCTTTCTGGTGAGCTGGGTGCCGCACCTAGTACATCCTGACAAAGACAAACTCAACGTATTTTGTTCTGCTTTCCTATATCTATGTCATAACAGGGGCTTGGGACCGAATGTTTCATCACACTGTAGGGACGGGTGATGTTTGATCCGTGGTCAGCGCTAGGTAACACCAATATTGGACAATCTCTAGCATTCCGCCATCCAACGTTAGTCAACTAATACATGCCCGCAGACTACCGCTCATCAGCTTCGACCTTAACAGGGGCGCCCTTACGTCAACTCCGGTCATCGTAGGGAGGTTACTGGGTCAACCCGACAGTCCAGATATTCCTTAGATCAATTCCAACCATCGTAGGGACCACCTTGGTTCAGCTCTGTCCATCACAGGAACCACTTTAGGCCAACTCTGACCATCGTAGAGACCACGTTAGGGCAACTCCGACCAACATGCGGATTACCTTTGACCAACGCTGACCATCATAAGGAGGACTGTTATTTAACCACACTATTTCAATCATATATTACGCCGTTTAAATATTTTGCACAAATATTGCAAATCTCTCCCGCTCCAGCACTCAGTTCTCTATGTTATGCGCTCTTCATTTAAGAATACGGTTATACAAAGTCTCAGTAGCGTCATTCTCTACTATAGATGAAACATAGTCATGTTCCCTTGTTGATCATATGCTTGCGATTGTCATGACAATGCTTAAGCTTTATATGCAGGTTATATGTATAAAGTATCATTACATTAGCGCAATAGCTACATCATCTTGACTTGGTTGACTTACATATACAGACCAACTTGACTCCCAGCTGTCCTACTGGATAATACCCCTTCTTCTAAATTTATCCAGAACACACAGCTCTGTCGATTACAGCTGGAGTCCAGTGTTATGTTTGAGTTGGTCGCTACTCCTCTTCTGTGGCATTCCTATTTTTCATTGTCTTTTAATGTCTTGTTTGAAAGCAGTGGTAACGAGATGTTCGTATAGTGTACCCATTTCACTATAGTACACCATCAACTCACTCAGATAATGAATTTGTATCATGCGCTATCTGATTATATTTCTACGCCAACCGTTACATCGGAGAACCTACTTCGACCTTTAATCTCCTTAAAACCAATCATGCATTGTCTGCCTTCCAGCCTGGTGAAGACGTGCTTCCAAACAGTTCATTTAAAACATGTGGCTCTTGTCCAACAAAACCGCCAAAGATATTGCTCTCGGTGCGTCCTACAGCGAGGAACAGTGCACACACACACACCGCAAACACAGGTCTATACAGCTATTCTGGAGCCGTGTCCACGACAAAGAACAATTGACGAATTACCACGCAATCCACAACGCTGGTAGTGTCCTCAAATGGCGGCTTCGAGAATCTGGCGGGAAACTTTGTCACATGCTGTAGAATTCACATTCATGTGAAAATTGGTATATCACACTTTGATCTCAGCTAAATAGCAACTCAGCAGCTGAGGATTGTGTCATATTGTATATTAATTATATACATTATGAATGGAGTTGGTGATTATGTACAACATGGATGTGGTGCAGTTTAAAATAATTACAAACTGGTTAAATTCTGAATAAAACATTGTTACACTGTAGCGCTGGTTAAAAGGATATAAAAGTGCGAAGTGTCTTAACGTCCAGAGTGGCCAACTTCCCGTGAATGTGTCCAGGGTTGGTGTAAAGCAATTTCTGTCAACGTAGTGATTATGCAATCATTAGACAGTCTAATGATTGCTGGTTCTGGGTGCGTTGTAGAACGGTGTAAATTACTCTACATTGTATGCAGTGTATTTAACAATGTAGCCAACTTATAGAGCCAAAAATGACTCATAATTTAACGTAAATCCAAATTGTGTCTTGCCTACGCCTCCTATGTCAACCAGGTCGTCAGTGGTAGGAAGATTTGTAGCGTACGCTTCACGGATGTCATTTGTGAAGGAACGTTTATCGACCGACGCATACTTGCGATACTGCACACAGCGTTTCGGGGGAGCAGGTTTGTCGATGCGAAGGTTACATTCCACTGCATGATGATCCGTTAGCAGTGTTGTTGACGCTACGGGTAATGCAATCAGCGTGGAGTCACGCGCGGTAATCACAAGATCAAGGATATTGCCACTCACATGTGTCGAACTTGTTACATGCTGAACGAAACCGGTGTTGTTTAGCAGATCAGCAAGGTTACATGCAGCTGTTGATTGTGCGTTGGCGTAGTGTACATTGAAGTCCCCACAAATGATGGCTTCATTAGGGTGAGTCGCAGCAGCACTTATTACACGACCAAGATCATCGAGGAAGGCATTAGACATTGACGACGACGGCGGGCGGTATATGACATAAACCTAGATGATACGCTTTGTCGCGGGACATTTTACTGAGACGTTGAGACCCTCGAAAGTACCAGTGGTCAGAGGAGTCTCTGAGATCTTCCGTAAAGTCGACTTGAATAGCACTCCGACTCCACCACCACGTCTATTCTTTCGCGGGAGGTGACTCAGTTTGTAGCCACCAGCCATTAATACATTCACCTCAGCTTCGTCGTCGGGACTGAGCCACGTTTCTGTTACTGCAACAATGTCCGACTTGTTTTCATTGACATATTCCCTTATCAACTCTGTTTTGTTACGGAGAGAACGGGCATTGATCAAAGCAAATTTCATATTTGATTGTGTAGTCAAATAGCTTAGAGGATTGGATGACAGCGTCACAGGAACAAGATTGGCAGGGAGTTGTGAAGATTTGCGCAAGTGGTGGTCGAATGGTCGATGACCGATCACAGTGGAGATGGGTCGACTTTGTCCACCTCGGCAGCCACGCTTGGTTGGTCGTTTCGAAGCTATTCCAAGTTCACATATGATGTTCCATGCACTGGCGTCCAAGCGTGAACGATTTGAATGCGTCTCTATGGCCAGTCGGTGTAGACGGTGAGCCGTGTAGAAGTAGGCTTGGCCAGGCTTGGCCATGCTTGACAACAGTCGCCGAAGCATGACAGTGAATATGCAAAATTACTCTACATTGTATGCAGTGTATTTAACAATGTAACCAACTTATAGAGCCAAAAATGACTCATAATTTAACGTAAATCCAAATTGTGTCTTGCCTACGCCTCCTATTGTATCCGATGATACGTGCGAACAAAACCTAAAATGGTTGGAAAATTGTAACCCACGTACTACATCCTGAAATATAATGGTTAAGATAGTTGTTTAACTACATTTAGGTAAAAATTGTAATTTTTCGGGAAAAAAAATACACATATTTGGCCAAAAAAACCAAATCGACAAGCAATAAATGTAATTCCGTAATGCGTGGCATACATAGAGAGACTCCCCTACGACCTGACAGGTCTCGGGATGAACTGAACTGAACATAGAGAAATATTGCACTAATTTGAAAATGTGTAAGATCGTTAATATGTCTCATGGAGCCATAATACGGTTTGTTATTAAGTTTATGTCAAATTTTACATTAAAACAGTTTTCTGACTTTAAAATCAAAAATAAAAAAATCCAACAACTCATACCATAATCAGTACGACATGCATAGAAAATAAATAAAATAGTTGGCTGCTTATAACAAAGAAACATTGCCAACGAAACTTTTTTTGAGCACTTTTCTCGTTCTTGGCCGCTCGTCCAAAGGGAAATTAATTACGAAATAAGTAAATCAATTACACTTTTAATCGAGATTTGCGAAAAATATGCAGATGAATACAGTGTAAATTTTAATAGTTCTAAGAGCAGATACCTGATTTTTTTTTAGAGGTCATAGTTGTAAACCTGACAACAGAAATGTGGTTTTCAATGGCACCGTGTTGTATAGTGTCTAGGATGCTGTACACCTTGGCCATCATACAACCGTTGTTAATAAGGATAGTTTAGTCGTCGATGCCACTGCTAAATTTGTGAGAGGGTTTAATATGTTCATAACCGATTTGGGTCATATTAAGACAAATGTAAAGCGCAATTTATTTAAACAATACTGTTGCTCTTACTACGGAGCTCCACTCTGGGATCTCCAGAGTAAGACTGTTGGCACTCTATGCATAGCAGGGCGAAAAGCACTACGGAAGTTGTGGGGCTAGCACCGCTTACACACGGTGATGTTATATCATCGTTATCGGATAGTTGACCATTATTGATAATCTTAAAGCAACGGTTCACAACATTTGTTAATAAAGTCATCAACCACAATTCACCGATTGTAAGCAGTGTTGCCAAGATATATATTGAAAATCCATAGTCAAATAGTAGCGCAAATTACCGTCACATCCTAAGTGAATGTAGCATAATTCATGATGTGTCTGCTTATGATGTCCGCCGTGTGTGGCAGGCTGGTGTATCAAACGACGTAGTATATAATGTAAATGTTTTATACGAAATGTCACAAATCAAAAATGGTTTTAAGACATGCACCATATTAAACGATGATGATATCAGCCGTATTATTACGGACAATACTGTATTTTAAAGAATTTACAATTGCCTTTTTCAATGTGCGAAAATAAATATATTTTTTATTCTCCGTTTGAACAATCCAGTGTGATGTACTATATCGCCCTCCATGCACGACCTGTCACGACATTCCTTAGTAGGTAATGTGGATCACGGAGATTAACTTTTCTGGCAAAAGAAAAATTTATTGATATTGATTGATATATATATATGTATATATGTATAGAGTGTATATATATAATGTATATATATATATATATATATATATATATATAGCAATCAATATCAATCAATTTATTTATTTCAAACATATCACATAAAGAACAAAATAAGTCTAAACAAATCTTTAAAAAACTTAAGTCATACGTAAAATATAAGAAATAAATTGTACGTAATGAGATATAATATATATATATATATATATATATAGTATGTCCCACTTATTTTAGCACATGAATTTATTGTTTTAAGTATTTAATTTGTTATAGAGGCAGGTCGACACGCACCCCTGAAAGAGGTTCCACGTGGACATATATTAACTATCAATCGTAACGACAAAGTGAACCCATAATATGACAATTACGTACAAATGTATTCCTTATTAATGGTTCCAATATGTAGACTTCCAGCGGATGCGATGTGATGTAGGTTCACTTCCGGTGACAATATTAACAAAACACCTACGTGGATTTGTGTGAGAACTGTATAATTGTGTTATTTTCTACAGTAATTTCTAACAGAGAAAGTGCCCTTAGTTCCATTGGGAAATAAAACATACTTTTCGCCGGGATCTAGGACGAATGAATTGCAAAATGTATGTCCATTTTCACATGTCCTCGAATACCCGCCCTCCCATTTAGTCCATGAGCCAAGCCTGCAAATATTGAAGCTGGTTCTCAAATTGAGTGCCTAAATCCCACTATGATTTCCAGTTACACCTATATCTGAGGTGTCCAAAAATGGCTGTGGACATTTCAGAAGCGTAGCTTATTAACTTTTTGGACGCCATCTTTAAACGTGGCTCTCTATTTTGAAGCGGAACACAAGCTACTCAAATCTGATGGTGTCCATAATAAAAACTCTGCCAATGCCGGTCCGAAGTCCTGATTTAAAAAGAGGAGGGTTGGGCAAAAGGCTAACAACTTTTTCCCATAAAAAAACTAATTGTTATGAAAACATCGACCGAAGGAGCTGTACTGTACTTGGGAAAGGGAGGGCCTCCCATGGAGATTATGACGATATGCAAGTGAGGGCGGTTCTGCTCGCGTTAACGTGTTAACATGACCAATAACCCAGGATGTTATTATTGCTGTGGGTGCTGTTAAAACATCTAAACAGGTAGTACTTATGTGAATTATCAACGTTTTCACATGTAAGATTGGGACAAGTCGCATCGTTCTCCACCCAAAGTAGTTGATGTGCATGCCGCATCAGACGAATTTTACTGTTGCTAAAACAGACAAGAAGCAATAAATCCAGCTATCCTGGAAATTGCTTCCCGAGTACAACAGCTGTGAAAACATATAAACATGTGTTACTCGGATATTACGTGACTGCGCCTATGTGGCTGCACCCTAGAAGAGCTCCACAATATTGTAATAGTTTAGAAGTTTTGGCTGTCTGACGTCGCTACAGTTTCATACGAGTGATTGTGAGCATACATGGACTGCTGCTCAACAGACGATTATATATATATATATATGCGGTATCTCTGTGAGTTTTAATGGTTTCATTAACTGACACTTTTACTTGTAATGCTAAACAAGTGATCGCCCAGGCGTGACAACTTTTCCCCAAACTCAATCAGCGTAGTTTGTTTAGATACGATGTCTGCACTACTGACGGTGTCTCGTTTTGATTTACCAACATTACATTACATCGCATTTAGGTACGTCCTGTGCGACTTATTAACCGTATAATACAGTAAACGTGCGGAATTCGTGAACACTGCGTTTTGCGATAACAGTTCAGGGTAATTATTTGTCAAGAAGTGGTTCTTACAACAGCCAATTTTACGAATAGCTGATACGAATACTGTTGTACACGTGGTAGTTCACCAAAATGTGGACAGTCACACGGACGTGTTACTCAAAAATGTTACTGACCCGGCGAGAACATAGGTGGTCAGTGGGTCAGTGTATAGTCCAAACACTACTATAGCCACAGCTACGCCTGGAAATGTGGACGCGCCAAGTGTAACACCAACGCACCTTTTGTTTTAGCAGGATTTCCGGTTCCTGGTGCCCCTTTCAAACAATATCATATTTTGATTGCCACCTCTCAGTAGATATAGATAACAACATACAACCTGCAGATGAACTCCTCTATGTGATTTTGTGCCAATTATGAGCCTTTCTTGCGGAATATCAAATTTGACACAGAATTGGGCAAACGTGTTGCCTAGTACGTATTTTACCAACCTGTTTAACATTTTATACGTGCGTTATTCATTATATAATGCGGCTTTAGCTGTCAATTCGTCTTTAGGTTTGGTCAAATATGGGACATTTTGCCTAAGAAATTGCAACATTTGATCAAAAAATTATTAAGTAACCATTTTACACCTCATAAGACAGGTGTAATGAGTGCCAACATATCACACTGTTTTAAAGTGCTTTAATGTTTATAACACGGAGCGTTCACAACATACCTATTGGAGTATGCTATATTTGAAGAAATCATCGACGGAAAGGACACCTTCCCTATTACAGTCAGTAGACAGGTGATTATCTTGCAATAACGAGGATCAGTTTATGAACGATCTGATGGTGATCTTACTAACAGCGAACGAAAAGCGTTCCAACACATTGCACAATATGTGAAGTTTAGAATTAAGATAATACATGTGTAAGCCAGTACTTGCAGTACTTGCTAGATATTTTCATTAGGTAGCATTGTTGTTAAATTAAGCAAGGGCGATAGTCAGGCGGCGTAACCTAAATAAATAAAGCAGCCTAACGTAACGTAATTCATTGTATTTAAATTAGGTCACTCCGGTAATGTTAGCGTTCGTGATAGGATAAATAGTCGGCTGTGTAATTGAAATCTGTAAAACAAAGTGTGCTGTAGTACACAGGAAACAGTCTTTATAAAGACTAAGTTAGTTAAGTTATTAAATAAATTCTCATAGGGATATGGCAAAGTCAAGGCAAAGCGACACTTGGTGTGCGATCACTGCCACAGCTGGGTAGATTTTGCATTGTCCGGCTGTGGGAAGTCATGGGCAGAAACCATGGAGGAAGGATTCACCTTTCAGTGCATTGGGTGTTGGAAGGTAGAGTGTCTGCAGAAGGAGATAGTTAGGTTGACAGATATTGTGAAGGGAATGGAGATGGGAATTAGCAAGGAGACAGGTGGAATGGAGAGAGACGACAGGTAGAGAGGTGGAAAAACTGCAAGACTGAAGGAGAATAGCAGTAGCAAGAAGACTGAGGAAAGGAGATTGAGAGGAGGGAAGGTGATTAGAGGGGAAGAAATTGGAAAATCGACGACTCAAAATGTGACAAGCGTGAAGGTGTCAGGGGAGAAAGTGACCGGTGGGTAGATGGGACGGGAGAGGAGAGAAGAAAATGAGATGGGAAGAAAGATGAAGGAACGAAAGGAAGTGAGAGAAAATGTGATAGAAGAGAAGTCGATAAAAGGGACGATGACAGCAGGAAAGGTAACAAGAGAAAAAGCGACAGGAAAGAATGGATCGGAAGAGAATGTAACAGGAGAGAAGACGGCAAGGGGAAAAGACAACAAACAGGCAAATGTAAACCAAAGAAGGAGCTACTCTGAGGCAGTGATAGAGGGGCAATGAGGAAAGAGAGGGTGTTCATGGGCGACTCCATTATGAGAAAGTCGGACAAGACACTGCTCGAGGGGAAGGACATTGTTTGTGGTTTGTTTTACGGGGGCTAGGATAGAACTTGTGACTGACATGGTACAGAAGGTATTGGGACATGGCAAGGGAGGGTCTATACTAGTACATGTAGGAACAAATAATGCAGACGGGAGGGAACAACTCGGATAGTACAGAAGTATAGACAGTTAGTGAGGAAGCTAAAGAAGACAAGAGTTGAACAGATTATTCTTTCAGGAATTTTGCCAGTAATTGGAGGAAGGTGGGCAACGTATAGAAACTGCAAGAGTGTGGCGATCAACGCACTAGTTGAGCAGATGTGTGAAGAATTTAAGGGTATCCTTTGTTGGGAGGGAAGATATGTACATGAGAGATGGCCTCCATCTTAGTGGAAAGGGGGCAGCAGTTTTCTCAGAGAACCTGCAACGATCTGTTGATAGTGGGACAGGTTGCACATATTTATACTAGATTCACAAGGGAGACTCACATAAAAGCCTGAAACTGGAGGCATAGATAAAGCACAAATAAATCAGCAAAGAACCGTCTGGAAAACTCTTCTGAAGCTGGATATAAATGTGTTTGTTTAAATGTAAGGAGTATCGTAAACAAAAGAAATGAACTAAACATTATGGTAGAAGATATTGATCCTCACCTAATAGGTATAACCGAATCTTGGACCACCACCGATATATCAGATGCCGAATTGGGACTGGCAGGATATGTAATGTTTAGGAAAGAGAATAGGAAGAAAGGGAGGTGGAGTTATTTTATATATTAAAGAATGTATCCAGGATCATGAAAAAAAATTAGAAAGAGAAGCAGATTGCGAAGAAGCTGTTTGGTGTAACATAGTTACAGGAAACTTAACGTTAACAGTTGGGTTAGTTTATCGACATCTAAACATAAGCATAGAAGAGAATAACAAAATACAAAAAGCTCTAAGGGAAGAAAGCAAACGGGACTGTAATATTATGGGGGATTTTAACCACGGGCATATACAATGGAAATATCTACAGAGTATGGGGAGTGAGGACCACAAGTTTTTAGTTTTAGTTCAAGATACTTTCCTTTCTCAACATGTGCTAGAACCAACCAGGGGTGAGAATGTGTTAGACATAGTTTTGTCCTCACAGAATGAATTAGTTGACAATGTCAAGATATGTGAGCCACTGGGGAGTAGTGATCACAACCAGATACATTTTACCATCAAAGTAAACCAGAAAGGAATAGTAAAAAGCAGAATAGGAGAAATTTCCACAAAGGAAGGTATCAGGACATGAGGAAATATTTAGCAAAGATAGACTGGAATAACACACTGAAAAATAAGACAGCAACAGAATGCTGGAATGTATTATAGAGTGAAATTAAGTGCATAGTTGATAAATTTGTACCCTTCAAAAACAAGGGAAACGGTCCAAAAAGAAACACTTATCGAAAGAAGCCATTAGAAAAATTAAGTATAAACGAATGATGTGGAAGTCATAAAGATGTACTGGAAATGATGAAGACTACAACAGTTATAAAGAAGCACTTAACCAAGCTACAGCTGAAATTCAAAATTCAAAGAGAAGCTATGAAAAACAATTAGCTTGTAATATAAAACATGACATGACGATTTTTATGCGTATGTTCGAAGCTAAAAGAAAGTTCAATAATTGGTCGGTCCTCTAGAAGATAGTGCTGGAAATATAATATCAGAGGGATTCTTAATGGCAGAAGACCTGAATGAGTATTTTAGTTCAGTGTTTACCAGAGAAGATATTAGTTCACTGCCAGTACCAGAGGCTATGTTCAAGGGGGAAGATTAAGATTATTTAAGACAATTAATTGTAACCCCGGAAATGGTAGCTAACAAAATAAGGGCTATGAAGGATAATAAATCACCTGGAGTGAATGGAATTCCTCCCAAACTACTATTGGAAATTGTAGAACAAATTAGCGTACCGTTAGCAACAGTTTTCAATTTGTCATTAGAAGAGGGAGTGGTTCCTTTAGAATGGAAAGAGGCAAACATTATACCGTTATTTAAAAAAGGTTCGAGAAACAAGTCAGAGAACTATAGACCAGTGAGTTTAACATCAGTGATTTGCAAATTATTAGAGAGACTAATTAAAGATCACATGGTGGATTTACTTGTTAAACATAACTTGATAAACCCATCTCAACACGTGGGTTTTTTAAAGCGAGGTCATGCTTAACAAATACGTTACGTTTTTTGGAAGACATCACTAAGTGGGTAGATTGATTAATCACAAGTAGATATCGTCTACTTAGATTTTCAAAAATCTTTCGACAAAGTACCACATCAAAGATTACTGCTTAAACTAAAGGCCCATGGCATAGGAAATGGTATAATAAACTGGATAGAAAAATGGCTGATTGACAGAATACAACGTGTAGTAGTTGATGGGGAGGCTTCAAACTGGAAATCGGTATTGAGTGGGGTACCACAGGGATCAGTACTAGGACCTATATTATTCTTAATATATATCAACGATTTGGATGATGAAATAACAAGCAAGGTGTTGAAATATGCGGATGATACAAAAGTGTAAAGAAGGATTAAAAGTGATGGAGATAGACAACATTTACAAGATGATCTTGACAAGTTGATCAAATGGTCTGAAAAGTTGCAAATGCTGTTCAATTTTGGGACATGTAAATGCCTCCACGCAGGACATTGGAACGAGGAGGTAAAATATACAATGCGGGGTACTGTACTAATTACTACTGCAAAAGAAAAGGACTTAGGGTTAACCATTAGTGCTGATATGAAGGTTTCAGAGCAGTGCGGAATTGCAGCTTCAAAGGGAAATCAAATCCTTGGATTAATTAGGCGAAATATAGTGTATAAGGAAATAAAACTAATAATACCGCTATACAAAGCAATAGTGAGGCCTCATTTAGAATATTGTATACAAGCGTGGAGGCCGTATCGCAAGAAGGACGTAGATATGCTAGAAAGAGTACAGAGGAGAGCGACTAAAATGATACCAAAACCGATGGATCTTAGTTATGAAATTCGCCTAAAAGAATGTGGTTCAACAACACTAGAGACCAGTAAATTGAGAGGAGATCAGATAGAAGTGTTTAGAATAATGAATGGTTATGAAAATATTGATATACTTATTTTTGTTCAGTTAAGAAAGATAGAAGGACTAGAGGACATGAAGTTACATTAGCAAAGGAGCAGTGTACATTAGATATAAGAAAGTTCTCATTTTCACAAAGGACTGTAAATGAATGGAACAGATTATCTGCTGATTGTGTGGGTGCTATTACCGTGAATATGTTTAAAAATAAAATCGACACATAGCTCAGAAGGACGGGATACACATAGATAAAAGGGCTTCCTTGTCCACCTGCCACCTAGAGTTAATTCTCTGGGTGGCAATCTTGTAAAATCTTGTTAAATGTCAAACTGGCCACTACTAGAAGACTATTCCCTGTATCGACCCTGACAACAAGACAGGTGTAGAAGACATGTTTGCAGAGAGTGATGGAACCCATTTATGTCCCTAGATGAAACCAAACCTGATCTGGCTCACTTTCTCATCCACTTCATTTTAGAACAATTGAGCATTTTTAGGGAAAAAAACTGATCGGAGGAAATTCCGTTTGTGTAATGTGTGGCCTATGTAGAGAACACAATGTAACATTGTTAATATGTCTTATGGAGCTATAATATGGTTTTGATCCAATTTATGTCCAAATTTACACACACAAAATTTTCTGACTTAAAAATCCAAAATCAGAAAGTCCAACAACCCATACTATAATAAATAACGTATATAGAGAACATCTCAAATAGGCGGCTGCTTGTAACAAAACTGCCTACGAAAGTCGCAATTCATCGCCTTGGCCGCCCGTTTAGTTGTGAATAAATTTTTGGCAAACCGCGACATACTGGATCCATCCATTGATCTCACGTCACTGATGGATCCAGCACTTCGCGGTTTGCCCAATTCACAAAAACAACTGTGCGTGTGACCTCAGTCAAGTTTTCCCTTGCCAATTATGTTAATAAAATTCATATATATGCATTACGTTATTAGGGCCGCATGACATCTGCTAAATCAAACATTTCCGTATACATTTATGGTTTTAAAAATGTATCCATGTGTTATGTCATAAAGAAAAACGTTTGAGGCCAGAATTTCAATAAAATATAAATATACGATGGAAACAGGTCACGCGACCTGTCTGGTCGAGTCATTCAAAGTGGTCAGACAGGTTAAGTTGTCCTTGTGTGCTTGCATGTTCCTTGCTTAGGGGATACTCTCATACGTTCACTGCATTCAACCAATTTTATGTTTTCGCAATAGAGTCAATTTGCATAATTACTTGTTTCACACCATAGGTGGCGCCTGAGTAGCGGTTTATTTTCCCTATGTACGTGGAGACGACCAAACCACCACCTGCCTAGATGTAGGATCGTACATTTCTTGGGACTGGCAAATTTATACGAACATCCCTTATTCCTCCCCCAGTCTAAACTGTCCTGTTAGGTTTGCTACCCTGTTATAAAACATTTGTAAGCTCTAGGTCCGATAGTGAAGGACCTGCGTACGAGCTATACGGCTTCGAATGTTCCGGTTGAGATCAAGGTCGTCACCTGAAAATCCACCTTTTGCCCCCTCTCTATAGTCCTGAGTACACATTCAATAATTTTTTATTCCATAGTACCATATCGGACGGGATCTTACGAATCCAGCACAACAGAAGTACCCTCTTTGTTCTTGTGAGAGTGCTTCTGTTGTGTTGGATTTGGAAGATACACTATGATATGATGCAGTACAATACAGTACATTCGTCGTTTATTGTGTATACACAAAACCAAAAAGGATGGGCAGAAGAAGGATGACCTACCTAAGGAAAGCGGTTCTGTTAGAATGCAACTTAACAGGAAGACTGACGAGAAGCCGGATGAGATGGACAGGCCACATGGTAAGGATGGATGCAGGAAAAAATGCAGAGAGAGCAGAGGCGGAACAATACCAAAGACGAAGGAGAAGGGAAAGGCCACAACTGAGATGGTAGGACGGTAGGAGGAGGGACATGAGATGAGCGGTTGAGGATGAAAGATGGAGAGAGAGAGACTGCTGACAGGAAGTTATGGGTAGAAAGAATTAACGGATGGATCGACAGTGCTATACCTGACCCTCACTCGTGTTAAGGGAACAGGTAAGAAGAACAGAAGTGCCCGTTAGAATGCCATTCAGCTACATTCAATGTAAAACTTTTTTGTCGCCAGAATATTTCCAATTTTAGAAGTTGTGACATCTTTCTATCTACATAAACAGAAGGTAAATTTTCCTAATAGTTGGTGTCATGTTTTAATAATAAAATGAACATATTGAAGGTACAGGTGTACACTGCGCGCCAAATTACGTTTAATGGTTAACATGGAAAGATTTGTCTGCTGCGCCCAGGAAATGTACACATTGTAAACAAACATTCGTCATGATTGTAAACAACCGCTATTGGAACTAAATAGCAAACACATAAATTGTTTTGTTCAACTCTAATAACTAGAAACTAGGACGAGTACAACTGATTCAGTGAACTCCCGGCTAATAATTACCACACACTGATTATTCCTGGTAACGGAGCAGACAACCTCGCTTTAAACTTCACTCTGTGTATCCAATCAGTACTACTTGGCTCCTCTTAAATAGGCTACGTTTAATAACAGTCTTATGCGCTTTGGCAGCCTTTACAGATGAGGAGTGGCACAATACTGGGCCAGAAAGGAGACCTGGACACCAAAAATAAAAGTGCAAAAATCAAAAAATTCTTTAAAATAAACAAAAATCCTTAGATGGTAGCCAAGTTACATTTACACCTAAAATTAAAGAAAAATATCAGATATCTGTACGCATTGTTATGTGGCGCAATGCCAAATGAAGTTTGTAATGTAAGTTACGTGTGTTTTAACTAAAATATGAGAATGTGAAACCCTAATAATCAGAATTTGCGTACCGATGTATGCAAATACCTCATCAGAATCCATCCAGAAGACTTAAAATGTTAAGAATGATCAAAGCACACTGGACCTGAAATGGTGGACATTGTAACTTACGTTATCCACCACATTGTCCACAACCACAATTTGTTTCAGGATGTGTTTTTTGTGTCTCTTCTTTCTTCATGGGCCTAAAATACAGCACAAATGTTATCAACAGGAACTGTCCAAAAATAAGCTGATTATGGAGGAAAATATATCGTAAGTTAAAGGACACCAATTTGGCCCAGTATTGTGCGACTCTTCAGGTGATGTCCAAAGTTTGCACTTTGGAATGACAGCAATACAATTGTGCAGGTTGACATTGACTGACAGCCACTGACACTCTTAAGTTGGTCACATGTCCGGTGAAATATAGCCGTCTCTATCATGATAATAATTGAAAAGCACATTTCCCAAAGGCGCTCAATCACATCTATATATCAATACGTTTGGCACAAGAGTTCTGATAATGGTCACTTAGCTTAGTATATCACCGACAGTTTCTGACCTAAGTGATCTAGATAACGATGGTAAAAACACTTTAACAAGATTTAACAAGATTGCCACCCAGAGAATTAACTCTAGGTGGCAGGTGGACAAGGAAGCCCTTTGGCTTATCGAGAGTCCGACCCTTAAATCTATGTGTATCCCGCCCGTCTGAGGTATGTGTCGATTTTATTTTTAAACATATTCACGCTACTAGCACCCACACAATCAGCAGGTAATCTGTTCCATTCATTTACAGTCCTTTGTGAAAATGAAAACTTTCTTATATCCAATCTACTCTGCTCCTTTGCCAATGGAAGTTCATGTCCTCTAGTCCTTCTATCTTTCTTAACTGAGAAAAAAATATTTCTATCAATATTACGTGAAGCCACCAACACAAAGATGGAGCACAGAGCAACGACGATTTTACCGAAGGCCATCTAGACACTAGTTGCTTCGTCAACACTCGTGTGCATGAATGGAAGCGCTACTGGTGTGTCATGTTCTCATATGCGTATCATAAAAGTGTCACTTGCTGACTAAGGAGTGGCGCCGTGATATATTGAATCCCCGTCTATTGAATAGCAAACCAACAACGGTACAAACATCCTTTTTCGACGTGGTAGAATTAGAACAATGTCAATAGCGTCAAGCAAAGGCCTTCGTAAATACTTGTTGTTTACTCGGACTTTTTTATATACATCGGTGCCATTAGTTGGCACTGAATAGTGCTTGGCTGCTTGAAAACATCATTAACTGACACGGCGGCTTTTGTATAAAGGTCTTTGGTACCATGCATACAAATATATCAAATATCCTTTATATTGAGATCGCCAACATGTAATATCGTTGAAAACTGACATTACATGCAGTAATAAAGGCAAATGTTTTTGAGATGACGGCGGAATGAAACTATATTTCTTATTTACTTCTTACTAAGGTTGGTGCAGCAACCGAAAAGTCTCGAGTTCCAGAGTTCGTCTTAATAATGGGAATAAAACGTAGATTAGAGTTTGGCGGCCGAATACATTTAGGTTGTTTCTTTGCTGAAGTAAGCATAGAATGTAGGTATGCATGTTGTTTGGATGACAGAGCTACATAATTAATTGAACAGATCTTTAAAATGATGCGATATCGCACAGGTAGTCAATGTTGTGATTATGGAAGTGAACTGGGCGACAAAAACGAGTATATTGAATAACTACACTTGCCAAAAAAATTGGACACGTTGAAGTTTTGTAATGTCCTTGCTAGCGAAATTAGAAAGGAGGGATTGCAATAGTCAAGTCTGCTGCTAACACGGGCTGTTGCAATAGGTTTACCAAAAACGACATATACCGGCAAATACGGCGAAGATCACGGAAATGATAAAAAGCAGCGATACGTTTGAGATGCATGTTGTCAAACATTGAAGTTATTATCACAGTTTACTCTTAGTTTGCTAGTGTGATATACTATCTAAAAATAAGCGTTAAGAAAACCATCAAGTTGATCACGCCGCATTGGTGTACCAATGATGAGAAATTTAGTCATTTTTGCATTTAATTTTAATTTACCGTCAGTCAGCCTGCGGAAGATTGGGATGTTATTATCAAAGGTATCAAATACGACAGATAGATCAAATAAGTTTAGGGCAATAACTTTACCAATATAAATGTTTAAGTTAATATAATTATGCACATCTAAAAGAGTCATTTATGTTAAATGAAATGTTTTATGTGCTGATTGTAACAACTTAGTTAATACAACTGCGCTATTGTGAGGCATTAGACGGCGTACTAAACCCTTTTTGGACGATGGTTATACATATTAAGACAATACATAAAAGGTGCGTATTAAAACACAATTATGTTGTTATACTATATTACTAAGGTCAGCAAAGATTAGACAAGAGCAAAATATGATAGATCAATAGCATTTTCTTCATATATAATATAATTACTCAAGTTAAGATCAAAATTAATTTTCTTCTAAAATTAACGTCTACCAATAGATGATTACAGTTATTACTAATTTGCATCAATGATACCATAGTGTATAACAAAAAAAATCTCTTCATGTAGATATTGTATAATCGTACTTATAAACTTAACTTATAATAAAAGTAACAACATTAAAATGCAGTTTAATAAATCAAGGCACAAATAATAAGCGTTGCAGGATAATTATGCAAGGCAAGAAACTGTATGAAAGGTACGTATTAAATTGCATAAAAATAGATTTTACATCATGCAATCACCACAGAAACATACAAACTAATGCATTATTTTAAGTGTAGTGGGTTAATGTCGAGTGAGTTCCTAAAATAATATATCAATTTAACTACACATATTATACTTACTAACGTCAGCAATGATTTGTTTATTTATTCATATATTTAATATATTCATCTGTCAATCCTGTGATATTTGAAACGTTAATACATTTTATTGCCATAATAAGCAATACGACACAATTCGACCTCTCAATGATAATGTTTCATAGTTGCTATAACTATGGTGAAGTGGTCATTGCTATACATCAAATACACTTACATCTGTCGGCCGAAGGTGGACAACTGATGAACGATTCTTATGGTGAAGTGGTCGTTGCAATATATCAAATACACTCACATCTGTTGGCCGAAGGTGGACAACTGATTAATAACTAAAGTGTGTTATCAGACACCTCTCCCAACTCGGAGACGGATAAACAATAGGAAAATGAAAAGTTAATATTGTATCGGGCCGCTCCTATGCCCGACAGACGGTGGCGCCATGTTATGGAGCAAAGACTACAAAACGTCAAAAATATGATAGATCAATATAATTTTCTTCATATATAAATCAAGCAAAGTAATTACTGAAGTTACGCTAAGTTAATTTTCTTCTAAAAGTAACGATTATCATTAGAAGATTACCGTTATTACTAATTAGCATTAGCAAAAAACATATCGTCAGATAATTTATAATCGTACTTATAAATTTAACTTATATAAAAGTAACAACATTAAAACACGGCTACGGCTTAATGACTCAAGGTACAAATAATAAGTATTACAGGATAGTTATGCATGGCAAGACACTATATAAAAGGAACGTATTAAATTGCATAAAATATATATTTATACCATGCAATCAACATATAAATATGCAACATAATACATTGTTAGAATTGTAGTGTGTCAATGTCGAGTGATTTCCAAAAATAATATATAAATTTAGCGCATCTACATATAATCACCAACTTCAGCAATGATTAGAAACTTTAAGTGTTTATATTTAGTAATATTTTAAATATATTCATCTGTTGGTAAATCCTATGATATTTCAAACGATAATACAGTTTATTGCCATGATAAACAATACGATAATGTTCGACCTCTCAATGAAATCGTGTCACAGTTGCTATAATTATGGTGAAGTGGTCGTAGCAATACATCTGTCGGCCGATTAACAATTAACATGTTATCAGAGTCGCCATATTACGGAGTCGGATAATCAAGGTTATATCGAGAAGGCTTAAGTTCTGACGCTACCTAGCGATCATGCATGTGAACATCAGATGATTGCAAACTCACAAAATAAACGTGAAATTGCTCCACCTTGAAACATCGAACTGCATCCGCCCTCGAAGCACCCATAAAAAACTCCAACAGCACATGTCTTGAATCGAGCTGACATTTTTTTTTCAACTCAGCGTACACATATCGTCACCCCGCAGCCTACGGGCTGGGCAGTGGCAACTCAGCACTAATTTGATCAGCCTTAGGTGTTGGTGTTGCATTGGATTAGAGAGGGTTCGAACGAGTCCCCACTTACAGAACACAACAATATATGATAGTTCAGCGCACAAAATGCTCAGCATTTCTATGCCTTTATATAGATGTCAGGCTTGATTGGCAACAACAAATAAATGCATTCAAGAACAAATTAACCAGTGTTTTATAGGCAAATAATAAGGTTAATCTCTACCTCTCAGTATCTGCACTTAAAACAATTGATAACACTTTAGTTTACTCCTATTTGACAGACGATATCATCTTGTGGGGATCTACTTATGCAAAACACGTATCCTGAAATTATTCATTATGCCAAAAAACGTTCGTTCCATTCTTAAAGGGAATAAAAACATCCATTGCTTGAATTCATGTTATATTACATCCTGCTATCTATTTCCACGTCCACCAAGCAAAAAAATCAAAAAAATTCAATGAATTAGAAATTCCACATTTTATGCTGTACACCCGGACATTTTCGAATATACATATTTTTGGCGCGCTTTTCGGGATGCCGAGATGTGACGTCACTTATGACTAAAACTCGCATTAGGCCGACCCTTTCCGTGCATTCAGAGCATGTTTACAAGTATAGCTTTTGGGTCGAAACGAGCGTCAGAATGAGTTATTGAGCAATTTTCCGACGTAATACAAACACTAGTCATCATAGTGGAACAAGCCGTTATCTTACGGTTCCACATGAATCCAATTTTATTAAACAAGGTATGCGAATGGGCCTACAAGTCGACTAGGTTTCGCCGAGCTTGGGCTCGTTTTCAGAATAATTATATCGAATGCAACCAACGGGAGATAATCTACACCAATAAACATACATAGTGTAGCAGGTACAATAGTTACACACTATAGTTGTCATAGAGCTGCCACACTGTGACAGGTGTACAGTAAAAGGGTATATTTGACACATTAGCCATCAAGGGATTGAGGTGTCAACCTAGGCAAAGTCCTGGCACTGGCTGGTAAACCACATGTTTGTACGTAGACTCTGCTATTAAAACATCATTATACCTTTTTACAGGTATGTTATATTATTTACCTTTATGTTATTGTAAACTAAAAGTGCATAGTCTATTTATATGTTATTTTGAAATACATGTTGCGTTTAATTATTACTTGTTATGTTAGTGTTATATAGCCATTGACAATAACTAATTGTCACCTATCAGACATGTCAATAACACTAAGTCTACAAGTGTTTTACTTAATATGTTCTGTGTTTGATACAAGGCATTGATACAGTTGTAGCAGTAGTTTCTTGTATATATTGTATTGTACATGTACTAGGCAGAGTCCTGGCACTGAATGGTAAAGCCACATGTTTGTACGTAGACTTTGCTATTAAAACATCATCATACCTTTTTACAGTTGTAGTGATTCTCTCTCGAACAACCGAACTGAGCGAACCGCGAGAATAGCAAACATATATTGTATCCAGCTACATAAAGTAACGTGTGTAATCTCATAATATCACTAGAATATCGATATATGAAGGAGTTGTACAATTTACCATAACAACTTAAATCAGTTACAGAGTTTCCGCTGGTCCCGCTAGCTCAGTGGGTAGGCGCGTTCCTTACTTGTCATTTATTTTACAATCGGGCAACGCCGGTTCAATCCTGACAGCATGCAAACTACTGATTTTCTTTACACTTTTTTGTTTATGTTTTCACGAAGTAATATAAATCAAATCATTTAGTATAATATGATGCACTGTTTATAAAAAAAAATTATTTTTGTGGTAATTATTTATTCGCCACAAAAATGAAAATATGGTAATTATATAACGATGTTTCTAAATTTTATTTATCCAAACAAATATAATGTAATGGATATATAATTTATTAATTGTAAATATATTGTACAGCATTATATTGTAATTATATATGTGAAAACAGATTGTGATCTGTCTGGATAAATACAATTTAGAAACATCGTTATATATAATGACCATATTTTTGTGGCGAATAAATAATTACAAAAAAAAAATAGATATTTACAAACAGTGCATCATAGTATACTAAACGATTTGGTTGATATTACTTCGTGAAAACATAAACAAAAAAAGTATAAAGAAAATCAATAGTTTGCATGCTGTCAGGATTGAACCGGCGTCGCCCGATTATAAAACAAATGCCAAGGAACCGACGCGTTTACCAACTGAGCTATCAGGGCCGGCAGAAATTTGCTGACTGATTTCAATTGTTATGATAAATTGTACAACTCCTCCTTCATACATCGATATTCTAGTGATATTATGAGATTTTACACGTTACTTTTTGTAGTTGAATACGATATATGTTTGCTATGTATGTATATTGGTGTACGTTATCTCCCGTTGGTTGCATTCGATATAATTATTCTGAAAACGAGCCCAAGCTCGGCGAAACCTAGTCGACTTGTAGGCTCGATCGCATTCATTGTTTTGAATAAAATTGAATTCATGTGGAACCTTAAGATAACTGCCTGTTCCTCTATGATGAATAGTGTTTGTACTACATCGGATTATTGCTTAACAACTCATTCTGTTTCGACCCCAACATGATCCATGTAAACATGCTCTGAATGCATAGAAAGGGTCGGCCTGCTGCGAGTGTGAGTCATGTGTGACGTTAAGATACCACGTGATCGCCTAGCTCATTAATTTTTGATTTTCCGCGGGAATCGCTACACAGACGGGTTTAAAATCGAATTTATACTACAAATGTATTTTTCTGTATTTATTTAATGTTCTCGAATGTTACATGCAATATTAAACTTTTTGTACACATGGAAAACGGATTTTAGCTAATGCCTTGTTTTTATTTCCTTTAAGACTAACTATTCAGAACATTCTCACTCTCTCTTTACATGCCTAAAATTTCTAAAATTGCATGATATTTATTAAACTGGAGTTGGAAAATGTACGTACAATTGTGCACCCGGGTTCTACCACATTCTCTCTCTGATATTTTAACATTTACCTATGACATGCGCATTCATAAAACATGACACACTTCTCACATACATCATTTCATCCGTTCAACTTTAAGATCTTTAAATATTATGTTATGTCAATTGAATTAATCTCGAAATGGCTGATATAGACCTATATCTATCAATTGTTATTAATTAAAGTAGACATATATGATGACTTGCTTCACTTAAGTGTCATGCTCTATATATATATATATATATATATATATATATGATACCACTGCCATAATCAACATATTACACGTGAAATCATTACATTATTATGTAATACTTACTTTATTTATTTTGGGATGATGGCGACCAGTTAATTTACCTTTATTATAATGTAACTCAACTGGTCATAGCTTTTATTTGCTCCGCGCCAATCTGGAAATGTATATCATATAACTGATCTGTATTACTGTACAAAACTGTTTTCAAAATTCATTGTTTGATCAGCCCACCAATGGAAGTAGATTTGCTGTTTTCGGTCAATTACAATACTTCGCGTTGTAAGCAGTTTTCTTCACCCTAGGTGAAAAGTTCGTGGTCAGTCGGACCTTCAACTTTCAAAAGTTGATTGTCCCACGCAAAAATTAATGGTCCAAATATTAACGTAACTACACGGTCAATATACATTTACAGCTGTAACACATGGCAATTATTAATACACTAGTTCAGGCCAAGTCTGTACTACATATTAAGTTACGATATTAAGATTAAGGGATCAGCGAATATAAAATGACAACATAGGTAACAGTTTATGGTTTCCAAAAAACAACCAATGTTACAAATTATTACAAACACCACAACACGAATGCCTGCAGGAGTCTACGCAGAACTGTTGCCATCACATGCAAGAGCAGCGGGACGGTCAGGTTCTGAGAAACACTGTCTCCAGTCATTGACAATGAATCCAGTTAAATCCGAGCTGGACTCGGACAGTGACTAACTGAAGTTATAATGGAGTCCAGATTGCGTGAGAATGATTGAAGAGTTCGAGTATTCCCAAACTGGTCACCACGAAGAGGCGTGTAACCTGCATTGTAGGTTTCTGAATGACGTGCAGTCTTTCATGAAGGTGGTGACCGGAATGGGCAACCCCTTCGTACCCACAGTTCACGAGCTCGTCGCTCTTGATACACGTGATGTGATGGAGCATGAAGTAGCCGTGTCCCTGTCCAAAATCCGTGAGGTTGGTCACGTCCTTCGCAAGGAATACGTAAAGACATGGCTAGGTAAGGTGACGGTTCGTCTGTCAGATACAATACACAGACAAAAACGTGTTTACATTCGCCAACCGACCAGTCCCCCGAAAGAAGGGAAGTAAAGTCGGGATACTGAAACAAAATACTGTGCTTGTCACCCAACTTTTCCTTTCTCTCCAATCACGTCCGGACGCGGATATGGCTGAATTCTTCAAATTCGAGAACCAGCAACAGCCTCCTCTATTAGACCGAAGTTCGCTCAGAGCGGGGATTAAGTTGGACATCCTCGTGTGCATTAACGCACCAACTTGCCGCGCCAATACAGCGAGACAAGTGCGAGTTCAAGTGTTCGACATGGCTGCCGTCATCCACATCCGACTAGAGCAGCAACATTCGTTGAGTATGTACACGGTTGAACGCGTCGATGCAGTCAGGGACACCTACCCTGAACATAACCTGAAATCACTGACACAGCAGCCGCGTGGTAGAATCCTTTTTCCAACTTGTTTTTATACCACGCTGACGTTAAACTTTCCGTTCGGAAGCACACAAATTTTGTCATTATTGGCACTTGTCTGGTGTCCGTCGTTACAGCAAAATGTTTGCATAATTTTGATACCTCATATGTTATTGCCGTCATTCACCATTATCCCATACATATCTACAATAAAAAATATTGCGTCTAAGAGCACTTTTGAAGCCCGAACAGAGGCCCAGTTTGCAAGAACATACACTGGTGTATCGCTCACTGCGGTAACGCGCGGCCGCAGCGGCGCAGACTGACGCAAACCGGGTAGCACTTTGTGCCTAAAAAGTGGGCTAAGACGCAATATTTTCGTAATATAAATATGTCTGGAATGATTTTGGCCTAGATATTAGACAAGTTATCCTTTGTTTTCTTTTCTTTTAATCTGCCGGTTTTGCGGGCCGGCACTTCTTCAAAGTTGCCGGCCCGACGAAATATTTGACGATCTCGGACCTCCGGGTCGGCAGTAATTTCGAACGCTGATTGCAAATCAGATGTGTGTGTATCACACGATGTTTATTTTGTATGGTATTCGTAATTATTTGTTTTGCAAAGTTCATAAAATAATAAACAGTATACACGCATTCCAAAAAAGACGCAGGGAAAGGCAACGCTGCAGAACACTTTAAATTAATGAAACGTGCAATTACCAGTTTCTTTTATACTAGAGGAGTTGCGCTATATATTTCGCACAGATGCTGTGACGTGCGCACTTGACACGTCACACCCCACACATCGTGGGAATGTCGCCTCCAGCCCACGACCGTCCTGTCTCTTTCAGGGTGGCCGGTGAATTTGTCGTTGCGTTGATGATCGTCAACAGTTTCACAGATTGCAGCAACGCCGGCATCGACACCGTCCGAAGAGGCAATGTTGCATTGACACGTAGTAGAAATTGACGTGGTCAGCGAGGCTATATTACTGACAGAACCAATGCATTTCAACATGGCCTCTGGCGACGGTGTAATGTCGTTATTCCGCCGTCATCAACGCACACTTATGTGTGAACGCGTGACCTGACTAGAACTGTTTGTTTGAAACAGCAGTATGATATATATATATATATATATATATATAAATATATACATTGTATATTGTGTGTGCGTGTGTTAAATAAGTGTTATTATACACACATACACATGCGCGAGTGCACGTATGCACACACACACATACACATGTGCACGCGCATGTGTATGACACTGTGTTTGTATTGAAAATGGACGTATGTTTGAGCGCACTCGTGTGCATGTGATTGTTGCTCTGCCAAATTATAACCACTTACCACATTAGATCGAGAAAAGAGATGTATGTATTACTTCCTAATAACTTTTTTAAAAAGAAAGTTTTAATGACGTCATTTTTCACATAACTTGAAAATATTATTAATTTGTAGAAAGGTCGGCATTTTTTTTTTTTTTTAACGTGAATAATATGTTTAATAATAGACTGGCAAACCTTATCGAAACTTATTAAGATGTACGATAGTTTTAGCTACAACGATGTTGTTTGGCTAGGCTCAGAAGCAGAATGTACATATTTGTTTTTTTGTAATGTAAAAGTAAACAATATCCATACAGCATGCAGTTTGTAACCTATGATTGCATGCAATACATATATATATATATATATATATATATAAATATATATATATGAGTAATCTACTTCAACATATATATATATATGTTGAAGTAGATTAGTCATATGGTATATGCATATGTATATATATATATATATATATTATAAGTAGTGATTCTGGCGTATTCAGGATATGTGTATTAGCTTTTACTCATACTAAAATGAACACAACACATTTTTAGAATACATTTATTCATTGTGTGTTGTCACAATTGTGTAGTTACGTATCTCAACTACACCAATTACAGAAATACAATTTTATTTGTCAGGGGTGTGGTATATGGATTGTTATTTCCCTCTCATTGGCCATATTGTCGGGTTTCATCCAGAACGTCACTGTGAATTCTTCCTTTTCCTCCACATTTATTTATCCCCTTAAAAAAGCAAGAAGAGTCGACTTGTTGAATACAGCGACAGTGACGTAGTCGCCACTAAGATCCTTTGTCGTCTTTGTCACACTGCCGTCGTAATTGAAGCCACCCAGATTGCTAATATTCAGCAAATCTATGTGTTTTGGTCTCGTATTCTTACACACAGTCCGGCAGGTTTGGACAACACAGCCGGCGTCAGCGGCGAGATCGACCCGGCAGTAGCTGTCGGCCGACGTTCGGACTCACCGACACCGACGTCAACCCAGCGATGTTAGTCAACTGTGCCGTCGAAATAAGGATTATTGAAGAAAATACAAGAACCGTTGGAATAACCACACATATCATTCGTAGCGCTGTCCCTGTACACCACTTGTGATCGTCTCGTCGCCCCGTATAGTTGGTATTGAAATACTATTTCCTCTTTACGCTGGAGTCTATACACAGCGGCTATTGAAGCGTGAAATCAGATATCGTCACTGTGATCAACGGTCACATACCAGGAAGTTTTAGTTTGACGACGACGACAAAACCTGACCTTGATCTCTAGTTAAGTAATTGTCCCCGGTAAGTGGACTGAAACAAAAAACGACACTAACCAGGCCAGTTGCCAAGGGGTTCCAGGAATCACGCCAACCCCCTTTTTGAGAACAGCCTTCATCAAACACGTGAAACTCCGCATATTGCATCATATTTCCCATTTCTTAAAACTGCATATTTTATCACCTTTCTCAAAAACATTAGCCCTCGAAATAACGTTTAAAAATCTAGAAATATTTGATTTGCATTTGTTTTGTTTCTTAATCCAACTGTATCTTGCAAAAATTATGTGTTTTGTTATGTCCTACTTGCAAAGTTAGGTAAGTATGGTAAAGTCCAGGGAGCAGTGAACGATGTGCAGGCAACAACTAAGTCTACAGTCACCAGCTGAAAATGTCTCTAGTACGAACTAAAATGACTGCGATACTGCAAATTGAGTTGTTACTCCAGGGTTCCAGGCTGTCGTGGCAGAGACGCCAAATAGGCTGAGAGGATGGCTATAACGCGGTGCAGCAGTGCCATCTCACGGATAGTGACTACATTACATTACACGGTTAATGCGCCGCCACAACACTAGGGTGTATCACGTTGATACCTGTCTGACTGTGAGTGAAATTTGTTGAAACTAGTCTGACTGTGAGTGAAGTTCATTGACACCTGTCTGACAGTATGTGAAGTACGTCAACACCTGTCATACTGTGAGTGAAGTTAGTCGGCACCTGGCTGACAGTGTGTGAAGTTTGTCGACACCTGTTTGACAGTGGTTGAACTACATCGATACCTGTCTAACTGTTTGTGAAGCTGTCGACACCTGTCTGACTGTGAGTGAAGTTGCGGTATCTGTCGGACTGTGAGTGAAGTTGTTGACACCTGTCTGAATGTGAGTGAAGCTGTCGACATCTTTCTGGCGGTAAGTGAAGTTCATCGATACCTGTCGGACTGTGTGTGAATTTCGTCGAAACCAGCCTGACTGTGAGTGAAGTTCGTCGAAACCAGTCTGACTGTGAATGAAGTTCGTTGACAGCGGTCTGACTATATGAGAAGTTCGTCGAAACCAGTAGGACTGCATGTGAAATTTGTTGACACCTGTCTGACTACGTATGAAGTTCGTCGACACCTGTCTGACAGTGTGTGAAGTTCGTCGAAACCAGTCTGACTGTGAGTGAAGTTGTTGACACCTGTCAGACTGTGTGTGAAGTAGTCGACACATGTTGGACTGTGCGTGAAGATGTCGACACCTGTCGGACTATGAGTGAAGTTGTCGACACCTGTTGAACTGTGCGTGAAGTTGTCGACACTTGTCGGACTATGAGTGAAGTTGTCGACACCTGTCGAACTGTGAGTGAAGTTGTCGACACCTGTAGGACTATGAGTGAATAAATGAATGAGTGAATGAATGGATGAATGAAAGTTCATATGTGCCGGACTGTGTATGAAGTTTGAAATGTTGAGAAACCAAGTAAAAAAATAAAAGTTAAATGCAAAAAACAAGGTGCACCTATACTACTCCCATATATATATATAGAGAGAGAGAGAGAGAGAGAGAGAGACAGAGAGAGAGAGAGAGAGAGAGAGAGAGAGAGAGAGAGAGAGAGAGAGAGAGAGAGAGAGAGAGAGAGAGAGAGAGATAGATTGCTATGTATATCTACGGACTATATTTCAATTGATATTTTCAAACAACGCTCATTCAAAAACAGCCACATAATGCTTTATATTAAAAATACGCATAACGCACAGCAGGTACTCTACCGAATCCAGTGACACAAGTTGCCAGAATCCAGAAGATGACGCCATCCCCGAGCGTGGTCAAAGCTAAAAGACGCTTTCGGGCGCTCGAGGAAGCGGGCGCCCAGACGCTTTTGGGCGTTCAAAGTCTAAGTCTGGAGTTTACTTGTTCGTGTAGTTTGTGTCGCCGTGACTGCCCACTATTCCGTCGCTTTTTGCCAGAAAAATGGAGAATATCACTCACTCTAGTTTGCGACGCCGGATTTGCTGTTGTGCTGTAACTACTATGTTACGTCCGCATAGTGTAATGTATGGCATTGTAATTGCTATGACATGTGTAACTCATATAGTAGTGTATGGCATTGTAATTGCTATTACAGGTGTAACTCATAGTGTAGTGTATGACATTGTAAGTGGTATTACATGTGTAACTCATAGTGTAATATACGGCATTGTAATTGTTATTACATGTGTAACTCATAGTGTAGTGTGTGGTATTGTAATCGCTATTACATGTGTAACTCATAGTGTAGTGTATGGCATTGTAATTGCTATTAGATGTGTAACTCATGGTGTAATGTATGGCATTGTAATTGCTATTACATGTGTAACTCGTAGTGTAGTGTATGGCAATGTAATTGATATTACAGGTGTAACTCATAGTGTAGTGTATGGCACTGTAATTGCTATTACATGTGTAACTCGTAGTGTAGTGTACGGCAATGTAATTGCTATTACATGTGTAACTCATAGTGTAGCGTATGGCATTGTTATTGCTATTACATGTGTAACTCTGAATGGAAGGGAATACGAGAAACAACATATGAACTGGCATATTCATAAACATGTCGACGGAATTCGACATGTTTACGGTTCAACAATAGTTTTTCTTCGGACATGTAATACTAACATAAACGACATGTCCATTGATCTAGAAAATACTTCCATCCTGGTTAGTCAAAATCAAAACATTGCGACCGACACCGCAGCATAGTATTCGAAGCCGTGTTCTCTCGGTCGAGTGTCCAAAGCTATAGTCACTGCACCACAGCGCTCCAGTGATGACATCAAGGTAAAGACAACACTACAGCAATGTTGTCCTACATAAACAACATCAACAGACGCGCCACATGTTCTTTGCTTATTTGTTAATACAAATGCTATATAAATGTCTTCGGTATGTGTGAACCTTCTCGTACAAATGCGCCGTCAATGAGAGGACTAAAATTCTTCTTCTTATATTTTTGTGTCTACATGGAAACGTACATTACTATTGGTACGAACGAGACCAATAAGATAGGATACCTACCTGACAATAGCTCGTGGAGTTCGCTGCTTTTATAAGTTTCGCAAACATCAGTGTTGTTTTTGTTGGACGAGTGCAACCCTATCAGCGAGGGGAGCTCGAGTCGACTGTCAAGACACGCCGTCAGTGTGTGACGAACCACAACCAGGTTTAATACCATAATAAGAAAATTCCAAAGAAACATTTTCGTTTAATATGAATTGCAAAATAAGAAACGTGTCGTGTCATTGGCAAATCCTATTTATTTTAAGAAAGATATCACCCCTATGTAAAACTCTAAAGTTTGAGATGTATACAAAATGCACTATGCGTCGTGTATATGATTACAAAGGTCAACGTGCGTATGCATTCACTTGAAACAAAAACTAGTGTCGTTATCACCGGATAATATTCGGATTGTTTTCTTTGGTGCGTTCTTTGTAAACACTCTTGCATTGAGGGAAACCTGTATTTATGGGTCAGCTGCAAAAACCTGTCGTAAATATATTCTGATTATATTTCTGACACATTCTGGCGGGAAAAATATACGTAATTTATTAGTTATTGTATGGAGATTACAAAAAGGATATCTACGCAAATAATTTCAAGTACAATTCTTTTGTTAGGTTTCTTGTGGTGTTCGTTGACCTTTTTGCGGACGCTCTCAAAGATGCAATGAATGTTTAGTGTTGAACAGTTTTTTTCACAACGTATACTAATCAAGATTACCACCGAACATGTAATCTTGAAAACTCGTCTGAGCAGGCGACGTACTGTAATGTCTATCTAAAGACAATGCAACTTTGTAAGCAATATGGTTATTAGCATGAGATAGGAAGCTACTAATAAATAAGATGCTATAGAAACAGACGAAGCTAAGTTGGAGGGAGAAACCAAGGATGCGGTAAACACACACCATATACACATATATGGTGAACACGACCACGTGATGTCTCCGACAATGTTGTCTGTGGAATCAATGATTGTCCTCAGCACTATCGGAATTTACAACTTTTTTTAAAATCTGGTTATATCTGGTTAAATACACCACTCTAGGATTTTCTTGTTCTTCGTATTCACGAGGAGCGCCCGTTTTCAGGGTAATATCCCACACATTGGTAGCTTTGTCTATCAGTTATGTGTACAATCATGCATACATTAATAATCAAGATAAGAGGTGCTGGAGGTGCCGATAATTGCGGCAAATGTTTGAATATAAAAGCGTGCAGCAAAATAATTGTACCAATTCATAGCCCATCGCTAATAAGTTCCACTGATGTTCAAATATGTGGGGTGTATTCTTTAATAGTTAAAGTATAAACCCCACACACAGTGCATTGCTTAACGGTTAAGTAATGCAGCTGCCACTTGATGGTGCAAGAAGGAACACTTTATATATCCCATACTCGTCTTCCACTGTTTAAATACTCATGGATATAAAAACATCCAATATAGTGAACAGTTTGACCACGTGCTAACCTGTTCCCTACAGCGACCGGCTCTGTATACACGAGCAACGGTAAACGAATCGTTGGATGCAAGAATATTAACTTGATCGTTACGTTGGGTAACATTAGAAGTTGTGAATAGTCTTATGGTATAGGCTAGCTGGCGGGCTACACATAGGCACTTTTGACCTTTTAGAAGGTGTGAATAGTCTTATGGTAAAGGCTAGCAGGCGGGCTACACATAGGCACTTTTGACCTTTTGGAAGGTGTGAATAGTCTTATGGTAAAGGCTAGCAGGCGGGCTACACATAGGCACTTTTGACCTTTTAGAAGTTGTGAATAGTCTTATGGTATAGGCTAGCAGGCGGGCTACACATAGGCACGTTTGACCTTTTAGAAGGTGTGAATAGTCTGATGATATACGCTAGCAGTCGGGCTACACATAGGCACTTTTGACCTTTTAGAAGTTGTGAATAGTCTTATGGTAAAGGCTAGCAGGCGGGCTACACATAGGCACTTTTGACCTTTTAGAAGTTGTGAATATTCTTATGGTAAAGGCTAGCATGCGGGCTACACATAGGCACTTTTGAACTTTTAGAAGGTGTGAATAGTCTTATGGTAAAGGCTACCAGGCGGGCTACACATAGGCACTTTTGACCTTTTAGAAGTTGTGAATAGTCTTATGGTATAGGCTAGCAGGCGTGCTACACATAGGCACTTTTGACCTTTTAGAAGTTGTGAATAATCTTATGGTAAAGGCTAGCAGGCGGGCTACACATAGGCACTTTTGACCTTTTAGAAGTTGTGAATAGTCTTATGGTAAAGGCTAGCAGGCGGGCTACACATAGGCACTTTTGAACTTTTAGAAGGTGTGAATCGTCTTATGGTAAAGACTAGCAGGCGGGTTACACATAGGCACTTTTGACCTTTTAGAAGGTGTGAATAGTCTTATGGTATAGGCTAGCAGGCTGCCTACACATAGGCACTTTTGAACTTTTCACGAAAAACGTATTTAGTAATCTGTCCCTGATAATCAACATATGCTTTCTGGGGGGAATTATGTTTTGCCGCCCTACATAAGTCCTTGTGGCGCCACACGTGCAAGCCCGTGGCAAACAACTTGCACTCGGTGGTGCGCTATGCTGTAGAGCAGAGGCTAGAGCATCGAACTCTCAATCGAGGGAACCAGGGTTCGAATCCTGTGCTTCCGTTTCGAACCTCGGAAAAGTTCGTTCACTCTACGTTACTCCAGTGCACTCAGCTGTACGAATGAGTACCTTGGTATAGACAGTGGTGGATATTTGTGTACGAATCACCGCGCAGTAATTGCACTTTCTGCCCAGAGAAATCGAGGTGACGATTGAGTAAAGTGTAAAACGCTTTGAGCACTCCTTAAGGACTGGATACTGCACTATATCAGAATTTGCCTTTTTTACTTTTTGTTTAAATAAAAGTCCGAGACATACCAGAGCTACTGCAACAACATCTATGATAATAGTTTTGTGATATTTATGAACAAAATGACTTTATTGTCAATATCCATAAATTACAATAATTATTTTGATGGCCATCAAGCGGTACCACCTGAGGAAGACTGTTGAAAACAGTCGAAACGTCACGGGAAAAAAGTGAACTGATTGTGAAATAAGTATAATATCACTCAGTTATATATAATATGCAAGAAAACCAGTACTTTGTGAGATATCTTATATTGTCACTTGAACTTGCGAATCCAACTCGGCGGAATTGCCAATAAAACGTGTTTTATTCCTATCTGTATTTATGCACATTACATATATGAATGGTGATGCTAAGCATCCGGTTTGCACGAGACGTCCCCTTTGTCTTTGTATTTGGTGATGGCGCTGTAGGCGAAACCCGTAGTGCACCAGCACAAGTAGCGATCACCCGTGTAACGAGCATAGCACTTGTATCCGCCGTGATGGCAGCGGCAAAGCATTCCTCAGTGATAACACACGCAATCGCACCGTCCACGGCAGCAGCAGAAACATCCTGGTCTTTTGCAAACCTTTACTGTGGTGTCGCGGAGACATCATTATTAGATATACATGAATTGTCAATAGCGCACCAATATGGCGTGCTTTTCTACATAGGACGAATTCGTCACAGCATGTCGCAGCAAGAATCAATCGCATGAAGCTTCCGTTTCACTACATTCATAAAACGGAATTGTGCTATGTTATCACAAATATTTTAAACACGTAATTTACACGTTGACATGGTATAACACCATTATTTTAATACGTATCAACCCAAAGGCGAATTACAACCGTCCCAACGTCTGACAACAGGGGTAGGTATGTGGTATGTGTATTCAACAGTCTGTGTAGTTTAGAAACATAAACAATGCGCATACAAATATACAGTCATGACAAAAACGCAACAGTCGCGTATAAACTAAATGTCAATTGTCTAGGTTACTAGTAAATACGAAACACGCACGTATAAAAACAATTTCACCACATGTGAACAGATCATATATCACTACTAGTGTGTTAGACATGCATTGATGTCTTTCAGCGTGCTCTTTATGTTTGCTACAACACGCAATTTAAAAACATGCGGGTGGTAGAACATAAAGAAAATAGTTTTTATCCGTGCTCAGGTGTGGAATCTTATTACTGCACACGCAAATATTTTCACTATACACGAGGAAGTCCCATTCACTCCCCTATGATGTCTTGTTTTGATAGAAAATATTTTATAAAAAATTATGTTACACAAGTGCAACGTTTTGGGGATTAAGGTGAGGGTTAAGTTTAGGGTATGTTAAACGAGAGTCATTGGCTTCTTAGACCAAACATTAACTGGATTGATGGAACGATAAACCCCTAAAGTTCTTATGAACAACTTCTGCATGGATAGTTCATTTAACAGTATTGCAATATTTCAGCAACTAAATAATATTGATAGTTTTTGACGACCGATGTAGTGATGACATCAAGGTACGGAGTGCACGTGAACCAAAAGACCTTGACGTCAGAAAACATGTCTTCGTATGCCATCTACAGTTCGTAATATATGGTCCTGAAGCATGGTCGATGACCAAATAATTAGGACCGAATATCAGCCACAACAGAAATGTTCTTATTGAGGAAAAAAGAGTGGATTATATATATATATATATATATATATAAAACGAGGTGTCAGTTATTTAAGTCATTGGAGTATTTAAAGGAACAACTAATGGATGACAAGGCTTCCCTACATGCCACTCTACAACACATTCAGGAATGTGTATTTAACATCTGATTATTTTAGAAGCACAAACCAAGTGCATACAAGCACAATGTCACGATAGTGACCCCAATACTCCGAAGAAAACAAACGTTTATGACTCGTAGACGTGTTGAGAACTGAGAACGTTTCTGAGAACACTTAATTTATGGATGTGTTGTGCGTGTGTTACGGCAAAGTGGGGAAGGCCACGACATAGACACGACTACGTGTCCAATGTCACACTTCGTAAAATGCGCACACATGTTAATTATCACTGAACAAATCATTGTATAACCACCTTTATATTTCTGAACATAATTCATGTATAATGCTCGAAATTGACACGATTACGAATGGTTCTCCGTCCGTTAGATCGGATATATATATATCCCTTGACAACATTAACTGAATGGACACATAGAGAAAGAGAGAGAGAGAGAGAGAGAGAGAGAGAGAGAGAGAGAGAGAGAAAGAGAGAGAGAGAGAAGAGAGAGATATATATATATATATATATAAACGGACAGATAGAGAAAGAGAGAGAGAGAGAGGGGGGAGACAGAGAGAGAGAGAGAGGGGGGGGAGAGGGAGAGAGAAGGAGAAAGAAAGATGGAGAGACACGGAGGGAGGTAACGATATATATGTATGTGTGTATATATATATATATATATATATATATATATATATATGTATATATATATATATATATATATACATATCTATGTATATATGTGTGTGTATATATATCATATATTTATAAATATATATATATATATACACCATATATATATGGGTAAATGCTTCGTGTTTTTGTGCTAGTTCGTGTACACTGTAGTTCTTAATTATTAAAGTTGTATATGTAACGTAGTGCGTTTAACTTCCATAATTTCGATGCCTCTATTTCTTTCTTGTTGTATTACCCACTCGTCTGGTACTAGCAAGATAACGATATTTCTGAATTCCTGACATAGACAATTTACTTCAACTTAAGTACAATTTTCTATAAATTTTGTTTCCTCTAATCTTGCTAAATAATATTTTTAAATAAATGATGTGAATGTAATGAGGTTTGACAACAGAAAGTTCGGTATACATGACAATTTAAGACATTGCACATGACATTTGAAAAGAGGCAAAAGGCGGTTATGAAACAGATCGTTCACTGACAATTATCACGTACGCACGTTTACGGCACCTCTTGATCCGTGACATTGAACACGTAATTGTAACAAGACAAACGCGGTTGAGCTCCATATAAAGAAGTGAATCAACTGCGAACAACGCACTTCAGACTTTGAAAGCAGTAGATCGTGTGACTGAAATAGGTAAGAAATTTTCAAATTGTTTTCAGCAAATGAAGGCGTTATTGAAGGGTCCCTTCGGTTTTTTTATTACGGCAATAGTGAATTATTCCGATGCGTGAGCTTGTGTTTTTGATACTTGTTATTGACTACATGATATTTACTTCTATTATGTGTGTAGTCTATATCTACTGTATTTATCCAATTTGGCTCTGTTACCCCATGAGCGAGCCAATGAAACCGTAATTACCTCTAAATTTTTAAAAACCAAACACGAGAAACAGAGACTGTTTAAGGATCATTTAGTCTCTGAAATCGGCTCCAACCTTTTCACATTCTCTAACAATTCTGGGATTCTTGGTACTCCATAGTAAACAATTTTGAGAGCAGACAGTCCTGTTTTACAGAGTCGACTTTCGGGTGTATGAAATTGTGCAACATATGTTGGTTCATTCAATTGAAGCGCGTAGCACTGAGGGTTCGCTAACATTTCTGCAACTAAAATGGCCTCATCCAAAATTTACCTCGCTCGTCTCCGATATTCAGTTTCCACGGTTGTGTCCCCCCCTTGTTGCTCGCCATGGACGAGCCTCAATTCTTCAACTAGACATGACTAGAAGAGATCCGTTCTATTTGTATGGGACTTCTTACTTTCAGTAAGACACATTCTTACTTCTCAATGTGGTACGTCTTTCCACAACATATATATTCAATGGAGCGTGCTACAAAAACGTAGCTGTGGTGAGTTAATTACTGAAAAATCCATACTTTGCCAAGCTTATGTTACCCTCGAAAATACCCGAATTACCCTAAGGAGGTAATTACCCCAGGTTAAATACTGCTGATCTAATTACAATATGTCTTCTTACAGAGTTGATTCCAGGAGACAATGCGTTCGAGTATATTGATGCTGTTCGCCATTCTGGCGTTTCTGGCTGTTTTCGCAGTTGTTGCAGTACGTATTGACATGACGATAAATCACTTTTATGAGGTCCTTAGATGGATTCACTCTGATTACAAGGGTTATACATGCATGTTAGGGTAAAAACGTTTATTGTATTTTAGAAACATAAATCTATCGAGTTACATTTTGTTATTTAAGATTTATTTATTTTGGATTTCCATTCGGTTTGCACCTTCGATGCATTTCAATTCGATTTACAGAGCACTGCCGCAGGCCCGCATAGACCATTAGTAATATTCACAAACGTCCAAATTTGGAAGTGAAGAACCCTGCAGTATATCAACACATGTAACTTCACTTTCGACATAATTAACGATTACCGATGACACGTAGCTTGTCTTCAGAGGATTACTAATACAAAATGAAAACTTACTGATTCTATGCAAGATAATTGCTTGTTATTGTACGGTCGATTTTTCGATTCGGCAATCTAAATATATGCCATGTCAGCACATCAGCTCCTCTTCTGTCGGTCGACAGGAAGAAGATAATGTGGCGGACAACGACGGTGACGTGATGGCTGGTGAGTATCAATTATGACACGAAGCATCATATCCCTCACTTGTGGTTGTATTAATCACGCCCTCAAAGGCACACGGTTCCATAATTGTTCAGATCCTGGTGTCTTTAGACGATGATTCAAACGATGGTTTTCTGAATTGATTTCGTGGTCTCAGACACAAACACACACACTCGCACACAAACACGCGCGCGCACAAACATACACACGCTCTCGGGTACATATACACATGCGCACGCGCATGCGCGTGCAAGTTGGTATATGTATGTACAGCAAATAGATGCATGTTTGAGCGCACGCGTGTACTTGTGATTGTTGCTCTGCCAAATTATAACCACTTACCATATTACGTGCCTTTCTTTGTAGTCAATGAAGATCGAGAAAAGAGATGTATGTATTACTTCCTAATAACTTTTTTAAAAGGAAAATTTTAATGATGTCATTGTGACATCAGGGAACACACAATTTTCCGAATAATTCGAAAATGTTATTATTTGTAGAAATGTTAGCTATATATTATGAGTAGGGAAGTATCATGTGATTACAGAGGTCATCAATCAAAACAAAATTAACATAAAATTAAGAAGATAACTCCGTATACAACAATAAATACTGCTAATAAAATATTTGGGCTGTTGTATGTAGGGGTGTAGAGTATATATATATATATATATATTTATATATATGTGTGTTTGTGTGTGTGTGTGTGTGTGTGTGTGTGTGTGTGTGTGTGTGTGTGTGTGTGTGTGTGTGTGTGTGTGTGTGTGTGTGTGTGTGTGTGTTTGTGTGTGTAGGTGTAGGAGCAAGGGCACTAAAATTGCTGACAACATTAACTTCCCAAAATTTAAGAGGTTTGATGGTTTTGTGGATGCAAATCGAGATTATTGGAGAACCTCAATGTGGGTGTTTTGGCGAGCCTCAAAGGGGGATGCAAATCAAGGTTTTTGGAAAGCTAGAGAGAGAGTGAGAGTGCGAGAGAGAGAGAGAGAGAGAGAGAGAGAGAGAGAGAGAGAGAGAGAGAGAGAGAGAGAGAGAGAGAGAGAGAGAGAGAGAGAGAGAGAGAGAGAGAAAGAGAGAGAGGTGGTGGTCTCCATATCTATATATCTATCTAACCCACTGGATCCTGTTTCCAGCGTGCTTCCCGGTCGGGCCTGTGAGAGATGATGAGGAGGCAGTGTAGGCAGTGTAATACACTATATCATTGGACCCACTGGGTACTATACGAAAGTACACACACACACACACACACACACACACACACACGCATACACACACACACACACATAATTTGTATATGTACAAAATGTAAATATATTTATTTTTATTTGTACCTTTATATATGTTTAATGCTGAATTATGTCTCGTCAGATGGTAACCCCAGATGTCGACCCGGCACCAGAACACACCGATGCAAGAAAGGAAGATGTCGGTGTTGCAGTCGTGGCCGGTGTCACTGCAAGTGTTATGGGTGGGGAATCAGTTGCTACTGCCACGGAAAAGGCTTGCTTGTGTGTTACACTCACCACCCCGGTACCCCTCACTGGTGCTGGAACACTAACATTCATCTTCACTGGTGCTGGGGCACTACTGGTTTGGCCTACAACCCCCGTGCCCGGTGCTACCACAGAAAGGGTGTCAAGTGCTGGCCTGATGCCGGCCATCACCGTTGCCCACGCACGTAATGTGTAATGAGCATGCGCGAGAGATAATAAAACATGCCTCGCAAAGTTGTGTTTTCTTGCATGTTATAAATTATACAAGTATTGTTACTGTCGTTGTAACTCCTGTAGGCTGATGTATATACTACGCCTGGATACTCGTGCGTGTGCGAGACGTCTTCGTGGCCAGTTCTTCTACAAACACTTTAAAATAGGACCTACCTCACTATTATGGTCATTCTCGCAACTCGGCCAAAGTGACCAGAATGTCGAGGTGACCATATTGTCAGGATTAATTTCCTAAAGTTTGTTGTTACGGAAAAGATACCAGGTTGGTACCAATGATACTAGGGTGACTACGACTGTGAACTGGCTGTATAAATGACGTTGCCTAACGGGTGAATCGCGTGTGCGTATAAGAAATATTTATTTGCGTTTATATCCGACACAGGCAGACGTGTGTATTTTGCTACCAATTGGTGGATCCAGGGGTGTCCACCTGGTGTCCCGCACTTCAGCCACACTCACACACACGCGCACACACGCACGCGCACACACACACACACACACACACACACACACACACACACACACACACACACACACTTATTCTAGCCGTAGTTGTCTGGCATGTCAAAATTACTTTTCGAGACACCGCTAGGGGCGCTCTCCTTCACTTGCTCATCAGATGAGGACATTCGAACTGTTAGCATTGTCAGGAATACTGCCATTTTTCCTTAGTCGTTTGATTTGTTCATCCATTATCCTCGTAGCGCCAGTTATTAACAGTAGATTGACTCTAATTGTCAGTGCATCTCACGTTATATCCTCACTGGTCACCATGTGATTTTAGACCTGAAGAAAGTTATTTTGTACAAGTTAGCCTTCTTAAGCTGCAACGCATAATAAAGACGTGCATGCTCTCCCAACACGCCAAATATGCGTGAGAAAAGTGCTTACTCCCCTTATTATATACTCGAACATTTTAACCTAACATACGAAACGGCACCAAGATAATTCGAGCCCCGATTCCTTCGATTGAGAGTCCGAAGTACAAACATTTGACGATATGTCAGAGGCTTCAGTCATTGTAGTATTCCTTAGGGACAAACGGGTGACAAAGCTTCCCTTTAACGCATTCAACAACACGTTCTGGAATGTGTTTTTAACATTTAGTTATTTTAGAAAGTAAATGTTACAGTATGCCTCTGAAAAACCTCATTATTCCACGAAAATATTGTCGTGCTTTGGCAGAAACAGTTTTGTAAAACAAAATGAGGTTACTCGTACACAAAATCGGGTTTATTTCAAGAGTGTAAACAATAGTGTTGGACTACCATGTTTTCTCCCCGGAGGTTGTCTTCGTAATGTAGTCCTCTCGCTAGATCAATTTTTTTTTTTTTATCCAAAGTGTATTTTTACCTGGTAGAAGCTTTCGTCTAACGTCTCTCGTTGACTTCTTCAGTGGCGATGACGCTGAATGACGTCATCGTACACTTGAGGCAATTCGTAACTGTGCTCACCTCTATTGATGGGTGTTCTGGTATTCCTGTTCCAGATGGCTTCCTTGATATGCCGGATTCTTCGATTGTGTTCCTTGTCTATAATGTTCGCTCCCTCCCAGTTTATGATATGGTTTTCAGTTGTCGCATGGTCTGTAAAGGCGGAAATAATGATGGAACACATCAATCTTTTTTCCCGCTTCTTGTGTATTTCTCGTTTTTCATGTTGTCTACGTCCTTTTTGTGTTCCTCCAGTCGTGTTTTGAGTTGTCTTCATGTCTCCCCAATGTACTCAGCACCACAGTTCTTGCATGGTATTTGGTACAATTATGAACTGCCTCACGTTTACGATTACGTCTTTCAGCGTCATCGGTACTAAAGAAGTCAGCGTGAGACGTTAGACGAAAGCCTCTACCAGGTAAAAATACAGTTTGGATATGAAAAAAGGAAACTTTTTGATATAAAAAAGAACTATCCTGAAGAATGTTCAGTAATCCTAGTCCTCTCGCTCTCTACCATAAGCTTTGGAACATGAACTATTCTCCACGTACACGAATGCTGCGAAAATACGCACATCAATGCCCGTTTAGGAAGATATTAATAGACGTACTGTGTTCAACTTGAACATTTGCAGCATAACAAGATGCTTTAGCAGAAGAACACAGTTTATTGGGTGTGAATAAGAAGGCCTACTGTTCTCTCAGGGGAAGATACGTGATTTAAAACAACTGCTGTTTGTGTTCATACGAGCAGTGTGAACATATATTTATAAATACTTTTCAACACACAACACTAGTTCCAAATGTTTTCTTTAGAGATACATTTTCAGAGACAACCAAACAGTGATTAGCCATCAACTTTCTAGCCTTTAAACCACGACATGGACAAACACAACTACGTGATCAATGCCATGTATCACAAGACGCATACACATGTTAATTGTCACTGAACGAACTGTTGTATAATCACCATTTATTTCTTAACAAAGGTCAGGTGTAAGAAGCCATAATGTTCTAATTGCACATGGTTACGAAGTTCTACCGATCGTACCTTACACTGTTGACAACATTTACTAAATGGCTAAGAAATACAGTTGAGCAAAACAGCAAACTTGTGAATGTATTATGGTACCATACGTATACGCACACATATATGTACACATACACTTTATAAATATTTACATATGCACACGTGAGTGTGCTTGGCGTTCGTGCGTGTATGACAGAGCATAGAGTGTGCGTGCGTTTCGCATTACTTTCCGTGTTCGTCTACGATCATCTTGCACGCGCAACCAATCTGTGACAGAGCTGGCAAACAAGCAGAAATGCATTTGTCAGAGAGAGAAACTATACCAGCTTGGTACTTTACATAGGGGACTCGGCACGATAATGCATCTGCCACGTAGTTGAACAGGGGTAATAATTGAAACACAAGCCAAACTTACGACAAATATATTCTACGAATATAGAAACAACTGAGTGAATGAACGTTGACATAAAATTGTTGAGACTGTATTTATTATTGTTGCACACGGTTGTTCTCGATATCAGTTAGCCATTGTAACGACTAATTCTCAACTGCCATCATTTATATGCCTCTAAATAATTCATGTTGCAAATTCCCACTCTCCTTGTTTTAGCACAATAACCATATTTCGAATTCCTAGCATAGGAAATGTAGTTCAACCAAAATTGATGTTTTACAGTTGTGTGTCTGTATCATGCTACGTAATTGTTCCAAATATATTGATAAAACAGTATTGTTGATAGAAGAAAGTTCGGTAATGAGACCTTTCCACTTGAGGTTTGTAAAGAAGTAAAATGCAGTGGTAAATATTATACCTCACTGACAATTAACACGTATGCACGTTGACGGCACGTTTGGGTCCGTGACATTGAACACGTAGTCGTGACAAGAAAACGCTTTTGAGTATTATATAAAGAAGGAACCTTGCAATTTTTATACTTTATTACATGATACTGGCTTCTATATGTAGATGCTGCAATGCAGGTAGATACGTTTGCATTTATAATTATGTCTTTTAGCACGGTTGGTTTTGAGTATCCTCTTGCTGTTCGCCTTCCTGGCACTTGTAGCTGTTTACGATGCTTATTGTACTTTTGTAGACGTTTAATATCTTTTAGATCTATATTCGGCCTCCATCTTAGTTGCATTGAAGTATGATCTATAGAGCGCTACCACACCCCCACATTGTCCATATGTAAGTTTCTCAAACCCCACATTTGGAGGTATATAAATCTGGGGCATATAAACATATAAACACATGGACATTCGACAGAAATAATTATTACCAATGTCGCGTAGCTTGTATGTCAGACAACTACTAATACGACATAAAAACTTACTGATTTTATCTACGACGATTGTTTGTTATTGTATGATTAATTTTCCGTTTCGGCAATATACATATATACAATGGCAACTGTTACAACTAAACTCTTCTTCTGCCGTGTGTTCTCTCTACACGAAGAAGACAATGTGGCGGCAATATACATATATACAATGGCAACTGTTACAACTAAACTCTTCTTCTGCCGTGTGTTCAATCTACACGAAGAAGACAATGTGGCGGCAATATACATATATACAATGGCAACTGTTACAACTAAACTCTTCTTCTGCCGTGTGTTCAATCTACAGGAAGAAGACAATGTGGCGGCAATATACATATATACAATGGCAACTGTTACAACTAAACTCTTCTTCTGCCGTGTGTTCAATCTACACGAAGAAGACAATGTGGCGGCAATATACATATATACAATGGCAACTGTTACAGCTAAACTCTTCTTCTGCCGTGTGTTCAATCTACAGGAAGAAGACAATGTGGCGGCAATATACATATATACAATGGCAACTGTTACAACTAAACTCTTCTTCTGCCGTGTGTTCAATCTACAGGAAGAAGACAATGTGGCGGCAATATACATATATACAATGGCAACTGTTACAACTAAACTCTTCTTCTGCCGTGTGTCCAATCTACAGGAAGAAGACAATGTGGCGGCAATATACATATATACAATGGCAACTGTTACAGCTAAACTCTTCTTCTGCCGTGTGTTCAATCTACACGAAGAAGACAATGTGGCGGCAATATACATATATACAATGGCAACTGTTACAACTAAACTCTTCTTCTGCCGTGTGTTCAATCTACACGAAGAAGACAATGTGGCGGCAATATACATATATACAATGGCAACTGTTACAGCTAAACTCTTCTTCTGCCGTGTGTTCAATCTACAGAAGAAGACAATGTGGCGGCAATATACATATATACAATGGCAACTGTTACAACTAAACTCTTCTTCTGCCGTGTGTCAATCTACAGGAAGAAGACAATGTGGCGGCAATATACATATATACAATGGCAACTGTTACAGCTAAACTCTTCTTCTGCCGTGTGTTCAATCTACAGGAAGAAGACAATGTGGCGGCAATATACATATATACAATGGCAACTGTTACAGCTAAACTCTTCTTCTGCCGTGTGTTCAATCTACAGGAAGAAGACAATGTGGCGGCAATATACATATATACAATGGCAACTGTTACAACTAAACTCTTCTTCTGCCGTGTGTTCTATCTACAGGAAGAAGACAATGTGGCGGCAATATACATATATACAATGGCAACTGTTACAACTAAACTCTTCTTCTGCCGTGTGTTCAATCTACATGAAGAAGACAATGTGACGGCAAGATACATATATACAATGGCAACTGTTACAGCTAAACTCTTCTTCTGCCGTGTGTTCAATTTACAGGAAGAAGACAATGTCGCGGCAATATACATATATACAATGGCAACTGTAACAACTAAACTCTTCTTCTGCCGTGTGTTCAATCTACACGAAGAAGACAATGTGGCGGCAAAATACATATATACAATGGCAACTGTTACAGCTAAACTCTTCTTCTGCCGTGTGTTCAATCTACAGGAAGAAGACAATGTGGCGGCAATATACATATATACAATGGCAACTGTAACAACTAAACTCTTCTTCTGCCGTGTGTTCTATCTACACGAAGAAGACAATGTGGCGGCAATATACATATATACAATGGCAACTGTAACAACTAAACTCTTCTTCTGCCGTGTGTTCAATCTACAGGAAGAAGACAATGTGGCGGCAATATACATATATACAATGGCAACTGTTACAACTAAACTCTTCTTCTGCCGTGTGTCCAATCTACAGGAAGAAGACAATGTGGCGGCAATATACATATATACAATGGCAACTGTTACAGCTAAACTCTTCTTCTGCCGTGTGTTCAATCTACACGAAGAAGACAATGTGGCGGCAATATACATATATACAATGGCAACTGTTACAACTAAACTCTTCTTCTGCCGTGTGTTCAATCTGCAGGAAGAAGACAATTTGGCGGCAATATACATATATACAATGGCAACTGTTACAGCTAAACTCTTCTTCTGCCGTGTGTTCTATCTACAGGAAGAAGACAATGTGGCGGCAATATACCTATATACAATGGCAACTGTTACAACTAAACTCTTCTTCTGCCGTGTGTTCAATCTACACGAAGAAGACAATGTGGCGGCAATATACATATATACAATGGCAACTGTTACAACTAAACTCTTCTTCTGCCGTGTGTCCAATCTACACGAAGAAGACAATGTGGCGGCAATATACATATATACAATGGCAACTGTTACAGCTAAACTCTTCTTTTGCCGTGTGTCCAATCTACACGAAGAAGACAATGTGGCGGCAATATACATATATACAATGGCAACTGTTACAGCTAAACTCTTCTTCTGCCGTGTGTTCAATCTACAGGAAGAAGACAATGTGGCGGCAGTATACATATATACAATGGCAACTGTTACAGCTAAACTCTTCTTCTGCCGTGTGTTCAATCTACAGGAAGAATACAATGTGGCGGCAATATACATATATACAATGGCAACTGTTACAACTAAACTCTTCTTCTGCCGTGTGTTCTATCTACAGGAAGAAGACAATGTGGCGGCAATATACATATATACAATGGCAACTGTTACAACTAAACTCTTCTTCTGCCGTGTGTCCAATCTACAGGAAGAAGGCAATGTGGCGGCAATATACGTATATACAATGGCAACTGTTACAACTAAACTCTTCTTCTGCCGTGTGTTCAATCTACAGGAAGAAGACAATGTGGCGGCAATATACGTATATACAATGGCAACTGTTACAACTAAACTCTTCTTCTGCCGTGTGTTCAATCTACAGGAAGAAGACAATGTGGCGGCAATATACATATATACAATGGCAACTGTTACAACTAAACTCTTCTTCTGCCGTGTGTTCAAACTACAGGAATAAGACAATGTGGCGGCAATATACATATATACAATGGCAACTGTTACAGCTAAACTCTTCTTCTGCCGTGTGTTCTATCTACAGGAAGAAGACAATGTGGCGGCAATATACCTATATACAATGGCAACTGTTACAACTAAACTCTTCTTCTGCCTTGTGTCCAATCTACAGGAAGAAGACAATGTGGCGGCAATATACATTTATACAATGGCAACTGTTACAGCTAAACTCTTCTTCTGCCGTGTGTTCAATCTACAGGAAGAAGACAATGTGGCGGCAATATACATATATACAATGGCAACTGTTACAGCTAAACTCTTCTTTTGCCGTGTGTCCAATCTACACGAAGAAGACAATGTGGCGGCAATATACATATATACAATGGCAACTGTTACAACTAAACTCTTCTTCTGCCGTGTGTTCAATCTACAGGAAGAAGACAATGTGGCGGCAATATACATGTATACAATGGCAACTGTTACAACTAAACTCTTCTTCTGCCGTGTGTTCAATCTACAGGAAGAAGACAATGTGGCGGCAATATACATATATACAATGGCATCTGTTACAACTAAACTCTTCTTCTGCCGTGTGTTCTATCTACACGAAGAAGAAGGTGGCGGACATCGACGGTGACATGATAGCTAGTGAATATTAAATATGCCACAAAGCATCCTATCGCTCATCCGGGGTTGTTTGTTTGCTGTGTCTATAGTCGATTATTCTGTTGACGGTGTTTCTGAATTGATTTCGTGGGCTCAGACACAATCACACACGCGCACATATATACATACGCGCATGCGCGTGCATGTTTGTATAAATGAATGAATGAACTTTATATTTCGGTTACAAGTACAAATTAGTGAACACATGTACAATCGATTATAAAAACAGAAAAAAATTGCAACCGTGGAGATCCTCTAGAAACCCCTTGTGGCTTATAACAAGGACCACCGGAACATATTAATTTAACAATAGTTTCCTTGTTCCATAAAATTAAAGCATAAACGTAGGACAGTAAGTTCTTCTGGAACTACGTGAGTTTTAATAATCGACCAGTAATATAATCATGGATCAGTAATGTAATAAATCGACAAGTAATGTAATAAAAATGACGATGGTGACGATGATGACGATGATGATCATAAAGACAGTGAAGATGAAGATAATAAATGATAAGGATGATCATGACGAGGTAGATGAAGACAATTAAGGGATCATCTTAGAAATTATGATGCTGATTATAGCGATGATGATGACGGTGATGATTATGACGGCGGTCATGAAGATTATGATGGTGGTGATGATTAGGACGGCGGTCACGAAGATGATGATGATGGTGATGATTATGACGGCGGTCAAGAAGATGATGATGGTGGTGATGACGATAAGCTAATAGTGACGATAATGACGGTGATGAGGAGGGTGATAAATGATTATGATGATGACGAAAACGATAAAGATAACACCTACGTCATCGTCGTGATGCAGATGATGATGATTATGACTATGATGGCGACGAGTATTATTACTATTATGACGAAAATGATGAAGATGAGGGTCACGATTATTACGATGATGAGGACGACGACAATGACATCTATTTCCTTACCAATCTCCTGCTCATCGTCAACCTCATGAATATTTGGAAGTCGGGTGTTAAGTGACTATGGTAACGTTACTATTACTTACTCTCCAACAAGGCGTTCAAGAATGTGTGCTTAAAATTTTAGTTATTTTAGAAGAACAAACCATGTGCGTGCTAGTACTCTGTCGTGATATTAACCTCAATACTCCGGTGCAAAAACCAGTTTACGGCCCGGTAACGTGTTAAACAGACAGCGTGGCCGTCGAAAGTGTCCTTTTTAACATTGTGTGAACACGCTACCTTTCTAATAAAACATCGCGGAGTACAATATAAAAAATAACCAGTGAAAGACCACGAAGCGACATGTTCTATTTATATGGCCCGAAGCATTACATCTTTTTATCCCAAACGCGTTAAAGTTGCAGTATGCTTGCACAAAACCGCATTATTCCTCTAAGACACTGTCATGTTTTGGTAGAATCGTTTTTGTAAAAAATAAGACGAAATTACTGGTACAAAAAGTGTTGTATTTATTTGTAGAGGGTATGCAATAGCATTGATATATCACTAGACGATCGGAGTTTCACCACAAGTTGTCTTCATAATGTAGTCCCCTGGCTGTCTACTATGTGCGACATACTATAGTCCACAAACATGAGTAGTTCGAAAATACGCCTGTCCGGGCAGATATTCATATACGTATAGTCTTCAAACTGAAAATGTGCAGCACAACAAAAGAGCAGAAATTCGCCCCCCAGGGATCAATTATTGGACCCCTTTTATTTAGCATTTATATAAACGACATATCCAATGCTACTACATTGTTCAATACAATCATATGTGCTAACGATACTACCTTAACTACCAATCTAAATGCTTTTGATGATATAAATGATAACAACATCAGTCAAAATATAAACAATGAAATAAATAAAATAACCATATAGTTGCAAGTTAATAAATTATCACTTAATTTAAAAAAAATAAACTTATGATATTTCATACCTCTTTAAAAAGATAACTATACCCACAATTAAAATGAATGGTATTGAATTATATCCGGTTGACGATTTCAAATTTCTAGACCTTACTATTAACAAACACGTGTTAGAAAAAACAAAATCTGGCAGACTAGTCGGATTCTATCTTTTTACTCAAAATGTATAACGCTTTTATCTGATCTCATCTCAACTACGCAATACTAGTATGGGGATGCCAAACGATTTGTTTACAAAAACTTCAGAAGAAATCTCTTAGAACTATAACATCTTCTAAATATAATGCACATGCCAACCCCTTTTTCAAGAACATGCGTCTTTTAAAGCTGGATTATATTTTAAAACTACAACAATTAAACTAAAATTTTAAACTTATAAATAAAAATTACCCGAATACTTTACTACCATGGTCATTATATACAATTCAAACATTCATAACTATCGTACCAGAAACAGTAATAATATCTACATAAACCAAGAAATCATAATTTTGTCACTAATTGCATTAGACATTCAATTATTCACACTGTTAACAATGTGCCATATGAACTCAGAAATAAGATTTATACTCATTCTCTCCAAAGCTTTTCAAAATACTGTAAAAAAAATACTTCATAAGGAATTATGAAACTGAATGTTTTATCCCAAACTGTTATAGTAGTACTAACTAAAAATAAGATAAACCTTCCAACTTAAACGGTTTGTAAAGTTGTGTGTTGTTTAGTTATGACTACACAGAAGGAATCACCATTACAGTAACATAAGACAATTGCAATTTATACTGTTAATAATTTTAAAAGATGTTTAGGATTACGTATTTGTGTTTTTTAATTAATATTAGTAGGGTTGTCAGAACAGTCAATTACTATTAATTAAAACTAACTGCTTAGATGGGTTTTAAAAATAAATAGTTTAATAATGTTTAACTATTGAATAAATGTCAGTTTTATTTTAACGTTAGTGTATTTTATATATTACTATTCTACTATATTGTTTTGTTTGTTTCATGTTAGTTAGTGTTACATTTAGTTAATGTTAATGAGTTAGTCAGTTAGTTAGCGTTAAACATTGTCAATTAATGCTTATTACTTGCTGCAAAATCATATTTAAAACAATGATTATTATTATATAATAACTTTGTATTAACATTATAGATTTAACAACAGGGTGGCTCTTTTGTTAGAAGCATATACAATGCCTTAATGACAGTCTCTCTGACCATACATTTCTTTACATTTATTTGCTGTATATAATATGTATTTTATGGTCGAATAAATTATTCTGACACTGATTCTGTCACAGTGATATGTTACTAGAATCTATGCATTGCTACATCTATTGGAATGTCTATACACCGCTTGCATAAAATATAACCTGTAACATTAAAGTACATGTGTTAATTGTCATAAATCATACTGCTAACCTACGTTGTTGGTCGTAGACAGAATAAAACTTTTTTTGGTTTGTTAAGTGCTTTAAGTTGGATTTACATGTTGCATGTGCGTGTATGCGTGTGCGTGTGCTTGCTGTTCGTGTGTGTGCGTGTGTGTGTGTGTGTGTGTGTGTGTGTGTGTGCGTGTGTGCGTGTGTGCGTGTACGTGTGTGTGCGTGTGTGTGTGCGTGTATGTGTGCGTGTGTGTGTTCGATTGCGTGAGCGTGTGCGTGTGCGTGTCCACGTGCGCAAGAGTGAACCTGTGCGTCCGTGCGTGTTCGTGAGCGTGAGCGTGAGCGTGAGCGTGAGCGTGAGCGTGAGCGTGAGCGTGAGCGTGAGCGTGAGCGTGAGCGTGAGAGTGAGCGTGAGCGCATGCTAGCACGTGTCTATGCGTTGTGAGTGTGTGCACATTTGTGCGAATGCGTGCTTGCTTCCTTGCGTCCTCCCTTGCTTGCGTGTATATAATGGAGACAAATAGTTCTGCCACTTCGCTTCTTTTTATCTGTAAACTGGACACCCCCTTTCTGCGTTCGGCGCGCCAATGCCTATGCGTCAGTAAATTATTCACCCCTTTTATAATATACTTGGCAATAGTTACTTTAGCATATTTATAAATTTGTCAACTACAAACTCGCGACTGTTATTGTTGAAATTATGCACGCGGCAGTTGGACTATTTTAGAAGCATTTGGTCACGCGACTGAACAATAAATTCTAATAGTTGCATTCGGGCGAGTGAAAGAAGGCAACACACGTGTATGCTACACAACCAGAATGTAGACATTGCTACATCTGTGGGAATGGGTACACACCGCTTACTTACAAGAAATAACCTTTCTTATTAATTTTTTTTTAGATAGTCCAGTTTTAAAATACAAATTCCAAGTGAATCAACATGCCGCATACACTGAATATCACTTTCCCCACCACCATATAGACTTGTTTTCATATAATGTGCAATTTAAAGCTAAAACGGCGCAACAAACGAAATATATCGGCTGGCCATACAGTTATTATTTCGCTTGCCCGACCTGGCTACCGGTAATTTTGCAAACTGGAAAACTAATACCTGTGCCAAGTTTCATGCATTTATCGTAGCAATCCATAATATCTGTTGGAATATTCTGACTTACGAATTTAACATGGCTGCCATTAATCAGAGATGGCCGCTACAAAATAACAACCGTGATTTATGTATTATTGACCTAAAATCATACATTTGGAAAAATCGTTATGATATTTTTACGAAATGACAGAATGCCAACATGGAAAGTCTGTCAGTAACGGTAACATTATTTGTTCTTAATTTTAAGTAAAATATTATTCCAAACGACACAAAAATGGGTTGCTATTTGTTAAGAAACGGTTCCGGTGATGCCATATTTTGTCTATGTTTACAAAACGTAAGACATTACATTCACAATATATTAAACATATATAATTTTTATTCGTTAAACATTATAGCAAACATTGATTTATTAATATATTTCTTAAACCACATTCTAAAAACTAAGCAAAATGAACCTAAAATATACTCTAAAAATAGTGTTCTGATATTTAATTTTTTTAACCCCCTCTGTCACACTGTTCAAGGTACCTTTTAGTAGCGCTTTTCTGTACATTTTCTGCACAGTTTGTTGCGACACCTAGCGGCTCTGATGACGTCACCTATTCTTTAACGTGGTAAACGGAGGTGTGGCTTGTTGTTTCAGATTGTACGTGAAACTGCAACAACAGAATGAAATATGTTTATATCACCGTAAAGATAATAATCTTACCTAAAACTGTGTTGCTGGATGTACCCATGAATTTTCTTTACTTTTCGAGTTATTGCTGTTTGAACAGCGCGAATGCTTTTAACTTAATTTACCGCGTTGTTTGTTCGCTACGTGGCGCTGACTCTGCTGGTTGATTCAAGAATTAATCATGTCGGATAGTAGTGTTGGTCTCATGGCATCAACGAATTATATGATTGTGAAGAGGTTTGTTATGGTCCGCAACGTATCTGCATCGACCAAACACTGATGTCGTGAGAGAGGAAAGAGATATGCCGGATCAACCTGGCTTTGGCAATTACAATGCGGTGCCCGACATGTCGCAGTGGTAATTATTTTCGATTACGTAGAGTGAGCAATGATGACAGTGTCAGTGAAGTGAATTGTCTCTGGTATAAAAAAATGCTCGTGTGTGATATTAATCATTTTGAATAACCATTTAGAATCTAAGTTGTGCTAACATATTTTTATAAATTTTAAAGTTGCTTCAGTAAAGTGTTTATAATTAAACAAACGGCAAAACTGCCTTACCGCAAAACGCGCCAGCGCCATTACCGGCATTAGCCGCGTAATGTGTAAAGTCAGGACGTAAAGACTCCTGTGGGGCGAACGGCCATCTCCCGGTTGTCGATGTACGTCTCAGAGGCGCCACATGGTGCATATATGACCCACTACGGCCTGCACGCCATCTGTCCACACCGCAGATAGACATTCGGCAGACACAGCGTACGTTTTACACATGAGCGAAGTCGTGAAAAATGGAACATTTTCATTTTCTACATTTCTGAGGTTTGTTGTTCAGTTATTAAATTGAATATCCTATTTTCGGTTTTTGTTCAGGATAAAGCACGGTCTCATATGTCAGGAGAGACAACTTGAACAAGTTTCATCAAGATTGACCTCTTCTGTAGCTATTTGAAAACCTGAAAGGGGTATTTTTGCATAAAAAGGTAAACACTTTTGACAACAGCATTGCAAAAATAAAAACAAAAATCACAGGAATATCTGGAGGCCTGCTTTTTGTGTTGAATATATCCCAAGGTACATTTGCGTGAATACTAACACTCTTCTCCCACCCACTGCTGAGTTACTGAAGTGAGAACATTGCGTTGTTTTTTTCTAGAGACAGCAATTTTGGGCGGTTGGTGTCTCACGATCTGTCTAAAAAAGGTAAATGAACATAAAACATTGTTTTCTGCAAACCATCCTCAATTGATTTCTAGAAAATAATTTGAACAAACAACATAATTCATTCAAAACAATTTTGAAAATCTGTAAAACAAAATCCGTCCCCATCTGTCACACCTTATTTTCCCAAGAAATTAAGAGGAAGAAAAATATGAAAAAGTATGCCATACACAACTTGAACCATTTGCAATTCACATATACAAAACCATTAATTAGTGAGTTGCTGTTAACGTGTAGCAAAGCATTAATCAATTCCGTCCCTCAAAATGTTGCGTCTGTCACAGTGTGACAAACGCGACCTAAGCGACGAAATAGTATCAGAATGATTAATTTACTGTATTAAATTATCGCTATTTGGAGTTATGCAATACATGTTATTTGTCTAGAAGTTTTATTGTAAATATAGTATAATGTAGACGGGGTACTAGGCCAGGACATTTTCAAATCGTGTCAGTTTAGATGCGTTATGAGCGCGACAATGGCACCTATGAGTCAACAAATATGTTATAAACCATCATTTTCTTGGTTGAAATTAAACTAAGCAAAGCTAAAGATAAAATAAAACTACACAAGCCAAGTAATATTACACATTATTAACTAGGTAATCACAAACAGATTGTTCCAAAGATAAAAATGTTGTCAACAATTTGTCAAAAGCTGGCAATCTACTCATAGTTGGCTGCAATATACAGCTCTTCTATTAAAACCTTATTTTATCATCCAGATGGCACTACAGGCTATGCAAATTACCCATGTGACATAAAAGACAAACCCCAAATATAAATTTTAGATCTTCCGCTTAGCTGTTCACCATTCTCTCAACACATGTTGATTCAGAGGGGTGTGCAGGTATTTATTTGAATATCAAGTAAATTCATCCAAATAAAAGAAATCTGGTTTTTGCCTGACATTTTTTGTGTGGAAAAGCATGACCAGAATATTAGCTCCCTGAAGCAGCTAAATGAACGCTTTGATGGTTTTGCTGCTCACACATGTGTATTACATGTGTGTGTTTGTTGTATTAGAAGTTCTAAATGAACGCATTGATGGTTTTGCTGCTCACACATGTGTATTACATGTGTATGTTTGTTGTATTAGAAGTTCTAAATGAACACATTTTGGAATATTGTTTAGGGTTCATGACACTATCCCTTATTATTTATTTAGTATAAAGGAGAAGTGCCATCAGTTCCATTTAGATAATTTGACTTTGTTATCGAACAATATCACTGTTATAAAACAATTATTATGATACAAAGTAGCAGTGAGATTTGAATACCCGCCAAAAAATGCGTTACACTGTCCATGTTGAACGTTGTTCTGAAATTACTTTATTTTACAGAAAAATGGATAATCCTCATTCTGCAGAAGTAAGAAAGCTGAAAGTAAGAGAGCGCCAAAGGAAACGGAGAGAGAAGTTATAAGATAATTCAGAAAAACTTGAGGAATTTCGAAAGAAGGATGCTGCGCAACATCGAAAGAGAAGGGATGCGGAGCGGCTAACAATGACAGACAGGGACAAGAGGAAACAAAGAAGAGTTGAGAGACTGAGGCAGCAACAGTATAGAAAGGTGAAAGCTGAGAGGGTGGCGGAGGAAAATCAGATCAAGAAGAGCAAAGAAACATGTGAAACTGATGACGCCAGCTGAAAGAAGAGGATATGAGAAGCAGAAGAAGGCCTATAGTAGAAAACAACCGACGGGTCAAAAAAGGGTAGACAGAAGGAAAAAGATCCTGATAGAAAAAAAATAGTTAAGCAAAGCCTGGCAGAAGAAGACACTGCTGCTGATGAAGATGGTGGGAAAGTGTCAGAAGACGAATATGAAGAAATGGAAGGTCTCCATGCAATGAATACCAATAGCAAGCAGAAAACATATTACCACCTTAGAAAACTTCTAGAAAGAATGCTACAGAAGAAAGCTGACAGAGCAGAATCACAAGAATCTATAATCAGTTCTGCTACACTTACCTTCAGAAAAGCATACACGAAACATGGGATTATAGTTAAATAAGTGTCCAAAGCAACCGTAGCTGAATGCCAGAATTTATAGAGCTAGTCATATACAGAAATGTTGGCAAAAGCATATCAGAAAATTATGCCCTCAGGATTAAAGGAAAGAACAAGTGCATCGCAAAGATGGCCAAACCACTGGCTATTTCTATGGGACTGCAAATCTGTGAAAAGGAAAGGTATCGCCATTGTGGATAAATCCAGTTCAATATTTCATCTTCAGGGAATACAGGAGCAGAGCTGTACCAGGAAAAACAGTGTCAGTTGCTTTCAAACAATACAAGGCAAATTATCTTCTTAGCATGATGGTTGAAGATGCATACAATGTCTTCCGAGATGAGAACCCAGCTTTCCCTTACAAGATTACAATATTCAAGAAATGTCGTCCGTCAAATGTGAGGATCCCAAGGTCCACCGATCGGATTCAATGTGCCTGTCCGAAGCGCACACACGTCGAAAGGAAGATGGCAGCATTCAATGTCATCATGAAAACAAAACTGAAAGTCACTCTACCGAAGCCTAAAGATATTGCCTCCAGGACTGTTTTTAGTATGAAAAACATGAGCTGTCTTTTACACAAATGTAGAAGATGTGGTGTGTCAACAGCCTTAGAAGAGACAAAAGCAGTTGCTGCTGCGTGTGATGAAAAGGTATCCTTGATGAGTTGGGAAAATGTCAAGTCCCAGATGAAAAATACAAAGGATGAAGAACTGTGAGGTGTGGGACATAACTAGACAGTTAATATTGTTTTCTGAGAGGAAAAACAAATTTGGGTGGAATTGCAATGTCGGCACTATCATTCGACCATTCGACCATACAAAACCTAACTCTTCTATTTTTGTCTGGCCAGTACCACCACAATACACCGCTACAAGCAAAAAGCTCTACTGGGAGTGTGGCAGTGGACCCACCTGGGAATACAAAGGGTATATGTAGTCTTGAGCTGTTCAGTACAGTTGAAAATTTGTTCAGTGCTGAAAGATGCTCGTTAAGTGACAACTGGGATTTTTCATTTGAATTGCTCAAGCCTTATAAACTAATAATATTTACAGTACCATGTTTAATTATGTTTGTGTTCTTAGAAAACACTTTTTAAAAGTGTTAATGCTATCAAATAAATTAAATGGTATGTTTTACCTATTTTTTAATCACAGAATGTTTATTGTTATTCAACTTATTTGACTGAAAGTTAAAGAGGAGCGTAGTAGCGAAGCAATAAGAGCTCCGGACTCTCGACTGAGAGAACGAGGGTTCGAATATTGTCTAAATTAGTTTACTCTACATTGCTTCAGTCCACTCAGCTGTATGAATGAGTACCTGGCTATAGACAGTGGTGAATATTTGTGTACGAAGTCTTCGCGCATTAATTTCATTTTGACGCTGAGGTGAGAACATGGCGTTGTTTTTCTAGAGACAGCAATTTTTGGTGGTGGCTGTATCACGATCTGTCTAAAAAAGGTAAGTTGCTAAATGAATAGAAAACAATGTTTTCTGCATTACAAACCATCCTCAATTTATTTCCAGAACAATTATTTCAACAAACAATATAATTCATGAAAATTAAGTGTAAAAAACTGTCAACAAAAATCCGTCCTCTTAAGTCGCATCTGTCACACCCTGTTTTTGCAGGAAAATCAAAGAGAGAAAAATATGAACAAATATCAAAAAAACATGCCAAACACAACTTGAACCATTTGCAATTCACTTATACAAAACCATTAATTAGAAAGTAGCTGTTAACGAGCAGCAAAGCATTAATCAATTCCGTCCCTCAAAATGTCGCGTCTGTCTCAGTGTGACAGACGCGACATTTTGAGGGACGTAAGCGACATAAGTATCAGAATGATTAATTTACTGTATTAAATTATTGTTATTTTGAGTTATGTGATAAATTGTATTTGTCCAGATGTTTTTGTGTAAATAGAGTATACTGTAGACTAATAGGTATCAGCCCATGACACTTTCAAATTGTGACAGTTTAGATGCTTTATGAGCACGACAATGGCACCTATGAGTCAACAAATATGTTATAAACCATCATTTTCTTGGTTGAAATTAAACTAAGCAAAGCTAAAGATAAAATAAAACTACACAAGCCAAGTAATATTACACATTATTAACTAGGTAATCACAAACAGATTGTTCCAAAGATAAAAATGTTGTCAACAATTTGTCAAAAGCTGGCAATCTACTCATAGTTGGCTGCAATATACAGCTCTTCTATTAAAACCTTATTTTATCATCCAGATGGCACTACAGGCTATGCAAATTACCCATGTGACATAAAAGACAAACCCCAAATATAAATTTTAGATCTTCCGCTTAGCTGTTCACCATTCTCTCAACACATGTTGATTCAGAGGGGTGTGCAGGTATTTATTTGAATATCAAGTAAATTCATCCAAATAAAAGAAATCTGGTTTGGAGTTATGTGATAAATTGTATTTGTCCAGATGTTTTTGTGTAAATAGAGTATACTGTAGACTAATAGGTATCAGCCCATGACACTTTCAAATTGTGACAGTTTAGATGCTTTATGAGCACGACAGTGGCACCTATGAGTCAACAAATCTGTTACAAACCATCATTTTCTTGGCTGAAGTTAAACTAAACAAATTTAAAATAAAGTAAAACTACACAAGCCATTTAATATTATACATTATTAACTAGGTACTCAAAAACATATGTCTACTTTAAGAAATATTTAAACATTGTATTGTTCCAAAGATAATCATTTTGTCGACAATACATGTCATACACTTGGGCAGCAAAACCATCAATGCATTCATTTAGCTGGTTGAGGGAGCGAATATTCTGTTCATGCTTTTCCACACACAAATGTCAGGCAAAAACAAAATGTCTTTGATTTTTATGAATTTACTTGATATTCAGAAAATGGTGAACAGCTAAGCTGAAGATCTAAAATTAATATTTGGGGGTTGTATTTTGTGTTACATGGGTAATTTGCATAGCCTGTGGTGCCATCTGGATGATAAAATAAGGTTTTAACAGAACAGCTGTTTACTGCAGCCAACTATGAGTAGGAAAACAGTGTCGGTTGCTTTCAGACAACACAAGGCAAAGTATCTTCTTAGCATGATGGTTGAAGATGCATACAAAATCTTCCGAGATGAGAACCCAGCTTTCCCTTGCAAGTTTACAATATTCAAGAAATGTCGTCCTTCAAATGTGAGGATCCCAAGGTCCACCGATCGGATTCAATGTGCCTGTCCGAAGCACACACACGTCGAAAGGAAGATGGCAGCTTTCAATGTCATCATGAAAACAAAACTGAAAGTCACTCTACCGAAGCTTAAAGATCTTGCCTCCAGGACTGTTTATAGTATGAAAAACATGAACTGTCTTTTGCGCAAATGTATAAGATGTGATCAAAAGCCATAGAAGAGACAAAAGCAATTGCTGCTGCGTGTGACGAAAAGGTATACTGGATGAGGTGGAAAATGTCAAGTCCCAGATGAAAAATACAAAGGGTGAAGAGTATGAAAGAACAAAGCAGCAGCTCGTCAGAAAGATACAAGCTTTGTAGGACTAGCTCTTAAAATTATCAAATCAGCATTCGTACGGTGTCGGTGCCGGCGCAGCTGCACACAGTGAAACTGTTGACGATCATTAACGCGACGACAACCTCGCCGGCCACTCCAAAAAGAGACAGGATGGTCGTAGGGTGGAGGAGACACTCCCACGATGTGTAGGGTTTCACGTGTCACCTACTCACGTCACAGCATCTATGCCAAAGCATTTAGATATTTAGTTATACATGTATATATATATATATATATATATATAAACTGTGTGTGTGTGTGTGTGTGTGTGTGTGTGTGTGTGTGTGTGTGTGTGTGTGTGTCAAATGAGTGTTATTATAAAAAAAAAACATACACACGCGCGAGCGCACGCTCGCACGCACACACACAAACACATATATATGTATATTATATGTGTGTGTGCGTGCGTGCGCTCGCGCATGTTTATGTGTGTGTATAATAACACACACACATACATATATAATATACATATATATATATAGAATATATATACACACATAATTTCAAACCTGTTGATGTACATTAATTTCATAGTTTGTCTGCTAATTTCACTAAGACGAAGTACACAATTTGCACAAACAAACTACACTCTTGTTGATATTTGTGTAATAGTAGTTTTCGCGCATTAATTACAGCGTGGCTGAACGCTTCAAGGAGAAGTCGATTCAAGAGGTCTGCCAGGGACTAAAGTGTGTAAGTGCTATGAGCAGACCTAATGGCTGGATACTGTATAAAAGAACGTACGTATATATGTCAAACGTGTTGACATACAAACATACATAAACACGCACATAAATACATACATATATACATACACACATACATACATACACACATACTTACATACATATATGCATACACACTTACATACTTACATGCATACATACATACTTTCACTGTTACACACACACACACACACACAAACACACACACACACACAAACACACGCACACACACACACACACACACACACACACACACACACACACACACATATATATATATATGTTATACATATATATATGTGTGTGTGTAACTATTAATCTGTATGTATGTATGTAAGTATGTATGTGTGTATGTGTGTATGTGTGTATGTGTGTATGTGTGTATGTGTGTATGTATGTATATTTGTACGTATGTATATATACACACATAATAATAATAATAATAAAGTCTTATATAGTGCGGTATCCAGTCCTTAGTTATGTTCAAAGCGCATTTCAAAAAAGTTCACAATTATATGTCACTCACTTAAGCAGTGAAAGCGATTTTAAAAAGTACATACATTTAACAAGATTTAACAAGATTGCCACCCAGAGAGTTAACTCTAGGTGGCAGGTTGACAAGGAAGCCCTTTGACTTATCGAGAGTTCGATCCTTTTATCTATGTGTATCCCGCCCGTCTGAGGTATGTGTCGATTTAATTTTTAAACATATTCACGCTACTAGCACCCACACAATCAGCAGATAATCTGTTCCATTCATTTACAGTCCTGTGTGAAAATGAGAACTTTCGTATATCTAATCTACACTGCTCCTTTGCTAATGTAACGTTATGACCTCTAGTCCTTCTATCTTTCTTAACTGAGAAAAAAATATTTATCTCAATATTTTCATAACCATTCATTATTTTAAACACTTCTATCTGATCTCCTCTCAATCTGCTGGTCTCTAGTGTTGTTAAGCCGCAATTTTTAGGCGTATTTCATAACTAAGATCCCTCAGTTTTGGTATCATTTTAGTTGCTCTCCTCTGTACTCTTTCTAGCATATATATGTCCTTCCTGCGATATGGCCTCCACGCTTGAATACAATATTCTAAATGAGGCCTAACTATTGTTTTGTACAGCGGTATTATTAGCTCTTTTTCCTTATACGTTATGTTTTGACTAATTAATCCAAGGATTTGATTTCTCTTTGAAGCTACAATTCCGCACTGCTCTGAAATCTTCATATCAGCACTAATGGTTAACCCTAAGTTAATACTCGCTGTACAAAACCCATGTTGAGATGGGTTTATCAAGTTATGTTTAACAAGAAAATCCACCATGTGATCTTTAATTAGTCTTTCTAATAATTTGCAAATCACTGATGTTAAACTCACTGGTCTATAGTTTTCTGACTTGTTTCTCGAACCTTTTTTTAAATAACGGTATAATGCTTGCCACTTTCCATTCTAAAGGAACCACTCCCTCTTGTAATGACAAATTGAAAACTGTTGGAAGCGGTACGCTAATTTGTTCTAAAATTGCCAATAGTAGTTTGGGCGGAATCCCATCCACTCCAGGTGATTTATTATCCTTCATAGTTCTTATTTTCTTAGCTACCATTTCCGGGGTTACAATTAATTGTCCTCTGGTACTGGCAGTGAACTAATATCTCTCCTGGTAAACACTGAACTAAAGTACTCATTCAGGTCTTCTGCCATTAAGAATCCCTCTGATATTATATTTCCAGCACTATCTTCTAGAGGACCGACCTTATCTTGAACTTTCTGTATGCTTCGAACATACGCATAAAAACTCTTGCTGTCATGTTTTATATTACTAGCTAATTGTTGTTCATAGCTTCTCTTTTAATTTCTAATTTCAGTTGTAGCTTGGTTAAGTGCTTTTTTATAAATGTTGTAGTCTTTATCATTTCCAGTACATCTATATGACTTCCACATCATTTGTTTATACTTAATTTTTGCTAATGTCTTCTTTCGATAAGTGTTTTTGGACCGTTTCCCTTGTTTTTTGAAGGGTACAAATTTATCAACTATGCACATAATTTAATTACATACATACATATATGTAACTATGAAAGTATGTTTGGATGTACAACTTAAGAAATCAACTTAAGCAGTGCAGCAATATATAAACACCGAACATATATGTATGTAAGTATGTATGTGTGTATATGTGTATGTGTGTATGTATGTATGTACAGGGGAGCCCCCCCTGTATGCATGTGTGTGTATGTATGTATGCATATATGTATGTATGAATGTACGAATATATGTATGTATGTACGTATGAATATATGTTTGTATTTATGTGTGTGTATGTATGTGTGTATATATGTCAACACGTTTGACAGGTCGGTGTTTACATATATTGCTGCACGGGTTAATTTGATTTGTTTAATACAGTATCCAGTCATTAGGACTGCTCAAAGCGCTTACATAGTTTAATCCCTGAGAAACCTGTTCAATCGAATACCATCTCGACTTCTCTGGGAAACATTCAGCCACGCTTTAGTTAATGAACAAAAACAACTATTACACAAATATCCACCACTGTCTAGTTTGTTTGTGCAAATGTTGTACTTCGTTTTGGTGAAATTAACAGACAAACTATGAAATTAATTTTTATATCGTCGGTTTGAATGAATTGGGAATTGACTATTTAGCCTTCGAAATTCAAGGTTGCGTTGGACTGGAATTACGACCGGTGCAGTAGAGAGTAAACTGACTCCATTGTAAATTGACCCCCGTCACCGGTAGATTTACTATGAAGTATTCTGATCAGGGGGTTGAAATACTAATAATTTCACCTCGTTGTGGTATTTTTGTCTCTGTTTTTGAAACACACAATTTGACCAACAATTGCTGTAATATAAATGTGTTACTCACGCTTTTGTGTATTATAATTTGCGTGACACCGGATACCAAATACACCTTTTTGCAATTTTTTGCGTTGCCTGCAGTCTATCAAAGGTGTTACTAGGGCAAACAGCCTAGATAATAGTCAGATCAGAGAGGAGATATTCACCCCTGAATCAGTCTCAGATATAAAAGACTCCGATGGTTTGAACATGTATGCCGTATGCCAAACGAAAACCTCATAAAAATAACTTTCAATGAACACTTTAAAGGAAACAGAAAAAAATGTAAGGCAGCGGAAGAGGTGGAGTGACAAAGTTAGACAGGACACTGGACTCCCGCTGATAACAACAAAGCGGTGTGCTCTAGACAGGACGAAATGGAGCGGTGACATCCAGGAGGACTGCGAGGGATCAAATTGGCCTACGTATTCAAATCAAATCAAGTCAAGTCTCCGGCGGCCCTCACTCCGTTGGTTACATTTGCGTGTCCCTCTACGCAAAAACTTACATTTGCAGACGACAATGGTGGATGTTCATGTATGACATTGGAACCTAGCTGCAACTGCTTTGGATTCTTGTATATTCTGTTTCAACACTTGGTGCAGACTCTGTGGCATCGGCATCATTCTTATCATCGATTATCCAAGCCTATAAAAGAATGGTGGGAACAGCATTGATCACAATGAAAAAAAAAACATCAGTCTGCAGCAAGAGCATTGACAAGGAGACTGATCAGTGGTGTCGTCTGATGATTCTGCACGACAATTGTTTCCTCGAGGTTTCACGATTCTTTTCGTTGTGGCGCCCACTACCAATGATCTTTGATCTTAATTATAAGTACCTAAGTGCTATCGCACTATGGGTAGTAACCAGAAAGTGACGCTGTTCATGTGATTTTCAAACACTTTATTGATTGATTTTATATAAATATTGATGTATATGCGTGTGTGCGTGCGTGCGCGAGTGCGCGTGGGTATGTGTGTGAGTGAGTGTGTGCGTATGTGCGTATGTGCGTTAGTGTAAAAACACAAATAAAGTACATATTTATTCATTTTGGAATCTTATAAAACATCCTTTAACAATCCAAACGACACCGCAATTTTACAGTCAGTCACATCTTACAGATATGTTTTCCACCACCTACTTTGTGGCTTTTTATTTTAACTAAAAATGCATATACACGTACACATGCGCACGTACACACAAACACACGGACACGTACTCATTATATTGTATCCCCATTATGCCTTATTTAAACTATTGTTGTAAAATTTCGGGCTATACCTATGCGATTTGAATACAACGTCTGTATGTTATTCAGAAAAGAGTTACTCGAATTTGTCAAAAGGCTAAATACAGGTATCGTACAAGAACAATTTTGTACCAATTTAAAATTATAAATATACAGGACATGGTGGGTTTTAATAGCATGGTATTTATGTACAAGGTATTCACTAATCTTTTTACCAACTAACTTTATGTTATACTTCAAAAAAGGCTAAAGTCAGTCACAATCATAACATCGCTGTGAAAAACTGCAATGTTAAAATAAGATTTATTAGGAATTAATAATTATATCATAATTATTAATTCTAGACATGGGGACATTTGTTTAGTATGCACCCAGTAATCATGCTATCTGCGTGGTTCTTTGGATATGGAGGTCTAACAAGTCTGGGAATTTGCTGGTTACTGGGGACGCAACGGCCCCAGGTCGGTATGGTCGAGTCAGTTAATTGTCAACAATAGAGCTACCGGAGCGTAACCACTAACGCACCGATGCGTGACGACCTCGAACTTTGATTCAACTTGTAAAAGCGGTTGCGACTGTGTAAGCAGTCATCCCAACGGGAGTAGTTTATTGATTCAGTTCTCATAATAATATATAACTCTACGTAAGTGTTGCGTCGTTTTATCCCTTGTGAAGCAGAGGAGGGTCCGTCAACTGTCTTAAATTAAACAGAGTTTGACTCGTAGGTAGTACAAGAGCGCGTAGTGTTTGACGGCAGTAGGTATGCATGAGGGCGAAGGTGTTGTTACTGTCAATGTGTGAATGTTTTCGCACGGGGGTCACTTCCGAGGGAAAGTTTGTATTTATCCAAGAGGTACTCATAACATTGTCAATCCATTGCGGGAAAACCAGAACAGTTGAAAGTGAATTCGTCAAAGATATATCGGAGAACTTACCTGGTTCAAATGGCGACCAATCATAGTGATTTAATTAAAGTGTCTTAATTAAATGTGTTTTCTGCGTGACGGCGGGCACACGCGTTGTTGATTGCATGCCGTTTATCACCTGTAACAGCACCCACCGTTGGATCTTTTCAGTATTTATATTCAACAATTTATGTCCAGTGCAAGGGTGTCACCGCTGTCTTATTTTTCAGTGTGTTATTCCAGTTTATCTTTGGTAAATATTTCCTCATGTCCTTATACCTTCCTTTGTGTAAATTTATCCTATACTGCTTGTTACTATTCCTTTCTGATTTTACTTTCATGGTAAAATGTATCTGGTTGTGATCACTACTCCCCAGTGGCTCACATATCTTGACATTGTCAACTAATTCATTATGTGAGGACACATTCTCACCTCTGGTTGGTTCTAGCACATGTTGAGAAAGAAAAAAGTATATTGAACTAAAACTAAAAACTTGTGGTCCTCACTCCCCATACTCTGTAGAGATTTCCATTGTATATGCCCGTGGTTAAAAAAAACCGTAATAATACAGTCCCGTTTGCTTACTTCCCTTATAGCGTTTTATATTTCATTCTCTTCTATGCTTATGTTTAGACTTCGATAGACTAACCCAACTGTTAACGTTAAGTTTCATGTAACTATGTTACACCAAACAGCTTCTTCGCAATCTGCTTCTCTTTCTAATTTTATTTCATAAACCTGGATAGATTCATATATAACATAACTCCACCTTCCTTTCTTCCTATTCTATCTTTCCTAATCATTACATATCCTGTCAGTCCCAATTCGGCATCTGATATATCGGTGGTGGTCTAGGATTCGATTATACCTATTATGTGAGGGTCAATATCTTCTACCATAATGTTTAGTTCATTTCTTTTGTTTACTATACTCCTTGCATTTAAACAAATACATTTATATCCAGCTTCAGAAGAGTTTTCCAGACTGTTCTTTGCTGATTTATTTGTTCTGTCTTTATCTTTTCAGTGAGTCCCCCCTGCGAATCTAGTTTAAATAGATGCAACCTGTCCCACTGTCAGCAGATCGCAGCAGGTTCTCTAAGAAAACTACTGCCCCTTTCCACTAAGATGGAGACCATCTCTCATGTACATATCTTCCCTCCCAACAAAGTATCGCCATACATCTGAGAATCCCACCCCCTCTTCTTCACACATCTGCTCAACTAGTGCGTTGATCGCCATCCTCTTGCAGTTTATATACGTTGCCCCCTTCCTCCCATTACTGGCAAAATTTCTGACAGAATAATCTGTTCAACTCTTGTCTTCTTTAGCTTCCTCACTAACTGTCTATACTTTTGTACTATCCCAGTTGTTCCCCCCCTGTCTGCATAATTTGTTCCTACATGTACCTGTATAGATCTCCCTTGCCATGTCCCAATACCTTCTCTACCCTGTCAGTCACATGTTCAATCCTAGCTCCCGGTAGACAAAAACAACGACGTCCTTCCCCTCGCTCAGTGTCTTGTCCGTCTTTTTCAAAATGGTGTCGCCCATAAACAATCCTCTCTTTCCTCATTGCTCCCTCAATAACTGCCTTAGAGTAGCTCATACTTCGGATTGCATCTGTGTGGTTGTTGTCTTTCCCCCTGTCGTCTTCTCTCCTGTTACATTCCCTTCCGATCCATTCTTTCCTGTCGCTTTTTGTCTTGTCACCTTTCCTCCTGTCAGCGTCCCTTTTATCGACTATTCTTCTATTACCTTTGCTCTCACTTCCTTTCGTCCCTTCATCTTACCTCCCATCTCATTTTCTTCTCTCCTCTCCCGTCCCATCTGCCATCCCTCCTTCTCTACAATCTCTTTCTCCCCTGTCACCTTCACGCTTATCACGTTTTCTGTCGTCGATTTTCCAATTTCTTCCCCTCCAATCAGCTTCCCTCCTCTCAGTCTCCTTTCCTCGTGTCACTGCCTTTCTATCTTGCAGTATTCTCACCTCTCTCCCTGTCGTCTCTCTCCATTCGACCTGCCTCCTTGCTAATTCCCATCTCCATTCCCTTCACAATATCTGTCAACCTAACTATCTCCTTTCTGCAGACACTCCACCTTCCAACACCCAGTGCACTGAAAGGTGAATCCTTCCTCCATGGTTTCTGTCCATGACTTCCCACAGCCGGACAATGCAAAATCAACCCAGCTGTGGCAGTGATCGCACACCAAGTGTCGCTTTGCCTTGACTTTCCGCTTGCAAGGCGCCATATCCCGATCAGAATTTATTTAATAACTTAACTAACTTAGTCTTTATAAAGACTGTTTCCTGTGTACTACAGCACACTTTATGTTGCAGATTTCAGTTACACAGCCGACTATTTATCCTATCACAAAAGCTAACGTTACCGGTAGTGACCTAATTTAAATACAATCAATTACGTTACGTTAGGCTGCTTTATTTATTTAGGTTACGCCGCCCGACTATCGCCCTTGCTTAATTTTAACAACAATGCTACCTAATCAAAATATCTAGCAAGTACTGGCTTACACAGATATTATCTTATGTAAGTAGTTTGATGGTTGTTACTTTAGCTCCTATATATGCTACCACATAATCAGGTTTGTTAAATCTTGTTTACAACTTATCGAATGCTAAGTTACCCTATTAGCACTCACTATACTAAGGTGTTCTAAAATACTTTAACTAACTAACTTTAAGCACAGCTGCTACTCAATATATGTTAATGCAACTTTATGAATGATATTAAGGCAAGAATAATACTTATCATTAAGTAATTCTACTTGTTTATCACCTTTTCTGCACCACTAATTTCTACGATCTATCTCCGCAAAATATAGCCTCGAACCTTTGGGTGGGTCCATAATTGTTCACACACTATCCCCCCATTGAACCGTTAGCCTAAGCCGTTTTGCTCAATTTTCCGAGGGCAGATCGGATAAAAATCACACTTATTTTGACCTACACTATTTTTGACCTACAACATTTGATGAGTGTGCTGACGCTGTCTTTGTTCCTCACGTCATCACGAACTTAACGTACTCCAAAAGGATTGACATCGTCTAGGATATGTTCCTCACTAGCAGCATCAAACAGTCCACAAGAGAGAAGTGTGAAATGGTGAAGGGACTCGTAGGAAAGTAGCCGGGAACGCCACAAAGTGCCAATAAACTGGAAATACTTCCTTCACGACGATACCAACAAGCAGGTGCTCTTTCCATTCCTAACAATCAAAATTGCAAATCTCCATTGCCCAGATGGGAAGGAAGTGTTTGCCACATTCGGCACATCAGTGGTCGTCAGTAGATGCAACTATGACATGCTGCAGTGTGACCACGTGGAAGCAGACACGCAACTGCTGATCCCTTTGCAGAATGCCTTGGAATGAAGAGCAACGACATGTTTGATATGCAATATGGACATCTATGTCTTTGTGCTTCTGAACAGCCCGTTTAATGAGGTTGTAACTTGTTATCCAACTGCATACATATGAATAATCTTCATTGCCATCTGCATGCTCTGGGATAAGACAAATCCGAGTCCTTGCCAATGTTCCACCGACTGCTTACAAGCTGCGACACGACATCTGCATTCTTCGGAAATGGAAATAAACTGGCATAACCAGTAGTAATCAAAACATGTCATTGCAGGCACCGAATCTATACAGCCATATCTTCACTTCGCTTCACTTCACTTTCCCATAACCCGTAAGGATCGTTGGGGCACCACTGACGACTTCTTAACCAGTTCTCTCCACGTTTCCCTGTTCTGCACAACCTTCTGGGAGTCGGAGAACTCTAGTCCCGTCCACTCTTTGATGTTGTCTTCCCATCTCTTTTTCTGTCTACCTCTTCTTCTCCTCCGCTCACGGTATCTTGCAAGATGGTCTTTGCAAGGCCAGATGATCGTGAGACGTGGCCGTACCACTTCAGTTTACGCTTCTTGATTATTGTAAGGAGGTCTTCGTACGGTCGGAAGGCTTGTTTGACCTTGTTTCGAACGTCTTCATTAGTAACGTGGTCTTTGTATAATATGCGCAAGTTCTTCCGAAAGCACCTCATTTCCATGGTTTGTATCCATTTATGTAGATCTGCTGTGAGGCTCCATGTTTCAAAAGTGTATAGAAAGATGGACATGACAAGGGAGCGCATCAGCCTTATTTTTTTTAGTAGGACACTGATGTCACTGTCATTCCATATGGGTTTCAACATTGTAGTGCTATGTTCTCTGTGCAATCTCTGGTTTGGAACCCTCGCCTTGATCCCGAAGACGCGTTCGTTAAACTCTTCCTGAAGCCCTTGCGCCCTGGCCGTTGACTTCGCCGCCCTGTGATGTCGTGCTAGCATCACCGTATTTTACACTTACGTGGTAGACTCGTGGGGGCGGGAGCGTCTTATTCCATCCCGTATAGGTGCATTGGACATGTCCACTGCTCAGCCATTTATATATATATATATATATATGCTCAGCCATTTATCTTCTTCTTCCCCTTGCTCCCTTGCGGGGTGGGGTCCACGTCACTTGATAGCTTCTTCTACTTTTCTTGTCAATTCTTTCCACCTATCTCTCTCTCGTCATTCATGGCTGTTCACGCCAGCCATCCCCAGGTCTCGTTTTATGCTGTCGTTCCATCTCAACCTTGGTCTTCCTCTCCTTCGTCTACCACCCTCTTCTACTTTCCACGCTCTTTTCGCCAGTCAGTATTCACCCATTCTATGTACATGTCCCGCCCATCTTATTCTGTTACCGGCTACTTTCCTCTTTAGGTGTTTTTTCATTCCAATCTCCTCTCTCAATTCCTTCATCTTCCTTCTATCCCCTCGTGTTACTCTACATATTCTTCTGACCCAGTTGTTTTCTGCCACCTGCAGTTTACCCTCCTGTCTCTTTGTCAGTGGCAGTGTTCCCAACCCATATATACAGGCTGGTACAACGCTGGCTTCTAGCACTTTTCATTTCAGTTGTTTCTTCAGTTTTCTGTCCCACATAATGCCTTCTACCCTCTTCCATGTTGCTGCTCCTGCTTGCACCCTCCTCTGTATTTCTTTACTATTCCTTCCATCCTCACACACTGTACCGCCCAGGTATACAAAGCTGTTCACTTGTTTAATGGTCTTTCCGTCAATAACTACATGCAGGTCTACCTTCAGTTCACCTATCCACATTACTTCAGTCTTCTCCAGATACATTCGGAGGCCGTGTTTTCTGAATGTGTCACTCCATTCTTGCAATGCTTTCTGTAGTTCCCCTTTGTTATCAACCACCACTGATGGGTCGTCTGCATACAGTATCTTCTTAAGTTCTTCCTGCTCCGATATCTTTCCACTGATCAGGTTAATCACCATAATGAAAAGCAGGGGACTCAAGGCACTTCCCTGTCTGAATCCTACTTCCACTCCAAATTGTTCCGATGTTTCTCCTTCGACTCTCACTACCGCTGTTGTCTCCTTGTACATTTCCTCCACCATTGTGGCTTCTGCTTCTCCAACCTCCATCCATCTCATGACTGCAAATGTGAGTTCTCTCGGCACGGTGTCAAATGCCTTTTCCAGATCTACAAAAACGAACGCTACATCCTATTTAAATTCTCTCTTCTTCTCGATAATTTGTCTGATGGCAAACAATCCATCATCTGTTCCTCTCCCTTTCCTAAATCCCAGCTGATTCTCTCCGATTTTGCTCTCCACTGTAAGCCTCACCCTAGCATCCAGTATAATTTCTAACAATGTCAGGGCTTGGCTCGGTAATGTGATGCCTCTGTATCTCCCTGGGTCATGGATGTCCCATTTCGTCTTCCATATCGGCACAATCACTCCTCTTCGCCATTCCGCTGGTATCTCTCCTGCTGTGAAGAACACATTAAACAACCTCGTCAGCCACTTGATTCCAACTAGTCTGTTTGCTTTCACCATTTCCACTGAGAGTTCATCCACTCCTACAGCCTTTCCAGTTTTCATCTTCTTTACTGCTTTCTCCACCTCTTCTTCTGTTATTGTCCTCACCTCCAGCCCTCTCCTTACGGTATGAGGTATCTCTATCTCATATTCTTCCTCCGGATTTAGTAGTTTCTTGAAATACTCCTCCCAAACACCCAACACTTGTTTTGCTCTAGTGACCAGTGTCCCGTCGCTTCTCGTCATTGCTGATGTTCGTATAGTATATTTGCTGTCTCTATCTCTGGCAAGTTTGAAGATCAGTTTTTCCCTCCATCTTCTTCAATCTGTTCACATAATTCTTGCTTTAGCAACTGCCTTATTTTCTGCCTTCTTCTTCTCTCGGTACTTCTGCTTCAACCTTGTCATTTCTTCATCACCCGCTTCTTCCAAACACTTCAGTGCCTCCTTTTGTTCTCGTATTGCTTGTTCAACTTCCTGGTTCCACCACAACTGTTCTTTCTTATTTCGACTTTGTGTCGGCTTTTCTGATGTTCGGCCACATATCTCCTCAGTTGTTCTAACAAAGCCTTCCGTAAGTGCTTTCCACTCTGATTCCACATCCTCCCTTTGTTCTTGGAGTAGCCTGAACTTCCTCTCTACTTCGGTTTTGTATTGGGCCATCACCTCTCTTTCACATTTCCACCATTTTATTACCTGTCTTTGTTTCTTCCTTCCCTGTTTGCCTCTTCCTATCCGCATTTCATAAACCACTGGCTTATGTTGGCTCGTCATGTGCTCTCCTGCCAGAACTTTGCAGTCCCTAACCTTATTCAACTGGCTGCTTCTAACAATCAGCAGATCTATCTCTCTTCTGTTGTTTCCACTTCTGTATGTGATCTTGTGTGATTTCTTCTGAAAGAAGGTGTTTACCACCACTAGCTGATTTCTGCCTAGCATATCGACCAGATCTTGTCCCTCTCTGTTTCTCGTTCCATATCCGTACTTTCCTAAGGTCTCCTCACTGTTCTGTCTCTTTCCTACATGTGCATTTAGATCACCTGCCACAACCAGCATTGTCTCCGGCTTCACATGCCCAATAATTTCTTCCAGGTTGTTTCGGAATGCATCCTTGTCTTCTTGAGTTCTCCCTGCCTGTGGTGCGTAGACCGATATTATGCACATACTAATAATAATAATAAATAACTTCTTACGCGCCAATATCCTCAGACAATCCGAGCTCAGTGGCGCACTCAAACCAAAGGAATAAGCATTCTCGTACTCGTGTGATAGGCGAAAGTCGTCAACAAATGGATGGATGTGCTAGGAAGCTAGGGAGGATAGGCGATATTGAAAAGATAGGTTTTGAGGTGATGACGAAATGTAACAATATGTTATGCTGATTTAACAGTAACGGGAAGCAAATTCCATATAGTAGGCGCACGAGTTCCAGCCTTTGTCTTAACTCTCTCCACCAACTAACATCCACACTGCAATTATCCCGCCTTCCCATCGTTCCACCTTGATGACTTCTTTGCTGTATACCTCCTTCATAATCACTCCCACTCTATTCGTCCTTCCATCTCCCCCTGCATGCAGCATCTTAAACCCATCTCCCAGGTCCACTGCCCGGTCACCTTTCCACTTGGTTTCTTGTATCCCAATCACTGACAGTTGCCGCCTCTTCATTAGCTCCACCACCTCCACTCGTTTTCCCGTCATTGTTCCCACATTCAGAGTGGCAAACCGGACTTCGCATGAGAGTCGATGCCGGCTGTTCGACCCTCCAGGTCTTTCGCTGATTTCTCGCTGGTGCCTGGGTCCTAGCGCGTCGGTTCCCACGCACGCGGTAGTCAATCTCGTAATTACTAAGTGACATAGCATATAATTGAGGTCATTTATTCGAGCCACATGGCGCTGCCTTTGCTGACCCATGTGGTGGGTTTGTCTTCCAGGTTTTCCTTCCCGTATGTCAATGTCAAGGAGATCATGCTAGAGTCTTGTCTATGGAGAGGCTATGTACCAATCATGTCCCTTTTCGCCTGAGAAAGGGCTAGCTGGCGGTCGCAACTGAAAGCGAGAGCGAGAAGCGCATGCACTATAAGCACTATGTGGTGCAAGTATATATATATAAATGGCTGAGCATGCAGTGTGGTGCAAGCACAGGTCTGTGTGACACGTCTAGTGTCGCAGTGTAGTGAGTAGCTTATAGTGCATGCGCTTCTCGCTCTCGCTTTCGGTTGCGACCGCCAGCTAGCCCTTTCTCAGGGGCGAAAAGGGACATGATTGCTGATACATAGCCTCTCCATAGACAAGACTCTAGCATGATCTCCTTGTGGTAAATGGGCACCTTACGGCCCCAGGCTAACATGCTATGGATCTAGGAGAGGGACAACTCTGATTTAAAAACCTGGGTAGACCCAACTCATTAGGTTTGACAGGCAGTGGGTCTTGGAGAAGGAAATCTCTGACTTCAAACCATGGGCAGATCAAGTCCACTAGTCATGGAAGACATTGAACAAGCAATACGAGAAAAAAAGGAGGCACTGAAGTGTTTGGAAGAAGCGGGTGATGAAGAAAAGACAAGGTTGAAGCAGAAGTACCGAGATAAGAAGAAGGCAGCAAATAAGGCAGTTGCTAAAGCAAGAATTATGTGAACAGATTGAAGAAGATGGAGGGAAAAACTGATCTTCAAACTTGCCAGGGATAGAGATAGAGACAGCAAAGATATTATACGAACATCAGCAATGACGAGAAGCGACGGAACACTGGTCACTAGAGCAAAACAAGTGTTGGGTGTTTGGGAGGAGTACTTCAAGAAACTCAGCCAGATATATATATATATATATATATATATATAAATGGCTGAGCTCAGTATATATATATATATATATATATATATATATATATATATATATAAATGGCTGAGCAGTGGACATGTCCAATGGACCTGTACGGGATGGAATAAGACGCTCCCGCCCCACGAGTCTACCACGTAAGTGTAAAATACGATAATGCTAGCACGACATCACAGGGCGGATGACTTCCTAGGCGACTATAAATATGCATATATATATATATATATATATATCCGGATAAGCGACACTTCTAAAGCAGAGAAACATTGCTTGATAATGTTAAATGGATTCCATCAATTGGAGAGATGTAGTAAAACGACAAATTTCTGTTGATTGGGGATGTAAAGTAATGGACTCACCCAAAATGAATTGTTGACTCCGATCGGAAAGTAAAGGCTACTAATGTATGGAAGCAAAACAAAACGTTTAATGAAGTTAACCATCCAGTATCGATAACCAATGGAGTCATGTAGTAAAACGACAAATTTCGGTTGATTTGGGTGAACAAAATGAACCCACCCACAAAATGCTGACTCCGATAAAAAAAATACCAGCACTGAATGGTACAAGTGGATCATATTTTAATTATTTCAATATTTCCTTTTGTGTCATCCAGGCCGCGACCGGGGGCTGCACAAGTGAGTGACATCTCGGTCCAGAATGACTAGAGTATCGCCTTCTAGCGACATTTGTATGAAGGTTGCTGATAGCAGTTGAAACGTCACAGGAAAATCGGACTGTGTTGCAAGATTGTATTCGATGGTTCCTAATTTGACCGTAATCACCGGTAACAGTGACGCTCTATGCAAAAGCAAAGTAAATGTAAGTTCTTATATATCTCAGTAGATTCCAACCCGGGTTCTCTCGATTGAGAGTCCAATGCTGCAGACACTGAGCCACTGCGCTCTACAAACACAGCAGCTAGTCGTCGGAATCAGCCAGAACGCTGGACTCTGAATTATAAAACAAACAAGCTCGAACGTCTGATCCTGCCAAGCACGTGTTTCATTAGGCTGGTTCTATCAGCGCGTTGCAGGTGTAAATTAATTCAGTTGAAAAACTGAATGTGTAACTTCTGCATACGTTTGTTTACAAACGATGTAACTACTGTTATCGCATTCAAAATAATAACTCATACAACATAAAACTGTTGTTTGAGAAACCAGTATTTTGTGATCATACGATTGCCGTGGTCACCAAAAAGTAATAGCCATTGGACTTGTAATAGCTATGTCAATACTACACTTGAATAGAAGAACGATTCTACTTCACTGTTATTGTTGGACGAAGTAAGAGTACACATATTTGGTGGACGTATTTGTTTTCACTGTTGCTTTAATCTAAATAGACGACCAGAAAACCAGTGAATGCTGTTTTGCATGACATAAATGGCTGTCTTACATGACGCAACACGTGTCACTGATCTGCTAAAGTGTGCAACGATATCGAAGAACTGTAAAGCCATGGAATCTTACGTAGTAAGTTTTGCATATTTCAATTTTATCAGGAAACAACTTGATTATATATGTGTTTAATTAGTGTTTCTGTTAGCATACGTAATAATAAATGATTAAGTAAGAACCTGAACGGAATGTGAAAGAAGGGTTTTTCTGCAAAAGTAGCATTTATTGAGATGATAGTAATTAGCACAGTTTCTTGATACAACTGTTCCATTCAAATGTGTGCCGTAATCAAGATATCGTATGTTCGATTATGCACTGCCTTAATCTGGGGTAATTTACACGACGTGAAACACATTTTGCGATATCGCAGCAATCCAGATAAATCTGATTGTACAACAACTGTCGGGGTATTAAATAACACACGGGCAAGATTTACCCAGACAATGTAGAGAGAGAAGATATAAAGTATGTTGCGACGACCAACACGACCACCCTTTCCAACGCGAGGTCTACTGACCCACAAACAGCAAACTCCGACAAATGATTGTGCCGTTTTCCTACAGGTCCAACAGACACAGTCGCTCACACAACATGACCTTGTTGCAGTTACTCGCCTTGTGCGTCTTGTTGCTTCACCTACAGTTTTGCTCCAGCGCCAAGGTGTCTGCTAAACACGCTTACTGCAACCGTCTCTGTCTTCGTCAGTTTTGGCGCTGCGTTGGTTGTGGTTACGACAAAAGTGGATTCAAAATCCAACTTTGCAAACGAGAAGTCAACGACTGCCTGAACAAATGTTCGAAGAAGTTCGGTAAAGGCAAGAAAATAAAATCACGTGCTGCAAAGTTGCTGACTATGCAGTAGTGAAGGATAGCAACAAATGTGTGTAGACGGTGGTTGTTTGGCGGATGTAAGAAATGTCGTAGTGTCGGCAGGTGACGCAATATAACTTCAGTTGTCGCTTTCGTGTCATGTAGTGCCTGAAGGAATCTTACACCGATTCGTATAGTACTTTAATAGTATTACCATGTAAACGAACACATACGTCAAGTCATATATTTGCCAACCGTTGTTTTAAAGACCAACACCGATTTGTTTGTGTTTTCGTAAATTAGCCACAGTGCTGTGAAATGTGTGCACATTAGTGATACAAATCAGTGAACGGATAGTGTCGTAATATATTCGCAATAAACAGTGTGTAAATAAGTTAAAAAATGTGGTGTGCATATGAGGCACTTGTAATGCCGTAATACCGTCAAGTGGACGGACGTTGTCTGTCTCAGTTAATCACATCTAACGCCAACGTTTCATCGAATCCTCCTTGTCGAACCACTGGTGGCACGTGCATAGGATTCGCTTATTTTCATTTGTTTCTTTCTTCTTCCCCTACTCTCTATTGCTGGGTAGGGTTCACGTCTTTCGGTAGTCTTTCTACTTCGCTTATTACTATTCTGTTCTCCGTCTACATCTGTTAACGACATTGCTACATATTTCTTGGCTGTTTGCACCTGGCTTTCAAATATAAAGTTTTGCTTCACGCTGTCGTTCCATTTTATATTTGGTTCTCTCTTTTTTTGTTACCACCTTCTTCTGCATTTCTGCTCGTTTTTGTCATTGTGTTCTCTTTCATTCGTTGCACATGTCCTGGTCATCTCAGTTTGCTGCCAAATACTGACATTTTAGGTGTTTTCATGACATTCACTTCTCTCAATTTCTTCATCTTCCATCTACCATCTTGGTTCTTTCCATACGCTTTTGACCAGGTTGTTGCTTGCAGCCTGTAGCGGCTCCTCCCTCCAGACTCACTGTCAGTGACAGTGTTCCAAACCCTTATACATAGGCAAGTACAAAGCAGACTTCCCACCTTTACCTCTAAGTTGTTCCTTTAGTTTTCTCTCCCACATAACATATTCCACCATGATGCCGTTCCTACTTGCACCGTCCTCTGTACTGCCTTACTATTTCCTCCTTCTTCATACATTACTTGCACCGTCCTCTGTACTTCCTTACTATTTCCTCCATCCTCATACACTACTACTTCCTTACTATTTCCTTCATCCTCATACACTACTTGCATCGTCCTCTGTACTTCCTTACTATTTCCTCCATCATCATACACTACTTGAACCGTCCTCTGTACTTCCTTACTATTCCTCTATCATCATACACCGTTCCATTGAAGAATACAAAGCTGCTAATTTTTTTAATGGTCTTTCCGTCAACAGCTACATGCAGATCCATCTCCTGTTCATCTATCCACATTACTTCAGTCTTCTCCACATTATTTTGGAGGCCATGTTTTCTAAAGATGTTACACCATTCTAACAATATTTCATAGTTCCGGTTTGTTTTCAGGTACCACTGATGGGCCGTCTGCGTAGAATAGCTTCATAAGCTGTTTCTGTTCAGACTGCTTACAACCACTGGTCGGGTTCATTGTCATAATGAAAAACAGAGAACTAATGGCATGTTCACGTTTGAGTCCTACTTCCAGTACAATTTTTTGCGATGTTTTCCTTCGATTCTCACCACCGCTGTTGCTTCTTTGTACATTTCCTCCACCATTCTGGCCAAATGTCTATTCCAGGTCCACACAAACTGAATGCCATAGTCTTTTCTAAATGTTCTCCTCTTCATCACAAATATTCCCTCGCCTTTTCCTCTCCCTTTCCTAAAATCGGGCTGATTCTCTGTAATCTTACTCTCCACTACATCCCTAATTTTTAGAATTAAATATCCGTTCCAGCAGTTTCGTTCGGTACCGTGACGCCTCTGAATTATAGACTAGAATAGACAAGACTTACCTATTTTCCTGTAGATTAACCTCATCAGATTGCATTAGTACGTCTGATGGCATTGAGGTTTTTCTGTATGGTTGTGACCCCAGAAAAAATCATGTTTTATAACTTATTTTGTTGTCGATTTTATAACGATGGTATACACCGTTGGCAAGGTAATGCATGTAGCTATGTAACGGTACCTGTGTACCAAGTGTAATTGTCATAATAAACGTTGGCAAGGTAATACGTGTAGCTATGTAACGGTACCTGTGTACCAAGTGTAATTGTCATAATAAACGTTGGCAAGGTAATACGTGTAGCTATGTAACGGTACCTGTGTACCAAGTGTAATTGTCATAATAAACGTTGGCAAGGTAATACGTGTAGCTATGTAACGGTACCTGTGTACCAAGTGTAATTGTCATAATAAACGTTGGCAAGGTAATACGTGTAGCTATGTAACGGTACCTGTGTACCAAGTGTAATTGTCATAATAAACGTTGGCAAGGTAATACGTGTAGCTATGTAACGGTACCTGTGTACCAAGTGTAATTGTCATAATAAACGTTGGCAAGGTAATACGTGTAGCTATGTAACGGTACCTGTGTACCAAGTGTAATTGTCATAATAAACGTTGGCAAGGTAATACGTGTAGCTATGTAACGGTACCTGTGTACCAAGTGTAATTGTCATAATAAACGTTGGCAAGGTAATGCGTGTAGCTATGTAACGGTACCTGTGTACCAAGTGTAATTGTCATAATAAACGTTGGCAAGGTAATACGTGTAGCTATGTAACGGTACCTGTGTACCAAGTGTAATTGTCATAATAAACGTTGGCAAGGTAATACGTGTAGCTATGTAACGGTACCTGTGTACCAAGTGTAATTGTCATAATAAACGTTGGCAAGGTAATACGTGTAGCTATGTAACGGTACCTGTGTACCAAGTGTAATTGTCATAATAAACGTTGGCAAGGTAATACGTGTAGCTATGTAACGGTACCTGTGTACCAAGTGTAATTGTCATAATAAACGTTGGCAAGGTAATGCGTGTAGCTATGTAACGGTACCTATGTACCAAGTGTAATTGTCATAATAAACGTTGGCAAGGTAATACGTGTAGCTATGTAACGGTACCTGTGTACCAAGTGTAATTGTCATAATAAACGTTGGCAAGGTAATACGTGTAGCTATGTAACGGTACCTGTGTACCAAGTGTAATTGTCATAATAAACGTTGGCAAGGTAATACATGTAGCTATGTAACGGTACCTGTGTACCAAGTGTAATTGTCATAATAAACGTTGGCAAGGTAATACGTGTAGCTATGTAACGGTACCTGTGTACCAAGTGTAATTGTCATAATAAACGTTGGCAAGGTAATACGTGTAGCTATGTAAGGGTACCTGTGTACCAAGTGTAATTGTCATAATAAACGTTGGCAAGGTAATACGTGTAGCTATGTAAGGGTACCTGTGTACCAAGTGTAATTGTCATAATAAACTTTGGCAAGGTAATACGTGTAGCTATGTAAGGGTATATGTGTACCAAGTGTAATTGTCATAATAAACGTTGGCAATGTAATGCGTGTAGCTATGTAACGGTACCTGTGTACCAAGTGTAATTGTCATAATAAACGTTGGCAAGGTAATACGTGTAGCTACGTAACGGTACCTGTGTACCAAGTGTAATTGTCATAATAAACGTTGGCAAGGTAATGCGTGTAGCTATGTAACGGTACCTGTGTACCAAGTGTAATTGTCATAATAAACGTTGGCAAGGTAATACGTGTAGCTATGTAAGGGTACCTGTGTACCAAGTGTAATTGTCATAATAAACTTTGGCAAGGTAATACGTGTAGCTATGTAAGGGTATATGTGTACCAAGTGTAATTGTCATAATAAACGTTGGCAATGTAATGCGTGTAGCTATGTAACGGTACCTGTGTACCAAGTGTAATTGTCATAATAAACGTTGGCAAGGTAATACGTGTAGCTACGTAACGGTACCTGTGTACCAAGTGTAATTGTCATAATAAACGTTGGCAAGGTAATGCGTGTAGCTATGTAACGGTACCTGTGTACCAAGTGTTATTGTCATAATAAACGTTGGCAAGGTAATGCGTGTAGCTATGTAACGGTTCCTGTGTACCAAGTGTAATTGTCATAATAAACGTTGGCAAGGTAATACGTGTAGCTATGTAACGGTACCTGTGTACCAAGTGTAATTGTCATAATAAACGTTGGCAAGGTAATGCGTGTAGCTATGTAACGGTACCTGTGTACCAAGTGTTATTGTCATAATAAACGTTGGCAAGGTAATGCGTGTAGCTAGGTAACGGTACTTGTGTACCAAGTGTAATTGTCATAATAAACGTTGGCAAGGTAATGCGTGTAGCTATGTAACGGTACCTGTGTACCAAGTGTAATTGTCATAATAAACGTTGGCAAGGTAATACGTGTAGCTATGTAACGGTACCTGTGTACCAAGTGTAATTGTCATAATAAACGTTGGCAAGGTAATGCGTGTAGCTATGTAACGGTACCTGTGTACCAAGTGTAATTGCAGTGAATCTTAAGGTCAAAATCGTATTCTAAACACATTTGCTAATTATCGTAATTGACATATTGACCACTATCATAACTATGTATGATCAATATAAATGATACTATTATTGAATACTAGCCAATGATGGATGTGTGTAAAAATAATGTTAATCGACGAAGTATCGATTGTACATGTCGTCATTTTTTAATGGTTTGGTAAACTTTCGCGCTGCGTGTGTCACTAACCCTATCCCACAAACAGACACACGCCGAATCACACGCACGCGTGTACACATAACAAGAAACATATTAGCAGACTAGCGTCGGAACGTGATGTATATTGGGGGTGAGGTTTTCAAACAAAACTCGATTTATACTACCTCCCCCCGAGGATCGCTAAAAATCCACATTGAGGCGCTCCAAAAACCTCGATTTACACCCCCACCTGAGGCTCGCCAAAACACGCATCTTGAGATTATCCAAAAACCTCGAGTTGCACCCCTCCACCGAAGCTCGCAAAAACATCACCTTGAAGCTCTCCAAAAACCTCGATTTGCATCACCATTGAGGCTCGTCAAAAACCCCAAACCTTGAGCCCAAAACCATCAATTTCCACCCCCACCCCCCCCCCCACCCCGAGACTGACCAAAAACCTCAAATTATACCCCCGAAATGCACCCACATTACATAGATATTGCGGGACAAATCCTATATCCTGCTCCTCCAACTAAATTATTAGGGCTCGGCTCACTCATGCGCCCCCCCTCCCCGTTTCCGACGCCCATGTTGCTTATTATGACGTAACATCGTATAGCGGTCGCGTGATTGTGCAGCCGTCACGAGATAGTCCTGAGACACATTCCTACGTCGTCACCATTGGTTTCTGTATTGACACCAGAGGCCGTGACTGGAAGTGAAACGAGTTGAACGACAAAACAAACAAAGCACAATTGTCCGGTGCTGCCGGACACATACCCAAACATGGGCACGGGTTTTAGTCACCATACGATACCAAGGGATGTGGCTACATGGTGGTGAGCCATCATGAGGCGTGGTATGTTAGGGATTAGGTAGGGATTACAACATCTGACTATGAATTGAACTAATTACATTTCGAATCCTCTTGCCGCCTTTACGAAGCATTGCAGTGTTGTCCATTCCACCTTGCCGCAGTGCATTCAGACGAATACCTGACAAACGATTGTTGGATACGCATGCATGTGTGGTCGAGTATTATTCGCGCAATAATTGCATCCTAGCTGAATGCTTCCCATAAAATGTCCATGGTGTTCGAAAGAACATATTGTAGGAGATGAAATGAAAGAAAATTATGCTGTGGGTAAAACTAGATATCGTGCAATTCTACGTCCCTTTTTACCCGGGCAGGTTACACCAGCACACGGGAACTATGTAGCCAACACGAGAATTATATTGTGACGTCACGCCCACTGAAAGACATTGCCAAAATTCATATAATTGTGAAAATTAGTAAATATTATAAATTGGGCCGCATGCATTTGCTTAACACAATATATTATTAATGTTATGTTTAAAAGTTCTTTCAAAATAATTAAATGTACGAAATTTTTTTCGGAATATACAGCCAACGTTGCAGTTTGTACAAAACCATGATAGGGGGTATAACAATAAAATTGGCAGTAGAACTATAGCCCTAAACAACAATGCTCTCGAGACGAAAGTCGATTGCACTCCAGTGTTATTGTTGTACGGAGTCCGACTACACAGACTTGGCTGTCGTACAAACATTCGACCAGCTGCAATTATTTGCACTTTTTTCGAATCTACACAGACTTCATGTGACCAGAAAAACGAGTGAGGAATGATATGCGAAGTGACCCAATTGCCCTGACTTACACGACACGTCTCGCGGTTCTCGTCTCGTATACTGTGCAAAGAACTAGGAGAAAGCAAATACAATGAACGTTTACATTGTAAGTATACCACTTATAAGATAAGTATGTCAACAAAAAGGGGTATACTGAAGAAACTCTTGTATTTATATACCCTCAATAATTATTTACTTACAACACATGACATATGGCAGATATTACATAATAGTACAATGTTAGTTATTATTCGCTATTACAATATAAATACACAAAATAACACATTGATAGTAGTAGTTATTTGACAATTAATTTAAATTGGCTTGCTGAAAATTACAATACAATCATATTGCTAGTTGCGATATGCTCACTTATTGATAACAGTGTAGTGCAAATTAGAATTAAATACACAATTTTTGACCAATGACCTGTTTTTAGCTATATTTGTAGATCATGTTCCGTTTTAATTTGCAAATAAAAGCATGAAATGTTGACACCATTGTAGTACTGGAAGGTAATGAATTCCAGCGTTTTACACCATAGATTGCTAAACACTTTAGTTTAACGTTAGTTCGTACATATTGTCGGACATATTGATATTGAACTCGGGAAGAGTGTGAAGAAGTTTGTTTTGTAAACAAGCACTGCGCATTGACAGGTACAAGTAAATTGTTATACTCTTTATACATAATTGACAAGATCTTAAAACGACTAAGTCTTGAAATCTTAGCACTCTACATCTATGAAATAACGTATTAGTATGATGAAGCCTGTCAACATCATATACCATTCTAATCACTCTATTTCGTTACATTGTAATACAATGTACATTTGTGATAAATGTAGTTCCCCAAATGTCACAACAATAACACATTATTAGTAAGAAGAGTGAATAATATAAAGTAAGTAAACTTTTGTTTCCTAGGATATGACTTGCTCTATACATTACTCTAACTATCCTAGATAGCCTAATCTCCACACTGTATATATGATATTTCCAGGTACATTTTTCATCAATGTTTTTTCCAAGGAATTTTTTCATGTTAAATCTATTAATTATGTGATTGCAAAATGTTATATCTAAGTCAATATTTATCTTACGGTTGCAAAAATAGTGTAGTTGGTTTTTGATATATTCAGAGACAATTTGGTAACAGTGAATCATGTATATTGTTTATCTAATTAACAAAGTGTTTTAGTGTCAGAATATAATATATTGATATAATCTGCAAACAGCACACATTTAAGAAGTTCTGATACATTACATATGTCATTAATATATAAAATGAACAGTCTTGGGCGTAGCACAAACCCGTGTGGTACTCCACATGACACATATGTGGAGATTCGATGAACATTCATTTATTTTGACAAATTGACTTTTATTGCTTAGATGACTTTCTACTCATTTCTCAGCCACACCACGAACACCATAGAAATTTAGTTTTTTATTAATATGGAATGATTTACGGTTTCAAATGCTTTCTTTAAGTCAACAAAAAAGCCAAGTGTGTATTTTTTATCTAATGATATACTAATTTCTTCGACCATGTCAATCAATGCATGTGAGGTGGACATTGAGGATCGGAAGCCGTATTGACTGTTGGACAATATATCATTTTTATCAATAAATTCTTCGAGTCTTTTATTATAGAGTTTTTCAAGTATTTTGGAAAATTGACACAACAAGGATATTGGTCTGTAGTTGTTAAATTCTGCTTTTGAACCATTTTTAAATATAGGTATGCCTTTGGCTACTTTCATTCTAGAAGGAAAAACTATTTTCAACCGACATATTAACTATTGCTGTTAATGGCGTAGTAATTGATTGCATAACTTTCTTTGTGATATTCATAATTATATCATTACTGTCTGTTGAGGTTTTGTTTTTACATGCACCGATTATCCTACTGACATCTTCTTCACTTACTGGATTTAAGAATATGCTGTTTTTATTTTTGTTTTGAAGATAGTCATGAAATGAGGCACCATTTACTGGTGGATCTATTTTATCAGCTAGTGCTTTGTCAATGTTCGAAAAGAAGATTTTAAATCCATCCGCTATGTATTTCTTGTTGGTATTTTTCTACCCTCCATTACAAAACATTCAGGATAAGAAGATTCATTTTGCCGTTTATTAATAAGTGTATTTAAGATGTTCCAAGTTTCTTCACTGTTTTGGTTTTGGTCATCCAATAGTTTTCTATAGTATTTTTTTTCTGCATTTCTTTGTGTTTTGAACAGTTTTTTTTTAAAGTTTTGTAACAATGTTTAATTTTTTTTGATATATTTTAAAGACATTTTCTATACAAGTGGTTTTTCTTGTGACAAGCATTTTTCAAGCCAGTTGTGGACCATGGCTTATCACTCATTACGTATTGTTTGGTTATTTTTCTGACTAGACAATGTTTATCATATTTTTTCCATAAATTAATCAATAACTATGCCATAAGCTACTTCAACATCTGTTGTGCTAAATATATGTTCCCATGTTTCACTTCTTCAATCTGCTACAAAATAATTTGTGTTTTCATGTTTATGATTTCGTACATTTTTGTGCATTTCTATTTTCCTTATAGTTATTTCATATCCAGTGTAAATATTGGAAAATGGTCAGTCAGTTCGCTGATTAAAATACCATTTGTAGTTCGCTTGTTTATGGCATTGGTAAAAATGTTGTCAATCAGAATGGTTGAATCTCGAGTAATTCTTGTTGGCTTAGTGATATGAGGATACAGGCCTAAACTATACATGGTGTCAATAACGTATTTTGTACCTAAATTGTTGTCATGTTTTAAGTTGTCTACATTAAAATTTCCATATAGAAACAGTGTCATACTGTTTTGTACGTAAATAGCAATGCCACCTCCTCTAACATTTTCTCTACATACATTAAAAGACTTATACATAGATAGGTTATGGTGTTGAATTGCTTTAGGATCATTCCAAGTTTCCGAGATGGCAATTCAATTACATCAAATACTATATCAGAAGCATGAATGTAGCTCTCAATTTGTTTGAAATTTGCATTTAGACTTCTTGCATTGAAGTGAATTAATTTAAAACGTTTATCTTTAATATTATTGGAGATACCTCTCCATCGTGGATTTGAATAATATTTACAAGGTGAGTTATCATTTTAAAAGTTATTATTGGGATCAATTATTCGACCAAGCTCATGTGCATTGTCTTCTTGGAGTTGAACTACACTTAGATTAGCATCATGTCCTAATAAATCAACATCATCCGTCAGGCTAACATCATGTTGTAGTGTATTCTCACCATTATTGGCAACAGATATACTGGATTTATATCCACATCATATGTTGCATTGATTATTGTTGTCAGTCATTGTTTATAGTCTGTTGAAGTTAACGTGTCCACGTATTTGAATTGGAGAGGAGTTTTCTGTTTTCTTGACGTAGATGATGCTGTTGGTTGTCCATGTGCTGTGGATTTTCTTTCTCTGCGGAGTGTGCAGGCTTAGTGGAAGAGTTCATTGTTCAGACGTGAGAGATGGTCATTTAGATACACGTTCGTTCCTTTCAGCGACTTTCTGTTTTGTCTGACTTATGTTCGTTTCTCGGTGGTCAGGAACTGGACGATAATGGGGTCGTTCCGTCTCGGCGTTGGGGCAGGTCGTGTATCGCTGTGATTTCCACCTCCAGAATGACGACGTGTAACTTGTCATGAGCGAACGTAAAGAACTTCTGTTTCATTATTGCAGTCTCCCCACTCGAGTGGTCGTTCTGGTATTTGATCGAGATGCGGCAGTGTGGGCGATACTTAGGCGGGTCACTATGATGGTCTTTTTCTTTGAGTGTTGCTCGAGGTTGTTCACGACCGTTTCTAGAGTTTCAACACGAGTACTCAGTTGACTTATCTGTTCATCTTTTGCTTTCAGCATCTGCATGAGGTCGGCCAGTTGTCTTTCGTGTTTTGCTGTGGTCGTTTTTATATCGTCAAAGTGTTTACATAAGTGGTTAAGTGATTGCTTAATTTCGGATATATCAGAGTCGGTGTGTTTCGGCGCCATCTTGTTAGTTATGAACCAATCCAAAACTTATTATTGCCTAGTAGGCCGTTCGGACTCTATCTAAAAGATAACTTTTTGTAAATTCGATAAGCCTAAGACTTCCTTATTATAGAAAAGTAAAAAGGTAAGTTTTTATTGAGCGCAGTATCCAGTCCACAGGACTACTCAAAGCGCTATTACACTTAACTCCCAGGCAGACCTGTTCAACTGAAGACCATCTCGACTTCTCTGCGAAGCATCCGGCCACGCTGCAATTAATGCGCGAAGACTATTATTACATACATATCCGCCACTGTCTGTAGCCAGGTACTCATTCACACAGCTGGTTTGACATCGCAGCATAGGTTATCTCGGTCGAGAGCCCGAAGCTGTGGTCACTGCACCACTGCGCTCTACGTCATCGTGTCCTATGAAACATGTAGCTTTGGATATGGAATGTTAAATCTTGTTAAACACCCAAAATCAACACACACGCAGGCGGCGAATTTCTACAAATGATCGCCCCGTCGCCTTCAAATCCAATCAAATGTATAGTATCTCATTACAATATGTGCAATACAAATCAAATTAAGACAAATCATATATAATAACATAATGAGCACAACAAGGAAAGAACGTTATATAATGTTATACTCCCTATTGTATATGTCAATATAAATATCATTATATTGAAAACAAAAACAGCGAGGAGTTGTAAAAGACATAATTGTGATCGAAAAATATGTTCTATATTAACAGCATTGTGTAAGATGAGTTACTTAAGTAAACATTTGTAAGTAATTATTGAATAAGTCGTAAACTTAAATCTTGTGCTGAAATAATTTCAAATAATAGCACCCTTATTTCTTATAGAACGAAGTCTTATTTCTAAAGTAGCCTTGGATATATGAATTTGTGCATATTGTCATGTATTATAACTGATCATTTTGTACAATACATGTGCTCGAAAGAGTACAGATGAGAGCGACTAATATGATTCCAGAACTGAGAGATCTCGGTTACGAAACATGCCTAAGAGAATGCGGTTAAACAAAACTAGAGACCAAGGTATTAACGAGGAATCAGTTAGGAGTTGCAAATACATTAACTTGTTATGAAAGTATTGATATAATGATTTGTTCTCAGATAATAAAGATAAAACACAAAGTAACATTATTTGGTTTATGTTTTGATGTACCTACAACATGTAAAAGCAGTACGGAAGATATATAAAATGGCAAGTAAAAAATTAATAATCTATGTCATCAAAACAATACCAAAACTGAAGTAAAACAAATATTGTGGGCAAAATGCATTTTTTTGCGTTTTCTTCACAATTCCCCTATAATGTTCCCTATGGTGATAATAGAAAGATTATATAAGTATTGCCGTATTCGGAATGTTATTACGATTAATTTTTGTTATACTAATTTAAGATTCAATCAGTTTATTTGGCTGTAAGACACCAGTTTTCAATAGCTTGACTTCCGCTTGAAAATGGCAGCCATGTTTAAAGATGGCGTCCAAAAAGGTAACAAATGAAATGTCCATCACCCATTTTCGGACACCACAGATATTGGTGTAACTGAAAATCATAGTGGTGATTAGTCCCTCAATTTGATAATCAACTTCATTTTTGCAGGCTTGGCTCAAGGACTATGGTCACACAAATGTATAAAACAATCGACAAAACACACAAAAACCATGACTGTCTTAAGCTACCCGGTAGCTCAGTTTGTTAATGGTCACAATTGCTCACAATATATTTCGTCACAAGACTACGGCGATATTTATGTACACGGCAGCTGAAACCACTTTATGTTTACAAGACAGAGACCATGTCTCTGATAAGATGATTTGTTTTTCATACATCAGGCCTACACGCACGCCGAAGATGAAGCCATTAATTCTATATGGACTACCGTGAAATAACATACACTTAATCTTGTTTCCACTACAGCCATTTTTGTCGCATACTGCATATCGTATCGGCATGCTGCATACGTACATATGGAATCCTGGTTAAAGATAGCCATCAGTGCAATCACTTGCGCCTAGTTGTACAAGCATCCTACTGCAACCAAGTGACTGTCCTCCTTCAGGATGTGCTTTCTGCTGACACGTGACCGTATGTCACTCAAAGCTACTCCGCGTGTGTCAGTCGACACGTTTAATTAAACAATTACAATTTATCGCAATTCAAAACAAGCAAATGCTCCGGTATCGTTTGGCGAATTCAACTTCTGATTCTCAAGCAGCGGATTGATAACATAACAGAGTGAACACACTTGGCATGATACATCTACAAAACTATTATCAGTCAGTGACCTATATATTAATGATATTCCCTCAGTTGTTCAATGAAAACGTATTGTATATGCTGACGATTCGGCTCTCATAGTTTCAGAAAAGAACACCCATCAAATCGAAGAAAGACTTTCTTCAGAGCTTGAGGCTGCCACAGAATGGCTGATAAACAACAAACTGTCACTTCATCTATGAAAAACTGAATCCATCTTGTTTGGGTCCAAACGTAAACTACATACGTGCATTTCAATCCTAGTGAAATGTGTTGACAACACATTGACATGTCAGACGCGTGTGAAATACTTAGGTGAAGATTTAGATGAGTCACTAACTGGAGAAGGAGGGGCTGAGAAGATAATTGGTCAATCAAATGCCAAATTAAACTTATTGTACAGGCAAACAAGAAATGTCACCATGAAAACATGTTGACCTCTGCCTTAATACAATGTCAATTTGACTATGCCTGTTCATCGTGATTCTCCGGTTCAACTAAGTAATATAAAGCTAGACAACAGTGTACCCAGAATAAGGTAATCCGGTTCCTTCTTAATGCACCAATCAGAACCTATATTGGTTTAACGGAGTTTAGACAGGTCAATATGTTATCCGTGGAGCTACGGGTTTAACAACTCAAATTGAACATTGCCTATGATACTGTCAACAACAAAGCACCAAATCATTTGTCCGATTATTTTAACATACCTTGCAAGAGCACGGTATAAATACAAAATCTAGTACTTCGTCTCGTCATGTGCCATATGTTAAATCAATAGGTCAAACTTATTTTAATTACACAGGTAAACAGCCATGGAACGAATTGTCATATAACATACAAGGTGCTTCTAACAAGACTCAATTTAAATGGTTAGTGAAACAGTTTTTGTCCAATAATCTTAATAATCAGGAAGCCAAATTATTTGTGTACTATTTAACAAGATTTAACAAGATTGCCACCCAGATAATTAACTCTAGGTGGCAGGTGTACAAGGAAGCCCTTTGGCTTATCGAGAGTCCGACCCTTTTATCTATGTGTATCCCGCCCGTCTGAGGTATGTGTCGATTTTATTTTTAAACATATTCACGCTACTAGCACCCACACAATCAGCAGGTAATCTGTTCCATTCATTTACAGTCCTTTGTGAAAATGAAAACTTTCTTATATCCAATCTACTCTGCTCCTTTGCCAATGTAAGTTCATGTCCTCTAGTCCTTCTATCTTTCTTAACTGAGAAAAAAATATTTCTATCAATATTTTCATAACCCTTCAATATTTTAAACACTTCTATCTGATCTCCTCTCAATCTCCTGGTCTCTAGTGTTGTTAAACCGCATTTTTTTAGGCGTATTTCGTAACTAAGATCCCTCAGTTTTGGTATCATTTTAGTTGCTCTCCTCTGCACTCTTTCTAGCATATCTATGTCCTTCCTGCGATATGGCCTCCACGCGTGAATACAATATTCTAAATGAGGCCTAACTATTGTTTTGTACAGCGGTATTATTAGCTCTTTTTCCTTATACGTTATGTTTCGCCTAATTAATCTAATTCATATAATTATTTATTATATCTTATTTTGAGGTACCCGTATCTACTAAAACATTGGGTATTGAGATATCTTACAAATCAGGCGAGAAGCTCTTTTACTAACAGCGTCATTTTTAATGTGTAATCAATTTTGTTTTGCTAAATTATCTTAATAATCTGGAGGATAGCTATTTAAGTTATTTTTTATTTTTATTGTTGTCGCATCTTTAGTTGTAAAATGTGTTTATTTTTAGATCTGGTATTATGTATATGTAGTAGTTGAGCTGGTTTTTCAAATGACTTAATAATCTAGGTAATCTCCTTTACAATATAATCAGTATTTATGCAATATTAAATAGTCAGATTAGAGGGGAGACATTCACCCCTCAATCCATCTCAGATGTCATGAGACATGGGATATTTCGGTGGTTTGGACATATCTGCCGTATGCCAAACGAAAACCTCATACAATAGCTTTCAAGGAACACATTAAAGGACACAGAACAAATTGAAGGCAGCGGAAGAGGTGGATTGACCAAGTTAGACAGGACACTGGATTCCCACTTTTAACAGCAGAGCGGTGTGATCTAGACAGAACAAAATGGAGGGTGTTACTTCCAGGAAAATTGCGAGGGTTGGACTTGGCATTGGCATTTAAGTCAAGTCATCCCTCACTCTGTTAATTACCTTTGCGTGTCCCTCTTCGCAAAACCTGACATTTGCAGACAACAATGGTGGATGCTCATGTATGACATTGGAACCTAGCTGAAATTTCATTGGTTTCATGCGCATTCTTTTTCAACAGTTCTAACAGACATTGTGGCATCATTCTTATCATCAATTATCCAATAAAATAATGGTGGGAACAGCATTGATCACAATGAAAAAAAAACACAAAACGCTTGGCTGCATTGATTGCACGTTAATCAATCGGCATCAAGAGCACTGATACGTAATCTACTCAATGGTGCCCTCTGTTGATTCCGCACGAGAATTTCAACGAGATTTCACGATTCTTTTCGATGTGGCGCCCACTACGGATAATCTTTGTGCGTAATTATGAATACCTATGCACAACCCATCGCACGCTAGAAAGTGACGCTGTTCAAGTGATTTTCAAACACTTTATTTAATGATTTTTATATCATGATGTACGTGTTTGCGTGCGTATGTGTGTATGTATGTTTGTGTGTGCGTGCGTGCGTGAGGTTTGTATGCGTGGTTTGTGAATATGTGTGTGTGTATGTGTGTGTGTATGTGTGTGTGAGTGTGTGTGTGTGTGTGTGTGTGTGTGTGTGTGTGTGTGTGTGTGTGTGTGTGTGTGTGTGTGTGTGTGTGTGTGTGTGTGTGTGTGTGTGTGTGTGTGTGTGTGTGTGTGTGTGTGTGTGTGTGTGAAAAACACAAATAAAGATAATATATTTGTTCATTTTCGTATCTCATCAAACGTCCTTTCACAATCCAAATAACTCCGCAACTTTACAATCAGCTACATGTGTTTTCCACCACCTGTTTCGTGGGTTTTCACTTTAAATAAAAAATTATATCTGTTGACTCCACATGAGTGTTAGCCAGTATGTAATCAAGATCAAAACGTTACATCTTGTGGAAACGTTTCTGAAAATCTACCAGTATAATAATTATTCATTCTACCACTTGCGAACACATGTTTAGTGTGATTTAAGAAGATTTAACAAGATTGCCTTCCAGAAAATTAACTCTAGATGGCAGGTGGACAAGAAAGTCCAATACTTTTTATCTACGGGTATCCCGCCCTTTTAAGTTGTGTGTCGTTTTTATTTTTAAACATATTCACGCTACAAGCGCCAACACAATCAGGAGATAATCTGTTCCATTCATTTACAGTACTTTGTGAAAATGAGAACTTTCTTATATCTAATCTATACCGCTCCTTTGCTAATGTAACTTCATGTCCTCTGGTCCTTCTATCTTTCTTAACTGAGAAAGAAATATTTCTATCCTTATTTCCATAACCATTCAATATTTTAGACACTTCTATGTGATCTCCTCTCAATCTCCTGGTCTCTAATGTTGTTAAACCACATTCTTTTAGGCGTATTTCGTAACTAAGATCCCTCAGATTTGGTATCATTTTAGTCGCTCTCCTCTGTACTCTTTCTAGCATATCTATGTCCTTCTTGCGATATGGCCTCCATGCTTGTATACAATATTCTAAATGAGGCCTCACTATTGTTTTGTACAGCGGTACTATTAATTCTTTTTTCTTATACGCTATATTTCGCCTAATTAATCCAAGGATTTGATTTCCCTTTGACGCTGCAATTCCGCACTGCTCTGAAACCTTCATATCAGCACTAATGGTTAACCCCAAGTCCTTTTCTTTTACAGTAGTACTTAGAACAGTACCCCCCATTTTATATTTTACCTCTTCATTCCCATGACCTGTGTGGAGGCATTTACATTTCCCAAAATTGAACAGCATTTGCCACTTTTCAGACCATTTGATCGACCTATCAAGATCATCTTGTAAATGCTGTCTGTCTCCATCACTTTTAATCCTTCTAAACACTTTTGTATCATCCGCAAATTTTAACACCTTGCTAATCAATACTAAAAAGAAATGCTGACAGCAAACGTTTGCATGTTTCGTAGATTTTAGTAACGTTTATGACCGTATCAATAGAAGTTTCCTCTGGAACAAAATTAGGAACTTCAACATACAAGGGAAAATGCTTGAGGCTTTGAAATCATTATATGTTGATCACAAATGTTGTGTTAGGGTGAACAACTTAAAGTCTGACTGGTTCAATGTTGAATGCGGGCTTAAGCAGGGATGTGTTATATTACCTATCATGTTCAATGTGTTTATAAACGATTGACCAGCTGAATTGAAAGGCACGGGTAAAGATGTTAAGATCGGAGACGAAATTGTTACAATGTTAGCATACGCAGATGACATTGTGGTGCTGACCGAATCAGCAGAAGAACTGCAGACATTGCTAAATGTTATCTGGAAATGGTGCTATGACTGGGGCATGTCTATTAACAAAGACAAAACTCAAATTGTACATTTTTGTAATCCATCGATATCTGAGACTACTTGCGATTTTCTACTAGGTGACCAAAATCGTATCGTAAATAAGTATAAATATTTAGGTTTTATTTTAACTGAATATCTTGATTATAAGGTGATGGTAAAATCAGTAGCTACTACGGCGAACAGAGCTCTGGGTTTGTTAATGACTAAGACAAAGTGTAATGGAGGAATGCCTTTTAACTGTTTTACAAAACTATACGATGGTATGGTGCTCTCCATTATTATCTATGGTTCTGCTGTGTGGGGTACAAAGGAATATTCGGTCATAAATAGCATACATAATAGGGCCTGTCGATTGTTCCTAGGTGTGGGTAAATATACCCCATCAGCTGCAGTACAGGGTGAAATGGAGTGGAAAACCCCGACTCACCAACAATGGCTATATGTTACTAGACTCTGGTGTCGTTTGATCAATATGGATGTATCTAGAGTGACAAAACGTGTGTTTCTATGGATGATGGAAATGGCCGTATGTGGGAAACAAAATTGGGGCTATGAAGTATACCATCGTTATAATGACTTAAATATGCATAATCTTACTAATATAAGAGACCATGTTAATGTAAAGGCTATAATAGAACACACAGATGTTTGCTGTTCCTGTAACACATACATATGTTTGCCTGTCTGTATTACAGGAACAGCAATGGCTTCATATTATAAATAGAGAAGTGGGTAGAAATGGTAGTAGAAATAAACTAAGAACTTGTAAACAGTTCCCAAATTTTTTTTAAACTAAGCATTATGTTAAGAAAATTATGCCTAGAAGTAATCGATCAGCACTTGCAAAATTTCGATGTGGCGTGGCACCAATCAGAATTGAAACTGGACGTTTTGAACGAAATTACCCCCCACCTGAAGCTAGGACATGTTATAATTGCACGAATCAAATAGAAAATGAGTTTCACGTTTTAATGAAATGCCCTTTATATTTTAACGAACGAAAAGAACTAATAGGCCATGCAACAATTAATGATCCAGCTTTTTCCAGTATGAATGATCAAGATAAATTTGTATGTTTATTGAGTAAAGACAATATAATAAGTAAAACTGCCAGCATCCTCCAAAAAATTCTGCACACAAGATTACACAATACAACAAAATAACAGCACATGTTTATTAAATTATTACTGTTTTTATTTGTACATTTGTGTTTTTACAAGTCTCTCATAACTCTTTTTGAGTGGTCTTTGTATACAGTGCTAACTTTCAATGTAATATATTTATTTGTATTGTATTTTAATGCATGTATACGTGGAGTGAGACTCTAATAAAATACTACTATTACTACTATTACTACTATTACTACTATTACTACTACTACTACTACTACTACTACTACTACTACTACTACTACTACTACTACTTCTACTACTACTGCTACTACTACTACTACTACTAATACTACTACTACTACTACTACTACTACTACTACTACTACTACTACTACTACTACTACCACGTTATATTTCGCCTAATTAATCCAATAATTTCATTTCCCTGTGAAGCAGCACTGTGTGCTCACAGCAATAATGTTATCTACGTGGTTATCTGGATATGGAGTTTATAAGAATGGGGATTTGCTAGTTACTGGGGAGGCAACGGCGCTAGGTCGGTATAACCGAGTCAGCTAATTGTCAGCGATAGAACTACCGGAGCGTAGCCACTACTGCAACGATGCCTGTCGACCTCGAACTCCGGGTCAACTTGTAGAGCAGGTGCGTTGGTGTAAGCAGGCTTCCAAATGGGAGTAGTTGATTGATTAAGTTCTCACCAATGGACAACTGTACGTAAGTGTTGCGTCGAGTTACCTCTTGTGAAGGACAGGAGCGTCTCTACAACTATATTAAATTAAACAGGGCTTGATTTATAGGTAGTACAAGACCGCGGCGTGTTTGACGGCTGTAGGTATGCATGTGGACGAAGGTGTTATTACTGTCAGTGGTGGGGGTCACTCACCGAGGGAAGTTTTAATTGTATTTATCCAAAGTGTACCTGTAGTATTGTCAATCCATTCGAAAATCTATCTGGTTCAAATTGTGTTCTAATATAGTGATTTAATTAAAGTGTCTTAATTAAATAATGTTGTCTGCGTGACGAAGGGCACACACGTTGATTGCCTGCTTTCCGTTAGTCACCTGTGACTTCGACCCGTCCCCTGGGTTCACACGAGTCTCTTCAACAATTCATGTTTAACAATTAATTTTCGCGGTCATGGTACCACTGCAGTAATGCATTCAGTAACATAAGTAGGCGATTTACCTGGTGTGAGGATTACAAACATTTAGCAAATAATCTGATCGTTGTCAGTTACCATAATTATTATCTAACTAATACACCAAGTGGCTATGGTAACTACACACTGCTTCAACTGGTGACGGCAGAACTGGATATTCTATAGACATATGTAATGTTTCTTTAAGGCATGCAGAAAAATAAATAATAAACATTATAATAAATAGTAATAATAATAAAGAAATAGGAGAGTTTTGTTCGAAAATTATGAACAGTGTAGTTTAAACTATAAAATTACACGTGGACCAGAAAGTGTGGACGACTCATATTCGGGTGTCCCCCCCCCCGCCATAAGACTCGACGACTCCACAATGCCAAATTCAGGTGTGTGTGTGGGGGGGGGTGTGAGAGAGAGAGTGTGTGTGTGTGTGTGTGTGTGTGTGTGTTTACGCGTAGAATGTGGTTAGAGTCACATGGTACGGTTGATTACAATCGCAGGATATAGAAGCTTAAACTAGAACAAGAGAGTATATGATGTTAATACCATAACATTTTAATCAATAATGTCAAGATTATTGTCAATTTCTGAAAAAAAATGCTGCATTTTACCAAAAGTTTCATAAAACAAAAACAGCTACGTATTTCTTGTATTTCTTGTATGGCCTTCTTGAAGAACAGTGTGGCGTTGACTATCTTTATCTTGTAGTCGGGATTGGCTCCGCCGGCCATGAGCGCGAACGTATCCCTGCTGCACACCAGACGTATATTGACTCTACGCCGTTGATGCGGAATTTATACTGGAGGAACAGATCCACGTGGACACGACCCATCATGTCGACCACGCGATTCCCAGCGATCTTGTTACGCCTGGTGACGAAGTCTGCGTTGGCTGCTTTGCCGGTTGTCTATTTCAACGGATTCCATGCGATTGCCCGTGTCCTTGTTCCACATCTGACTCGTCAGTTGCGTCTCCTTGGCATCGTCCCCGTAACTCAGCGGCGTCTCTATGTCGAGGGAGTCATGAGAGTTCCGTTCAAGTAGATGTCGACCTGACTGAACAGCGAATGGAGCCAGCTATTCATGGGACCGACGGGATCGGCGGCGTCGTCATCGGCTCCTTCGGCACGGGTCACCTTCACTTGAACGTGTAGCATCGTGCTGACGAGATCCAGGTAATCGTCATCGACGAATTCTATCGATCCGCCCGAGTCGAGCGAAGACATGGTTTGATATCGTACCGTGTGACTATCGATGATGCTGGTCTGAGTCGGAGGCACTGTGAAGAGATAGAGTTCGCTCTTGACTCCCTCACACGATTGTTTATGCACGAAAGCCATCGTCGAATATGTCGGGCTCACGTTTCCTCGACGACGTGCGTGTCTTCGTCCGTCTCCCGGCTGTACTGACTCGTTTCATGGCGGGTGCACGTCTTATACGCTTACGCGGTTGCACGCCAGGGGTCAAGACGTCGCTCACCATGTCCCTACCGGCAGCGGTGACACGATGTTTGGCGGCCGGGATCTGGCGGGAGAGCCGGCAACGTATCGTTGTGAAAGCCTAGAATGCTGGTGAGCATATCCCCTGCGAAGACGGTATTCGGTAGCACTACGCCGTTATCTTATGTGTTATGGTACTGTACCTCAACGTTGCCCTTCCCTCTCCTGCCACGCGACGTAGGGCGGCTTTGATCGTGCGGACTAGTGTCCAAGGATCCATATGTGTCCAGTCTCGATCCTGTTTCTCTTCGTGACCATGGACCACACGTTCGTCGTCTCGTCGATTGGGAGCGGTACAGCGAACCACGCGTCATTTTCTATCACGTTGTACCAATTGTGCGGGTACTGTATCTCCACCAGTCCGCAATCCCACCGACCCGACAGGGTGAGACGTTGTAACAGCGTCGTGATGTAGTGAGTCAGCGTGTTGTCGGAGTGCGTATGCATGGAAGCAGTGCTAAGCAACGTCAAATAAAATTCACTCGTCGTCATGCTGCTGTTGCTGTCTCATCGTTGGCTGGGTAGCAGGTAACCCAACGAACTGCTCAACAGGGCCGTCCACAGAGTCGGATTCCCGTGACCGATCGATAGGTTGTAGATGCAGACCAAGATGACCATGTACAGGACGACGACCTGAAACACGATCTCCTCTTTGGGACACGCGGTGCCGACGATGTGCCACGGAGTCCTGTCTTTCTGTGGCGGAGAGTCGACTTCGTCGTCTTCGTCGGTAACGGAGACAACCTGCGTTGTCGTCTCGTCCGTTATGGGCAGTCGAGTGAACGCGTGGCGGACACGTGGCTAATATGTATAGCCGACGAGGGCCTTGGCATCGATACAGCTGTTGAATTTCAAAGGGTATCCGAACCATTTCACCAACACCTCCCTTCGCTTACCCACCTTGCGTCGCTCCACTATCGATTCAACGCGGTACAGTTTATCAACCGGAACCGTCACCTTCCGCAACTCCGGTTCGTAGAAGGTTCCGTCCAGAGTCTCGCTGAGATCGTCCGTCAAGCGGTAAATGAGACGAGCGGATCGGACGGATGCACCTCCGTATCATGAATATGTCTTCGGTCCAATTCGCCATGTAGCCTTTATCGAAACGTCTCTTGACGCACGTGATCCGGCATGTGGTACTTGGGCACACCCTTGCCGTGCCGACTGCCGTGCAAGCGCTGCCACAGCTCTTCCTGATTCGACGCTGTCACCTGCGCCGGAGGCATGCCGATGCTGCGGTGGGGGGTGTTGTTGTATGAGCGTACCAGTTCCTGAAGGATATCGATGTAACGCCACGTCTCATATTTCGTCAGGTATCGCCACATGCGCGTCTTTAACGTGCAATTGAAGCGTTCCACGATGCTCGCCTTTGTCTCCTCGTTGTAGGTGGAGAAGTGATGGATACCGTATTTTTCCAATACACCCCGAACGCCGCGGTTCAGGAATTCCAGTCTTCTATCGGTCTGCAACGTCAGCGGATGATCACCATCGTCGGTGAACAGTCCGTCCAGCGCCCTCACCATCGACGTCGCCGACTTGTTCTTCAGCGGAACTCATCGGGCGACTTTCGAGAAGACGTCGATCACCGTAAATAGGAACGTCGTACCGTCGTTGTCTCTTTTTAGACTGGACACGTCGAGGAGATCGGCCTGCCACTATTGGTTCCGTCCTCCGACGACAACGCGTCTCCTCTTGAAACGAACTCTTACCGGCTTGTGTATGGCATATGTGTTCTGTTCTCATAGCCATTGTTCGACGAGCTTCCTCGGTGCACGCTCGATAGGTCGGAAGGTGGTGCGGCGCAAAAACTCGATTCCCCCGTAACTTCCGACTTTGGCGGGGTTGATGTAGACTCCCTGCAGCTGTTTGCGACGCCCAACCATGGTAGACGAGTCAGATAGTCGATGGTAATCGCGCCAACAATTTGAAATCCGTCGTAAGCGATAGCTGGAAAGAGACAATGCCGACTGTCCCGTGGATCTAACATTGTATTGGTGACGATGGTAACCATTAGTCTTCGTCATTGCTGTCACCGAACCCAGTCTTGGAGACTCCAGTGACTGACATGTCAGACGTCGGTGTGACATGCGGATGTTCAAATCCTCCAAAGGTAAGTAAGCAAGGTAAGTCTGTATCACCATGTAAAGTAACTAGGAAGGCATCGTTTCAGCCCACCTTTCCAGCAACAGTTAGATCTATTAGATTTGACATCAAGTATGGAACCAGTGGTAATTGCACTTCTACTGACCACACTCACTATAATTACATGCCACATTTATTTCATATAGATGAAATATTACAAAAAGGAAACAAAGGTAGAGCAGAAATTGTTCTCGATTATGGATCTTATTCAGTGGAAACTATTAGAATTTAAAAAAATCCATGCCGGCAAGGTCATCCAAGATCAAGTAAGGAATGGAATTGACAGGGCAGAACAATACAATTCCTTGACAATATTTGCCATTTCACAAAAATCAATTACACCAATTTGTACACATTGTTCTGGACCGTGCTGAAAATGAGATAGTCCTGATATCCAATTTGTATAACGTGTGTGGAGCGCAGTAGCGCAGTGGTAAAAGCTCCGGACTCTCGACAGAGAGAACGCGGGTTCGAATCCTGTGCAGCGATGTCGAACCTTGGGCAAGTTCGTTTACTCTACGTTGCTTCAGTTCACTCAGCTGCAGGAATATAGTATGTGGTGACTATTTGTGTACGAATAGTCTTTGCGCATTAATTGCAGCGTGGCTGAATGCTTCCTAGAGAAGTCGAGATGGTGTTCGATTGAACAAGTCTGCTAGTGAGTAAAGTAAAAAGCGCTTTGAGCAGTCCCGAGGACTGATATTGCGCTATATAAGAACTTACCTTTTAGTTTAATGTTAAACACCAAATTTAATTATAGTGAAATTTGTGTATATTATGCATCAGATATATCATCTCAGACTTATTTTGGTGAACACATTTTGTAATAAATTTGCAAATTTTAAAGAATGGCAGCTGATTTTGATTATACCTGTGGGATGCTATGGTGGAACCTATTTCAATGACAGTTTGCAAGTAACTAATCCAGATGGAAGTAAAAGTGTTATGTATTGTAATCACATTACACAGCAATGACGAAGACTAATGGTCACAATCGTCACCAATACAATGTTAGATCCACGGGACAGTCGGAATTGTCTCTTTCCAGCTATCGCTTACGACGGATTTCAAATTGTTGGCGCGATTACCATCGACTATCTGACTCGTCTACCATGGTTGGGCGTCGCAAATAGCTGCAGGGAGTCTACATCAACCCCGCCAAAGTCGGAAGTTACGGGGGAATCGAGTCTTTGCGCCGCACCACCTTCCGACCTATCGAGCGTGCACCGAGGAAGCTCGTCGAACATTGGCTATGAGAACAGAACACATATGCAATAGACAAGCCGGTAAGAGTTCGTTTCAAGAGGCGACGCGTTGTCGTCGGAGGACGGAAACAACAGTGGCAGGCCGATCTCTTCGACGTGTCCAGTCTAAAAAGAGACAACGACGGTACGACGTTCCTACTTACGGTGATCGACGTCTTCTCGAAAGTCGCCCGATGAGTTCCGCTGAAGAACAAGTCGGCGACGTCGATGGTGAGGGCGCTGGACGGACTGTTCACCGACGATGGTGATCATCCGCTGACGTTGCAAACCGATAGATGACTGGAATTCCTGAACCGCGGCGTTCGGGGTGTATTGGAAAAGTACGGTATCCATCATTTATCCACCTACAACGAGGAGACAAAGGCGAGCATCGTGGAACGCTTCAATTGCATGTTAAAGACGCGTATGTGGCGATACCTGACGAAATATGAGACGTGGCGTTACATCGATATCTTTCAGGAACTGGTACGCTCATACAACGACACCCCCCACCGCAGCATCGGCATGCCTCCGGCGAAGGTGACAGCGTCGAATCAGGAAGAGCTGTGGCAGCGCTTGCACGGCAGTCGGCACGGCAAGGGTTTGCCCAAGTACCACATGCCGGATCACGTGCGTCAAGAGACGTTTCGATAAAGGCTACATGGCGAATTGGACCGACGACATATTCATGATACGCGAGGTGCATCCGTCCGATCCGCTCGTCTCATTTACCGCTTGACGGACGATCTCAGCGAGACTCTGGACGGAACCTTCTACGAACCGGAGATACGGAAGCTGACGGTTCCGGTTGATAAACTGTACCGCGTTGAATCGATAGTGGAGCGACGCAAGGTGGGTAGGCTAAGGGAGGTGTTGGTGAAATGGTTCGGATACCCTTTGAAATTCAACAGCTGTATCGATGCCAAGGCCCTCGTCGGCTATACATATTAGCCACGTGTCCGCCACGCGTTCATTCGACTGCCCATAACGGACGAGACGACAACGCAGGTGGTCTCCGTTACCGACGAAGACGACGAAGTCGACTCTCCGCCACAGAAAGACAGGACTCCGTGGCACATCGTCGGCACCGCGTGTCCCAAAGAGGAGATCGTGTTTCAGGTCGTCGTCCTGTACATGGTCATCTTGGTCTGCATCTACAACCTATCGATCGGTCACGGGAATCCGACTCTGTGGACGGCCCTGTTGAGCAGTTCGTTGGGTTACCTGCTACCCAGCCGACGATGAGACAGCAACAGCAGCATGACGACGAGTGAATTCTATTTGACGTTGCTTAGCACTGCTTCCATGCATACGCACTTCGACAACACGCTGACTCACTACATCACGACGCTGTTACAACGTCTCACCCTGTCGGGTCGGTGGGATTGCGGACTGGTGGAGATACAGTACCCGAACAGTTGGTACAACGTGATAGAAAATGACGCGTAGTTCGCTGTACCGCTCCCAATAGACGAGACGACGAATGTGTGGTCCATGGTCACGAAGAGAAACAGGATCGAGACTGGACACATATGGATCATTGGACACTAGTCCGCACGATCAAAGCAGCCCTACGTCGCGTGGCAGGAGAGGGAAGGGCAAAAATTAGGTACAGTACCATAACACATAAGATAACGGCGTAGTGCTACCGAATACCGTCTTCGCAGGGGATATGCTCACCAGCATTCTAGGCTTTCACAACGATACGTTGCCGGCTCTCCCGCCAGATTCCGGCCGCCAAACACCGCTGCCGGTAGGGACTTGGTGAGCGACGTCTTGACCCCTGGCGTGCAACCGCGTAAGCGTATAAGACGCGCACCCGCCATGAAACGAGTCAGTACAGCCGGGAGACGGACGAAGACACGCATGTCGTCGAGGAAACGTGAGCCCGACATATTCGACGATGGCTTTCGTGCATAAACATCGTGTGAGGGAGTCAAGAGCGAACTCAATCTCTTCACAGTGCCTCCGACTCAGACCAGCATCATCGATAGTCACACGGTAAGACATCAAACCATGTCTTCGCTCGACTCGGGCGGACCGATAGAATTCGTCGATGACGATTACCTGGATCTCGTCAGCACGATGCTACACGTTCAAGTGAAGGTGACCCGTGCCGAAGGAGCCGATGACGACGCCGCCGATCCCGTCGGTCCCGTGAATAACTGGCTCCATTCGCTGTTCAGTCAGGTCGACATCTACCTGAACGGAACTCTCGTGACTCCCTCGACCAACACGTATCCGTACCGAGTCTACATAGAGACGCCGCTGAGTTACGGGGACGATGCCAAGGAGATGCAACTGACGAGTCAGATGTGGAACAAGGACACGGGCAATCGCATGGAATCCGTTGAAATAGACAACCGGCGATGCAGCCAACGCAGAGTTCGTCACCAGACGTAAAAAGATCGCTGGGAATCGCATGGTCGACATGATGGGTCGTGTCCACGTGGACCTGTTCCTCCAGTATCAATTCCGCATCAACGGCGTAGAGTCAATATACGTCTGGTGCGCAGCAGGGATACGTTCGCGCTCATGGCCGGCGGAGCCAATCCCGACTACAAGATAAAGATAGTCAACGCCACACTGTTCTTCAAGAAGGCCATACAAGAAATACAAGAAATACGTAGCTGTTTATGTTTTATGAAACTTTTGGTAAAATGCAGCAATTGTTTTCAGAAATTGACAATAATCTTGACATTATTGATTAAACTGTTATGGTATTAACATCATATACTCTCTTGTTCTAGTTTAAGCTTCTATATCCTGCGATTGTAATCAACCGTACCATGTGACTCTAACCACATTCTACGCGTAAACACACACACACACACACACACACACTCTCTCTCTCTCACACCCCCCCCCCACACACACACACCTGAATTTGGCTTTGTGGAGTCGTCGAGTCTTATGGCGGGGGGGGGCACACCCGAATATGAGTCGTCCACACATTCTGGTCCACGTGTAATTTTATAGTTTAAACTACTCTTTTCATAATTTTCGAAGAAAACTCTATTATTTCTTTATTATTATTACTATTTATTATAATGTTTATTATTTATTCGTCTGCATGCCATAAAGAAACGTTACATATGTCTATAAAATATCAAGTTCTGCCGTCACCAGTTGAAGCAGTATGTAGTTAAGGATAAGGATAAGGATGATTTTATTTTCCCAACAGCATTACAAAAACACAAATTAGTAGTAGTTACCATGGCCACTTGGTGTATTAATTAGATAATAATTATGGTAAATGACAACGATCAGATTAATTGCTAAACATTTGTAATCCTCACACCAGGTAAATCGCCTACTTATGTTACTGAATGCATTACTGCAGTGGTACCATGATCGCGAAAATTAATTATTAAACATGAATTGTTGAAGAGACTCGTGTGAACCCATGGGACGGGTCGAAGTCATAGGTGACTAACAGAAAGCAGGCAATCAACGCGTGTGCCCTTCGTCACGCAGACAACATTACTTAATTAAGACACTTTAATTAAATCACTATATTAGAACACAATTTGAACCAGATAAATTTTCGAATGGATTGACAATACTACAGGTACACTTTGGATAAATACAATTAAAACTTCCCTCGGTGAGTGACCCCCACCACTGACAGTAATAACACCTTCGTCCAAATGCATACCTACAGCCGTCAAACACGCCGCGGTCTTGTACTACCTATAAATCAAGCCCTGTTTAATTTAATATAGTTGTAGAGACGCTCCTGTCCTTCACAAGAGGTAACTCGACGCAACACTTACGTACAGTTGTCCATTGGTGAGAACTTAATCAATCAACTACTCCCATTTGGAAGCCTGCTTACACCAACGCACCTGCTTTACAAGTTGACCCGGAGTTCGAAGTCGACACGCATCGGTGCATTAGTGGCTACGCTCCGGTAGTTCTATCGCTGACAATTAGCTTACTCGGTTATACCGACATAGCGCCGTTGCCTCCCCAGTAACTAGCAAATCCCCATATTATAAACTCCATTTCATAGCATGATTACTGGGAGCACTGACAGTGCTGCTTCACAGGGAAATCAAATGATTGAATTAATTAGGCGAAATATAACGTAGTAGTAGCAGTAATAGTAGTATTAGTAGTAGTAGTAGTAGTAGTAGTAGTAGTAGTAGTAGTAGTAGTAGTAGTAGTAGCAGTAGTATTAGTATTAGTAGTAATAGTAGTAGTAGTAGTAGTAGTAGTAGTAGTAGTAGTAGTAGTAGTAGTAGTAGTAGTAGTAATATTAGTAGTAGTTTTTTAGAGTCTCACTCCACGTATACATGCATTAACATACAATACAAATAAATATATTACATTCAAAGTTAGCACTGTATACAAAGACCACTCAAAAAGAGTTATGACAGACTTGTAAAAACACAAATGTACAAATAAAAACAGTATTAATTTAATAAACATGTGCTATTATTTTGTTGCATTGTGTAATCTTGTGTGCAGTGTTTTTTGGAGGATGCTGGCAGTTTTACTTATTATATTGTCATTACTCAATAAACATACACATTTATCTTGATCATTCATATTGGAAAAAGCTCGATCATTAATTGTTGCATGGCCTATTAGTTATTTTCGTTCGTTAAAATATAAAGGGCATTTCATTAAAACGTGAAACTCATTTTCTATTTGATTCGTGCAATTATAACACGTCCTAGCTTCACGTGGGGGGTAATTTCGTTCGAAACGTCCAGTTTCAATTCTGATTGGTGCCACGCCACATCGGAATTTTGCAAGTGTTGATCAATTACTTCTAGACATAATTTTCTTAACATAATTCTCAATAAAAAAAATTGTTTTGAACTGTTTATAAGTTCTTAGTTTATTTCTACTACCATTTCTGCCCTCTTCTCTATTTATAATATGAAGCCATTGCTGTTCCTGTAATACAGACAGGCAAACATCTTTGTGTTCTATTATAGCCGTTACATTAACATGGTCTCTTATAGTAGTTAGATTATCCATATTTAAGTCATTATAACGATGGTATACTTCGTAGCCCCAATTTCGTTTCCCACATACCGTCATTTCCATTATCCATAGAAACACACGTTTTGTCACTCTAGATGCATCCATATTGATCAAACGACACCAGAGCCTAGTAACATATAGCCATTGTTGGTGAGTCGGGGTTTTCCACCCCATTTCACCCTGTACTGCTGCTGATGGGGTATATTTACCCACACCTAGGAAAAATCGATAGGCCCTATTATGTATGCTATTTATGACCGAATATTCCTTTGTACCCCACACACAGCAGAACCATACTTAATAATGGAGAGCACCATTCCATCGTATAGTTTTGTAAAACAGTTAAAAGGCATTCCTCCATTACACGTTGTCTTAGCCATTAACAAACCCAGAGCTCTGTTCGCCGTAGTAGCAACTGTTTTTACCATCACCTTATAATCAAGATATTCAGTTAAAATCAAACCTAAATATTTATACTTATTTACGATGCTATGTTTTGGTCACCTAGTAGAAAATCGCAAGTAGTCTCAGATATCGATGGATTACGAAAATGTACAATTTGAACTTTGTCTTTGTTAATAGACATGCCGCAGTCATTGCACCGTTTCCATATAACATTTAGCAATGTCTGCAGTTCTTCTGCTGATTCGGCCAGCACCACAATGTCATCTGTGTATGCTAACATTGTAACAATTTCGTCTCCGATCTTAACACCTTTACCCGTGCCTTTCAATTCAGCTGATAAATCGTTTATAAACATATTGAACATGATAGGTAATATAACACATCCCTGCTTAAGCCCGCATTCAACATTGAACCAGTCAGACTTTAAGTTGTTGACCCTAACACAACATTTGTAATCAACATATAATGATTTCAAAGCCTCAAGCATTTTCCCTTGTATGTTGAAGTTCCTAATTTTGTTCCAGAGGAAATTTCTATTGATACTGTCATAAACTTTACTAAAATCTACGAAACATGTAAACGTTTGCTGTCGGCATTTCTTTCTAGTATTGATTATGTTTGTAATGGTAGATAGGTGGTCGAGACAACTGCGACCTGGTCTAATCCCATTTTGTTCATCACACAAAAGGTTGTTGCCCTCTACCCACGATATAAGAAGACCATTTAAAATAAAGCAGTATATTTTATACACATGGGAACTAAGCGTAATTCCCCTATAGTTCCATGACAGTCGTGGATCAGACGTACAACACTTGGGTATCGGGGTTACAATGCCCCGACTCCATGCTTCAGGAACCATGCTGTTGTTAAAACAAGTCTTTGGCATTTTCATTGATTAGCGTTTCGACTGGGATGTTATCATCACCCAACGCTTTGTGTTTCTTGGCCTTGTTTAAGGCCAGGCGAATGTCCTCCTTAGAGATAGGCCCATCAAGGTGTTCATTGTGACCCAGTGAGTGGGTCTCAACTGGCGGTTGAGAGTCAATTGTTTGTTTGTAATTGACCGGGTTCAGCAAAGTGTGAAAGTCAGTTCTCCATTTATGTAATATCACGCTTTGATCAATGGATGTGGAGCCGTCCTCTAGCATCACTTTCATTGGTATATCATGGATGCGTTCTTGTTTTATCCCTAATTTTTCAATATGCTTCCAGAAAGCATTTGGATCATACGACGGCAGATCAAGTAGTTTTTCTTGTTGTTGACATCATACTTTGCGTTTGGCAGCTTGCACGTGCCTATTAAACAGTTTCTGGGCTACCTTCATTTCCGCTTTCAGGTGGAACCTGCGGTTTATTTTGTTCATCGCCCTTAATCCACAATTGTTCACTTGTTGTGAGGTTATTCCATAGTTGAGTAAGTTCATTTGTCCACCATTGTTTCTTGATCCGTCTGCGCTGATTACTGAGCACTGAGTGGCTTAGATGGACCATTTTTTGAAGTTTTTCTTCAGTCACCGTTTTAACATGTTCGCAGAAACTATCATATACATTGTTCAGATGTTGTTGTGTTAAATTAGATCTTTGAATGAACTGCATGAGAGTAACACAATGTTCTTGTGTTGTGTCGTCATCGATAAATTACTGGTCAATGCCTTCTAATTTATATCCCGTTGTACATGGGATTTTTGGGTTCGGATCTGTATTATCGTAGCATTCCATGCAATCCAGGAGTAAAACCTATGTCAATATTGAGTGGTCTGGGATGGTTTTGTGTGGGTCAATAATTGATACACACCCAGAGTCATTAAATATCTTTCGTGCCGAAGTTATTTTAAAGTCGGTAAAAGACGCTAAACGTTCATGCGGTACAAGGCAATAATCAACGACAGCCAAACCTTTGGTTGAAACAGATGTGAAGTCGTTTATCGACGAACCGCGACCGTTCAGCATGCTACCGTTTAATGATATTAGGTGGACAGCTTTATGCGTGAGACAACCACCGCGCTGACCGAACTCCGAGTCAGCTTGCAGTACACGCAAACCCAAGTCGAGGAGATCAAAGAGAAGCAGTCGAAGGAAAACATTGACGATCTGTCGAAGAAGATGATCGAATTTGAAGAAATTATCAAGAAAGTCGAGCAGGCGATCGACTACCAAGAAAACCAGTCAAGACGCTGTAATCTACGTTTCGACGGCGTTGCTGAGGTCGACGGCGAGACGTGGGAGCAGACGGAGAAGAGCGTGCGCAGGGCTATGACAACAGCCGTAGAACTCCCCGAAGCCCAAGTGCGCGCCATCAACATCGGTCGCGCGCACCGAACTGGCGGCACGGGGACGAGAGCCCGGACCATCGTGGTCAAGTTCGAGTCGTTCAAAGACCGCGAGCTGGTACCGCAGGCGGCGAAGAAGAAACGGCCTCGTGGCATCTACGTGAACGAGGACTATTCGCAGAAGGTCATGGCGAGGCGGAAAGAACTGCTACCAAAAATGATGAAGGCCAGGGAAGAGGGCAAAGTCGCATATTTGTCATTTGACAAACTGGTGGTAAGAGAGCGACATGATGTCGCAAACCGTGGTTAAACTACCAAGTACCTGTTGACTATCCTGGCAAACGTTTTTGTGATGACTTAACCATGGCGTCAACTACACAACAAAATGACGAGTTAACGCCTCCGTATGATACACCGTTTTATTATAATGAACACTGTTACGAACACGATATTGATACTGATTGTTTGTTGTGTAACGATTTGCCCACGCAATGTAAATACTACACCCCAGCACAATTTTCAACAAACTTTAGCAGTGTTGGCAAAAACCAGCCAATCAAACTGAGTATGATACACTTTAATGCTCGGAGTTTAAAAGCTAACTTACCCAAAATTAAAGATACTATCCAAAGCATGGAGTATAAATTCCATATAATTGCTATATCAGAAACGTGGCTTAAAGAAAACAGTTGGGACGGAAGTGAAGTAAACTGTAACGATGTCGTATTTTCGGGTTACAAACTGTACTGTAATTCCAGAAAAAACAAACACGGTGGCGGCGTTGCCATATATGTGTGTGAATCTGTACTTAACAATTGCCAGTCTTCTTATATGTGTTTAAGGAATCTATCGTATGCTGTTGATGACTGTTTTGAAAGCATCTTTATTGAGATACAAATTAGTAAACACAAAAAAATCAATGTCGGTTGTATGTATAGAGCACCGAATACCAGCATCAGCAAATTTAATGACAATCTCTCATTCATACTGGGAAATCTCACCAGCAAAATCGTGTATTTATGTGGTGATTACAATATAAACCTATTGCACTGCGAAGAGCAAGCTGAATCAAAATATTTCATTGAACAAATGTTCAGCTCTGGATTATATCCCTTGATCACCAGGCCCACACGAGTAACAAGCACGACTGCTAGTATAATAGATAACATTTTCTGTTCTGAACTGTGTAGAAACAAAATGTGCGGCATTGTTTTAAGCGATGCTACAGACCATATGCCAATTTTCGTCCTGTGTGACAACAGCACTTATGCGGTTATTAACGATGATCCAACATATAAATATAACAGAACGTTAGATGAGGACTCATTAAACAAATTTAAGCACGATTTAAATTATGCAAACTGGGACACTGTAATGAACGAGTCAAACCCTGATTTAGCATTCTCGCGCTTTATGCAAATACTAAATAATACTTATAACGATGCCTGTCCTGTAAAAACTACAACGTATTCAGGAGAGACAAAAAAGAATGATAAACCTTGGTTATCAAGAGGGCTAAAAAACGCTTGCATAAAGAAGAATAACATGTACTTAGCGTTTCTAAAACATAGGACAGAATTAACAGAAATCCGCTACAAAAATTACAAAAATAAGTTAACAAAACTATTACGTCTAGAAAAGAAAAAATATTACAGAAAAAAACTCGACGATTGTAAGACTAATATAAGAGCAACTTGGAAAACTCTTAACAGCGTAATAGGTAAAAGAAAATCTGATACCACATATTTGAACAAGTTTCATGTTGGCGATAACATAGTAGTATTAGAAAATAAAGAAATAGCTAATCATTTTAACAATTTCTTCGTCGATATAGGTACTAAATTATCCAACCTCATAGAACCCTGCCCGGGAACAAAGCCAACCGACTATGTAAAACGTACTGTATCACAATCAATGTATATGTCCCCCGTTACTGAGCAAGAAGTACTCGAAATTGTGTCTGGGTGCAAAAGTAAAACTTCATACGGACACGATGAAATCAGCATGAAAACAGTTAAGCATGTAATAAAGCAAATTGTACAACCGCTAACCCACATTTTTAACAGATCTTTGATCAGCGGATCATTTCCAAATGATATGAAATTACCAAAAGTCATTCCTATATTTAAGTCAGGAGATCGTTTTCAATTTTCTAATTATAGACCTATATCTCTCTTATCCCAATTTTCAAAAATACTTTCGAAAATATTCAACAAAAGGCTAACGTCTTTCATTGAAACACAACACATATTGACAGATGGGCAGTATGGCTTCAGAAGTAATCACTCAACTTCACTAGCTTTATCAGAATTTATCGAAAAGATTACTTCCGCAATGGATAAATGCCAAAGCACGATTGGGGTCTTTATCGACCTAAAACAAGCCTTTGACACGGTTGACCACAACACACTGCTAAATAAATTGCAATGCTACGGAATAAGGGGTCAGGCTCTGGACTGGATAAAAAGCTACTTAACCAACCGTAGGCAATATGTATGCTATAACAACAGTAACTCAGAACAAAAGGAAAGCAAGTGTGGAGTCCCGCAAAGTTCAATCCTTGGCCCGTTATTATTTATTCTGTACATAAATGACATGTGTGAAGTCTCAAAATTGCTTGATATTATTTTGTTTGCTGATGATACAAACATTTTGTATTCCGCTAGTAACACAGATGAAGTAAGCACTGTTAATAACAACGAACTAAAAAAACTAGACCTGTGGTTTCGAGCGAACAAATTATCACTTAATGTGAACAAAACACATTTTATAATGTTCAACAATAAAAAGCAACCTAGAACAGATGTGAATATAGTTTTGAATGGGAAAACCATTGAGCAGGTATCATATACCAAATTCCTTGGAGTAACCATTGACGAAAACGTAACATGGCGAGAACACTTAAAAATGGTTGAATAAAAAGTATCAAAAACATAGCAGTTTTGTATAAAACTAGGCATGTTCTTGATTGTCAAGCGTTACACACATTATATAATTCACTTGTTGAACCACATATGTCATATTGCTGTGAGATCTGGGGAAATACTTATCAATCTAGACTCAGAAAACTATTTATGTTACAGAAAAAAGCTATACGGATTATTTATAATCTTAATTACCATGATCATACATCTGTATTTTTCCATCTCTCAAACATGCTTAAATTTCATGATTTAGTTAAATACAAGACTATGATCATACTTTATAAAGCAAACAACCATTCTTTAAATGGTCGTGTTCAAGCATTATTTGAACCAACCGCAGCTATACACGTACATGATACAAGACAA
>CM034539.1:3544583-3630628 GCA_020002185.1 Paraescarpia echinospica
TTTGATATATTTGTATGCATGGTACCAAAGACCTTTATACAAAAGCCGCCGTGTCAGTTAATGATGTTTTCAAGCAGCCAAGCACTATTCAGTGCCAACTAATGGCACCGATGTATATAAAAAAAGTCCGAGTAAACAACAAGTATTTACGAAGGCCTTTGCTTGACGCTATTGACATTGTTCTAATTCTACCACGTCGAAAAAGGATGTTTGTACCGTTGTTGGTTTGCTATTCAATAGACGGGGATTCAATATATCACGGCGCCACTCCTTAGTCAGCAAGTGACACTTTTATGATACGCATATGAGAACATGACACACCAGTAGCGCTTCCATTCATGCACACGAGTGTTGACGAAGCAACTAGTGTCTAGATGGCCTTCGGTAAAATCGTCGTTGCTCTGTGCTCCATCTTTGTGTTGGTGGCTTCACGTAATATTGATAGAAATATTTTTTTCTCAGTTAAGAAAGATAGAAGGACTAGAGGACATGAACTTACATTGGCAAAGGAGCAGAGTAGATTGGATATAAGAAAGTTTTCATTTTCACAAAGGACTGTAAATGAATGGAACAGATTACCTGCTGATTGTGTGGGTGCTAGTAGCGTGAATATGTTTAAAAATAAAATCGACACATACCTCAGACGGGCGGGATACACATAGATTTAAGGGTCGGACTCTCGATAAGCCAAAGGGCTTCCTTGTCCACCTGCCACCTAGTGTTAATTCTCTGGGTGGCAATCTTGTTAAATCTTGTTAAAGTGTTTTTACCATCGTTATCTAGATCACTTAGGTCAGAAACTGTCGGTGATATACTAAGCTAAGTGACCATTATCAGAACTCTTGTGCCAAACGTATTGATATATAGATGTGATTGAGCGCCTTTGGGAAATGTGCTTTTAAATTATTATCATGATAGAGACGGCTATATTTCACCGGACATGTGACCAACTTAAGAGTGTTAGTGGCTGTCAGTCAATGTCAACCTGCACAATTGTATTGCTGTCATTCCAAAGTGCAAACTTTGGACATCACCTGATGAGTCGCACAATACTGGGCCAAATTGGTGTCCTTTAACTTACGATATATTTTCCTCCATAATCAGCTTATTTTTGGACAGTTCCTGTTGATAACATTTGTGCTGTATTTTAGGCCCAAGAAGAAAGAAGAGACACAAAAAACACATCCTGAAACAAATTGTGGTTGTGGACAATGTGGTGGATAACGTAAGTTACAATGTCCACCATTTCAGGTCCAGTGTGCTTTGATCATTCTTAACATTTTAAGTCTTCTGGATGGATTCTGATGAGGTATTTGCATACATCGGTACGCAAATTCTGATTATTAGGGTTTCACATTCTCATATTTTAGTTAAAACACACGTAACTTACATTACAAACTTCATTTGGCATTGCGCCACATAACAATGCGTACAGATATCTGATATTTTTCTTTAATTTTAGGTGTAAATGTAACTTGGCTACCATCTAAGGATTTTTGTTTATTTTAAAGAATTTTTTGATTTTTGCACTTTTATTTTTGGTGTCCAGGTCTCCTTTCTGGCCCAGTATTGTGCCACTCCTCATCTGTAAAGGCTGCCAAAGCGCATAAGACTGTTATTAAACGTAGCCTATTTAAGAGGAGCCAAGTAGTACTGATTGGATACACAGAGTGAAGTTTAAAGCGAGGTTGTTTGCTCCGTTACCAGGAATAATCAGTGTGTGGTAATTATTAGCCGGGAGTTCACTGAATCAGTTGTACTCGTCCTAGTTTCTAGTTATTAGAGTTGAACAAAACAATTTATGTGTTTGCTATTTAGTTCCAATAGCGGTTGTTTACAATCATGACGAATGTTTGTTTACAATGTGTACATTTCCTGGGCGCAGCAGACAAATCTTTCCATGTTAACCATTAAACGTAATTTGGCGCGCAGTGTACACCTGTACCTTCAATATGTTCATTTTATTATTAAAACATGACACCAACTATTAGGAAAATTTACCTTCTGTTTATGTAGATAGAAAGATGTCACAACTTCTAAAATTGGAAATATTCTGGCGACAAAAAAAGTTTTACATTGAATGTAGCTGAATGGCATTCTAACGGGCACTTCTGTTCTTCTTACCTGTTCCCTTAACACGAGTGAGGGTCAGATATAGCACTGTCGATCCATCCGTTAATTCTTTCTACCCATAACTTCCTGTCAGCAGTCTCTCTCTCTCCATCTTTCATCCTCAACCGCTCATCTCATGTCCCTCCTCCTACCGTCCTACCATCTCAGTTGTGGCCTTTCCCTTCTCCTTCGTCTTTGGTATTGTTCCGCCTCTGCTCTCTCTGCATTTTTTCCTGCATCCATCCTTACCATGTGGCCTGTCCATCTCATCCGGCTTCTCGTCAGTCTTCCTGTTAAGTTGCATTCTAACAGAACCGCTTTCCTTAGGTAGGTCATCCTTCTTCTGCCCATCCTTTTTGGTTTTGTGTATACACAATAAACGACGAATGTACTGTATTGTACTGCATCATATCATAGTGTATCTTCCAAATCCAACACAACAGAAGCACTCTCACAAGAACAAAGAGGGTACTTCTGTTGTGCTGGATTCGTAAGATCCCGTCCGATATGGTACTATGGAATAAAAAATTATTGAATGTGTACTCAGGACTATAGAGAGGGGGCAAAAGGTGGATTTTCAGGTGACGACCTTGATCTCAACCGGAACATTCGAAGCCGTATAGCTCGTACGCAGGTCCTTCACTATCGGACCTAGAGCTTACAAATGTTTTATAACAGGGTAGCAAACCTAACAGGACAGTTTAGACTGGGGGAGGAATAAGGGATGTTCGTATAAATTTGCCAGTCCCAAGAAATGTACGATCCTACATCTAGGCAGGTGGTGGTTTGGTCGTCTCCACGTACATAGGGAAAATAAACCGCTACTCAGGCGCCACCTATGGTGTGAAACAAGTAATTATGCAAATTGACTCTATTGCGAAAACATAAAATTGGTTGAATGCAGTGAACGTATGAGAGTATCCCCTAAGCAAGGAACATGCAAGCACACAAGGACAACTTAACCTGTCTGACCACTTTGAATGACTCGACCAGACAGGTCGCGTGACCTGTTTCCATCGTATATTTATATGTTATTGAAATTCTGGCCTCAAACGTTTTTCTTTATGACATAACACATGGATACATTTTTAAAACCATAAATGTATACGGAAATGTTTGATTTAGCAGATGTCATGCGGCCCTAATAACGTAATGAATATATATGAATTTTATTAACATAATTGGCAAGGGAAAACTTGACTGAGGTCACACGCACAGTTGTTTTTGTGAATTGGGCACACCGCGAAGTGCTGGATCCATCAGTGACGTGAGATCAATGGATGGATCCAGTATGTCGCGGTTTGCCAAAAATGTATTCACAACTAAACGGGCGGTCAAGGCGATGAATTGCGACTTTCGTAGGCATTTTTTTTACAAGCAGCCGCCTATTTGAGATGTTCTCTATATACGTTATTTATTATAGTATGGGTTGTTGGACTTTCTGATTTTTGATTTTTAAGTCAGAAAATTTTGTGTGTGTAAATTTGGACATAAATTGGATCAAAACCATATTATAGCTCCATAAGACATATTAACAATGTTACATTGTGTTCTCTACATAGGCCACACATTACACAAACGGAATTTCCTCCGATCAGTTTTTTTCCCTAAAAATGCTCAATTGTTCTAAAATGAAGTGGATGAGAAAGTGAGCCAGATCAGGTTTGGTTTCATCTAGGGACATAAATGAGTTCCATCACTCTCTGCAAACATGTCTTCTACACCTGTCTTGTTGTCAGGGTCGATACAGGGAATAGTCTTCTAGTAGTGGCCAGTTTGACATTTAACAAGATTTTACAAGATTGCCACCCAGAGAATCTAGGTGGCAGGTGGACAAGGAAGCCCTTTTATCTATGTGTATCCCGTCCTTCTGAGCTATGTGTCGATTTTATTTTTAAACATATTCACGGTAATAGCACCCACACAATCAGCAGATAATCTGTTCCATTCATTTACAGTCCTTTGTGAAAATGAGAACTTTCTTATATATAATGTACACTGCTCCTTTGCTAATGTAACTTCATGTCCTCTAGTCCTTCTATCTTTCTTAACTGAACAAAAATAAGTATATCAATATTTTCATAACCATTCATTATTCTAAACACTTCTATCTGATCTCCTCTCAATTTACTGGTCTCTAGTGTTGTTGAACCACATTCTTTTAGGCGAATTTCATAACTAAGATCCATCGGTTTTGGTATCATTTTAGTCGCTCTCCTCTGTACTCTTTCTAGCATATCTACGTCCTTCTTGCGATACGGCCTCCACGCTTGTATACAATATTCTAAATGAGGCCTCACTATTGCTTTGTATAGCGGTATTATTAGTTTTATTTCCTTATACACTATATTTCGCCTAATTAATCCAAGGATTTGATTTCCCTTTGAAGCTGCAATTCCGCACTGCTCTGAAACCTTCATATCAGCACTAATGGTTAACCCTAAGTCCTTTTCTTTTGCAGTAGTAATTAGTACAGTACCCCGCATTGTATATTTTACCTCCTCGTTCCAATGTCCTGCGTGGAGGCATTTACATGTCCCAAAATTGAACAGCATTTGCAACTTTTCAGACCATTTGATCAACTTGTCAAGATCATCTTGTAAATGTTGTCTATCTCCATCACTTTTAATCCTTCTTTACACTTTTGTATCATCCGCATATTTCAACACCTTGCTTGTTATTTCATCATCCAAATCGTTGATATATATTAAGAATAATATAGGTCCTAGTACTGATCCCTGTGGTACCCCACTCAATACCGATTTCCAGTTTGAAGCCTCCCCATCAACTACTACACGTTGTCTTCTGTCAATCAGCCATTTTTCTATCCAGTTTATTATACCATTTCCTATGCCATGGGCCTTTAGTTTAAGCAGTAATCTTTGATGTGGTACTTTGTCGAAAGATTTTTGAAAATCTAAGTAGACGATATCTACTTGTGATTAATCAATCTACCCACTTAGTGATGTCTTCCAAAAAACGTAACATATTTGTTAAGCTTGACCTCGCTTTAAAAAACCCACGTGTTGAGATGGGTTTATCAAGTTATGTTTAACAAGTAAATCCACCATGTGATCTTTAATTAGTCTCTCTAATAATTTGCAAATCACTGATGTTAAACTCACTGGTCTATAGTTCTCTGACTTGTTTCTCGAACCTTTTTTAAATAACGGTATAATGTTTGCCTCTTTCCATTCTAAAGGAACCACTCCCTCTTCTAATGACAAATTGAAAACTGTTGCTATCGGTACGCTAATTTGTTCTACAATTTCCAATAGTAGTTTGGGAGGAATTCCATTCACTCCAGGTGATTTATTATCCTTCATAGCCCTTATTTTGTTAGCTACCATTTCCGGGGTTACAATTAATTGTCTTAAATAATCTTAATCTTCCCCCTCGAACTTAGCCTCTGGTACTGGCAGTGAACTAATATCTTCTCTGGTAAACACTGAACTAAAATACTCATTCAGGTCTTCTGCCATTAAGAATCACTCTGATATTATATTTCCAGCACTATCTTCTAGAGGACCGACCAATTATTGAACTTTCTTTTAGCTTCGAACATACGCATAAAAATCGTCATGTCATGTTTTATATTACAAGCTAATTGTTTTTCATAGCTTCTCTTTGAATTTTGAATTTCAGCTGTAGCTTGGTTAAATGCTTCTTTATAACTGTTGTAGTCTTCATCATTTCCAGTACATCTTTATGACTTCCATATCATTCGTTTATACTTAATTTTTCTAATGGCTTCTTTCGATAAGTGTTTCTTTTTGGACCGTTTCCCTTGTTTTTGAAGGGTACAAATTTATCAACTATGCACTTAATTTCACTCTATAATACATTCCAGCATTCTGTTGCTGTCTTATTTTTCAGTGTGTTATTCCAGTCTATCTTTGCTAAATATTTCCTCATGTCCTGATACCTTCCTTTGTGGAAATTTCTCCTATTCTGCTTTTTACTATTCCTTTCTGGTTTACTTTGATGGTAAAATGTATCTGGTTGTGATCACTACTCCCCAGTGGCTCACATATCTTGACATTGTCAACTAATTCATTCTGTGAGGACAAAACTATGTCTAACACATTCTCACCCCTGGTTGGTTCTAGCACATGTTGAGAAAGGAAAGTATCTTGAACTAAAACTAAAAACTTGTGGTCCTCACTCCCCATACTCTGTAGATATTTCCATTGTATATGCCCGTGGTTAAAATCCCCCATAATATCACAGTCCCGTTTGCTTTCTTCCCTTAGAGCTTTTTGTATTTTGTTATTCTCTTCTATGCTTATGTTTAGATGTCGATAAACTAACCCAACTGTTAACGTTAAGTTTCCTGTAACTATGTTACACCAAACAGCTTCTTCGCAATCTGCTTCTCTTTCTAATTTTTTTTCATGATCCTGGATACATTCTTTAATATATAAAATAACTCCACCTCCCTTTCTTCCTATTCTCTTTCCTAAACATTACATATCCTGCCAGTCCCAATTCTGCATCTGATATATCGGTGGTGGTCCAAGATTCGGTTATACCTATTAGGTGAGGATCAATATCTTCTACCATAATGTTTAGTTCATTTCTTTTGTTTACGATACTCCTTACATTTAAACAAACACATTTATATCCAGCTTCAGAAGAGTTTTCCAGACGGTTCTTTGCTGATTTATTTGTGCTTTATTTATGCCTCCAGTTTCAGGCTTTTATGTGAGTCTCCCCTGTGAATCTAGTATAAATATGTGCAACCTGTCCCACTATCAACAGATCGTTGCAGGTTCTCTGAGAAAACTGCTGCCCCCTTTCCGTTAAGATGGAGGCCATCTCTCATGTACATATCTTCCCTCCCAACAAAGGATACCCTTAAATTCTTCACACATCTGCTCAACTAGTGCGTTGATCGCCACACTCTTGCAGTTTCTATACGTTGCCCACCTTCCTCCAATCTTGTTAAACAAAACTTGATAAACCCATCTCAACATGGTTTTTTTAAAGCGAGGTCATGCTTAACAAATATGTTATGTTTTTTGGAAGACATCACTAAGTGGGTAGATGAGGGATCACCAGTAGATATCGTCTACTTAGATTTTCAAAAAGCTTTCGACAAAGTACCACATCAAAGATTACTGCTTAAACTAAAGGCCCATGGCATAGGAAATGGTATAATAAACTGGATAGAACAATGGTTGATTGACAGAAGACAACGTGTAGTAGTTGATGGGGAGGCTTCAAACTGGAAATCAGTATTGAGTGGGGTACCACAGGGATCAGTATTAGGTCCTATATTATTCTTAATATATATCAACGATTTGGATGATGAAATAATAAGCAAGGTGTTGAAATTTGCGGATGATACAAAAGTGTTTAGAAGGATTAAAAGTGATGGAGATAGACAGCATTTACAAGATGATCTTGACAGGTTGATCAAATGGTCTGAAAAGTGGCAAATGCTGTTCAATTTTGGGAAATGTAAATGCCTCCACACGGGACATGGGAACGAAGAAGTAGAATATACAATGGGGGGTACTGTACTAAGTACTACTGTAAAAGAAAAGGACTTAGGGTTAACCATCAGTGCTGATATGAAGGTTTCAGAGCAGTGCGGAATTGCAGCTTCAAAGGGAAATCAAATCCTTGGATTAATTAGGCGAAACATAACGTATAAGGAAAAAGAGCTAATAATACCGCTGTACAAAACAATAGTTAGGCCTCATTTAGAATATTGTATTCAAGCGTGGAGGCCATATCGCATGAAGGACATAGATATGCTAGAAAGAGTGCAGAGGAGAGCAACTAAAATGATACCAAAACTGAGGGATCTTAGTTACGAAATACGCCTAAAAAATGCGGTTTAACAACACTAGAGACCAGGAGATTGAGAGGAGATCAGATAGAAGTGTTTAAAATATTGAAGGGTTATGAAAATATTGATAGAAATATTTTTTTCTCAGTTAAGAAAGATAGAAGGACTAGAGGACATGAACTTACATTGGCAAAGGAGCAGAGTAGATTGGATATAAGAAAGTTTTCATTTTCACAAAGGACTGTAAATGAATGGAACAGATTACCTGCTGATTGTGTGGGTGCTAGTAGCGTGAATATGTTTAAAAATAAAATCGACACATACCTCAGACGGGCGGGATACACATAGATAAAAGGGTCGGACTCTCGATAAGCCAAAGGGCTTCCTTGTCCACCTGCCACCTAGAGTTAATTCTCTGGGTGGCAATCTTGTTAAATCTTGTTAAATTACTGGCAAAATTCCTGAAAGAATAATCTGTTCAACTCTTGTCTTCTTTAGCTTCCTCACTAACTGTCTATACTTCTGTACTATCCGAGTTGTTCCCTCCCGTCTGCATTATTTGTTCCTACATGTACTAGTATAGACCCTCCCTTGCCATGTCCCAATACCTTCTCTACCATGTCAGTCACATGTTCTATCCTAGCCCCCGTAAAACAAACCACAAACAATGTCCTTCCCCTCGAGCAGTGTCTTGTCCGACTTTCTCATAATGGAGTCGCCCATGAACACCCTCTCTTTCCTCATTGCCCCTCTATCACTGCCTCAGAGTAGCTCCTTCTTCGGTTTACATTTGCCTGTTTGTTGTCTTTTCCCCCTGCCGTCTTCTCTCCTGTTACATTCTCTTCCGATCCATTCTTTCCTGTCGCTTTTTCTCTTGTTACCTTTCCTGCTGTCATCGTCCCTTTTATCGACTTCTCTTCTATCACATTTGCTCTCACTTCCTTTCGTTCCTTCATCTTTCTTCCCATCTCATTTTCTTCTCTCCTCTCACGTTACGTTAGGCTGCTTTATTTATTTAGGTTACGCCGCCTGACTATCGCCCTTGCTTAATTTAACAACAATGCTACCTAATGAAAATATCTAGCAAGTACTGCAAGTACTGGCTTACACATGTATTATCTTAATTCTAAACTTCACATATTGTGCAATGTGTTGGAACGCTTTTCGTTCGCTGTTAGTAAGATCACCATCAGATCGTTCATAAACTGATCCTCGTTATTGCAAGATAATCACCTGTCTACTGACTGTAATAGGGAAGGTGTCCTTTCCGTCGATGATTTCTTCAAATATAGCATACCTTCAATAGGTATCTTGTGAACGCTCCCTGTTATAACCATTAAAGCACTTTAAAACAGTGTGATATGTTGGCACTCATTACACCTGTCTTATGAGGTGTAAAATGGTTACTTAATAATTTTTTGATCAAATGTTGCAATTTCTTAGGCAAAATGCCCCATATTTGACCAAACCTAAAGACGAATTGACAGCTAAAGCCGCATTATATAATGAATAACGCACGTATAAAATGTTAAACAGGTTGGTAAAATACGTACTAGGCAACACGTTTGCCCAATTCTGTGTCAAATTTGATATTCCGCAAGAAAGGCTCATAATGGGCACAAAATCACATAGAGGAGTTCATCTGCAGGTTGTATGTTGTTATCTATATCTACTGAGAGGTGGCAATCAAAATATGATATTGTTTGAAAGGGGCACCAGGAACCGGAAAGGCTGCTAAAACAAAAGGTGCGTTGGTGTTACACTTGGCGCGTCCACATTTCCAGGCGTAGCTGTGGCTATAGTAGTGTTTGGACTATACACTGACCCACTGACCACCTATGTTCTCGCCGGGTCAGTAACATTTTTGAGTAACACGTCCGTGTGACTGTCCACATTTTGGTGAACTACCACGTGTACAACAGTATTCGTATCAGCTATTCGTCAAAATTGGCTGTTGTAAGAACCACTTCTTGACAAATAATTACCCTGAACTGTTATCGCAAAACGCAGTGTTCACGAATTCCGCACGTTTACTGTATTATACGGTTAATAAGTCGCACAGGACGTACCTAAATGCGATGTAATGTAATGTTGGTAAATCAAAACGAGACACCGTCAGTAGTGCAGACATCGTATCTAAACAAACTACGCTGATTGAGTTTGGGGAAAAGGAGGAATCTGCGGCGTAAACACTTTTTGAAAGATGTGAGACGTGAGGTCCGGCTGTCCAGAAAGCTGGGCTGAGGCAGATACAACTATGTAAACAGTTGAACCATTACATACAGGGGGTGTGCGGGTGTTTGGCAAACATTTCTTGCAATTCCAATTATTGCAATAAACTGCGCGTGACCTCCGTCTAGCTTTGCTTTTTCCAACACAATTGATAACAGTTAAATGTGTGAATATTGCGGCATGAGTTCTTGTAGATCAAGCATTCGTGTGTGCAGTTGTCACTCAAAACAATTATGTCTTTGCTATTAAGAAAACACGTTTGTGGTCAATATAATATACAGTTGAATGTCTGATGTTGATAATGTTTTTGATGCCTTGATGGACATTTTGTGAGTCAACAGGTCACGTGATTGATAGATTAATTAAAGACACAGAAATTGGTGTCACAATTACAATTATGTCTGAAACCTCCCTAAAAAATTGTTTATTTTACCAACATTTGTTCCATGTGCATCAGTAATTGTGTTAGCTTGACGGACTGTGTTACGAGGCAATAGGTATAGTAATGGCATAATTAATTGTGTGAGATACCGATATATGAATTGATAAGGTGATATTATGATGTGTTATATATAGACATTCTCTACTTCTCTACGGCTATCTTGTAAATAGTGGTTTATCACTTAATGTAGGTTTCCGGATATAACAGCAGTTATAATATACGTATTCTGTACATAAACAGTTTTACCCAGAATATATTGTCACATTTTGTCACCTCTCATATTACCGTCACGCCTGTGAACACATTCATGTATGTTGACGGTTGAATACTAATGCTAGGTCCATGACATAAATAATCAAGCTTGTTGGTTTCTGGCTTACACTAATGCCACGGAGGCCGAATTGGCCCATTGTCACCTTAAATATGTTACTGTTATCTGCATTTTATGCTGTCGAAATTATACACAACTTAATTAGTCAGTTTGCTATTTATCCTACTGATTCCGGCTAATTGTCAATCTAGGGATACGTTTGGCAACACACACACACACACACACACACACACACACACACACACACACACACACACACACACACACACACACACACACACACACACACACACACACACACACACACACACATATATATATGTTTAGTTACACTTACAAGTGGGTGTGCGGCTCTCACACCAACGGCACATTAATAATGCCTTAGTGAGAGTCTCCCGACAGAATTGTCTTCTTTTTGACATTGTCGTTACTTGTTTTGTATTTGCTTATTTACTATCTGTCGAATGAAGATGACCTACTTCCAGTTCCAGTATATATATATATATATATATATACATATATACATATATATACATACATACATACATACATACATATATACATATACATAATATACATATATATGTCACGAATACGCACACGCGCACGTGCTCGCACACGAATTAATTTAGGTATTTTCAAGTGGCTTACACAATTAAAAATTAAATAAAACAAGTTATTTCCTGATCTGTCAGCTACGGTTCGGTAAGTAATTTATTATAAACAAAATTGAAAATCGTTGAATATGTCTTGGGACAAGCGTCATTTGATGCTGGTTGTATCTATCTACAAGTACAATTGCTATTACCACGTGTGTTCTTTCTATTCTATTCGTTTTTACAGAGTTTGACATAATGGGGGACGTGAATGTAGAGTGGAGACGAACGAGAACTTTTGTCCAGGTAAATTCACATATTGGCATATATTAACTTGACCCACCGAAGGAGCATCACAACAAGGCTGCCATTGTCACTACGGAGAGTTTACATTAATTCACAGTGGTGCCATCTGGGGGACGCTAACCACTGAACAGTTTCCCCACTTCTCAAATAGTTGGCAAAGCCGATATTGGCAGTTTATAATTTGGAAAATGTTTGCAATTTATGTTCAACATGATAACGTTTTCTACGTTGATGTAATAATTCTGCTTCTTTGTAGTAATCATAATAACATTACTTCTATTGCGCCTAAATCCTTGGAAACCAAGCTCAGAAGCGCGTTAACACAACAGTATTGGTCAATCTCAAAATCCATAAGCAGTATTCCAGTTGTCAACAGATGGGTCAACGCACTAGTGAGCTATGGTGGATAACTAAGTTTTTAAAAATATGTTTTTAAGTGACGACGGAATTTTTTTATATTTTCAATTGATATAACACACATATTCCAAAGAGTTGGTGCAGCAACCATAAACAATCCTAGTTCCAATGTTAGTGTTGACTCTAGGAACAAAAAGTAGGTAAAAACTAGATGATCGAAGCTGGATAGGTTTTCTTACAGTAGTAAGCAGTGAATGCAAATAAGATGGAAGCTTAAAGGACAGTGCCTGGCATGAAATGGTACAGACCTTAAATGTTATACGACATCGTACAGGAAGCCAATGCAACGACTTCAAAAGTGGTGCAGAGCAATACAAACGAGAAGATCTTCTTACTACCTTTGCCAGACAATTTAGGATACTTTTAAATTTTGTAATATCCTTGCTAGCGATATAATAAAGGAGGGAATAGCAATAGTTAACGTTGCTGCTAACAAGCACTGTTGCAGTAGTTTTAGCAACAGAAAATTACATATACCGGCGAATACGGCGAAGATTACGAATATGATAAAAACAGCAGCGACACGTTTGAGATGTGTTGGCGGAAATTGAAGTTACTATCACAGACCACTCCTAGTTTCCGCACCAAGGTTGCTGGCGTGATATGCTGATTCAAAATACGGCTAGGGAAAAACATCAAGTTTACTACGATGCATTGGAGTACAAACAATTATCAATTCAGTTTTATTTGTATTTAATTTCAATTTGCTGTCAGTCATCCAGAGGAAGATATATTGGTGGCAATCACTAAGTTGGTTAAGGGAGCGATTTGCATCCGCGCTAGCCAACGAAATGTAGATCTGAGTATCATCAGCATAATGATGATGATGCAAGTTATGTCTTTGTATAACAGTGCTTTGTGGCTTGGTGTAAAGAGTAAAAGGCTAAGACCCAAGAACATAACCCTCGGGAACAGCATATAAAGTTGGCAGTGCAGCCGAAAAACAGTCTTTATGGTTTGGTATCTATCAGTTAGGTATGAAATTAACGAGCTTAGAACTGTGCCAGATATGCCGAACCATTTTAGTAAACTTCGTTAGTAGTAAAGGAGGTTAAGTACCGCGTATGCTGGCGCGGCGCGCAGCAAAAGCAAAAGTACCCGGATGTAGGTCAAGGTCACGCGACCCGGATGTAGGTCAAGGTCAAAAGGTCAAGCACCCGGATGTAGATCAAGGTCAAGTGGCGCCACCTAGCGGATTTTCCCCCGGAACTAAAATATTTCCCGCAAAAAAAATAATTTCCCGCCAAAACTAAAATAGCGCCCCTGGCGGATAGTTGGTGAACTAAATATGTCCCGCCAAAACTAGAAAAAGCGCCACGTAGCGGAATTTTCCGGAACTAAAATATTCACGCCGAAACTCAATAGCGCCACCTAGCGGAATTGTTCGGGACTAAAATAGTTCTCACCTGAACTGAAAAAGCGCCCCTGGCGGATAGTTGGTGAACTAAAATATTTCCCGCCAAAAAGTAAAGCTGCGCGCCCCCCTGGCGGATAGTTTGTGAACTAAATATTTCCCGCCAAAAAATTCAGAAAGCGCACCTAGCGGACTTTTTCGGAACTTAAATATTTCCCGCCAAAAAATAATTTCCCGTCGAAACTAGAACAGCACCCCTGGCGGATAGTTGGTGAAATAAAATATTTCCCGCCAAAACTAGATAGCGCCACCTAGCGGAATTTTTTCGGAACAAAAATATGTTCCGCCAAAAGTACAACAGCGCCCCTGGCGGATAGTTGGTTAACTAAACTATTTCCCGCCAAAGCTAGATAGCGCCACCTACCGGAAATTTTCGGGACTAATAATGCAAGTGGTGCCATCTGACGGACAAGTTGTTAACTAAATGTTCGAGTACTGCAAATATTCGTGTCTCTTGCACGCTTGCGTGCAATAGAGCCTCCTGACGGATACATCACGAACCACAAACATCATCCCCTAGTGGCCAAGTGGGCGAACCACATATGAGTACTGCAAATATTCGTGTCTGTCGTTTTTTCTCGTCCATAAACTCCTGGTGGATATATTATCATCAACTGAAAGCACCCCTGTTAGATAAGTTTTGAACTAAATAACTACTCTGCAGTCCGCGCTTGTGTACATTCTACTCAGCAGTACGTGCTTTTGAATTTTCTACAATCCGTGATCTTTCGGCACGCCCACGTGACCTTTATGTTCTGTTCCATAATCTTTCGGCACGCCCACGTGATCTTTACGGTCTGTGGACTGGTTATAAAAGGCCTGCGTCTGCTTTTGTGGTCATTATATCTTACATTTTGGAAGATGAACAACATGACTAGTGATAACGTCCGACAAGAGAGTTTGCTACCGAAGGCGCAGCCTTCTCCGGCTACGGGACCACTCGACCTCTTGACCCCAACAATCAACCCGGACCAACAACCAGCGACCAGTTCAACGACCAGTCCGACGATCAGTTTGACGATCAGTTCGACGATCAAACCAATTTCGTCTCTGTCACCAGCTCCGGCAATCAACCCAACCATCAACCTGACATCGTCACCTCCGACGAAGCGTCAGAAGCTGTTGTCTCGTTATACTTGTTGTATGTGTGGCAGTACCTTCAAGTATAAAGGGAATTGGCCCGCTCATGTGAAGCAGGGCTGCTGTAAAAGGAAGCAAGATAAACAGCGGCGACGTAAAGAACAACTTGAAGAATAGCTTGAAGAACAACTTGAAGAGATAACAGTAAGCTTCAATTTTTCATAGTGTTCAAATGGTATTCATGCTATTTTGTTAGAAAATTTTCAAAATGACAATATATTTTTTTTTTCTTATACATACCAGTTGACCATTCATTATTAAGCTAATTCCTTCACTGTTTCAGCGTCAAGAAAAGGAGCGTATTGCTGCAAACGTCGCTACTTCTCCCTCTTCCCCCCTGTTGCGGCAAATATCGGCCCTCCAAGCGACTGTCTCTACTGCTGAACACACCCAAGCAGTGCAAGGAGAAACGACGACAGTCTTTACATAGTAGAGTTGAACTTACTTCAAATGGTTACCTGTTTGCAAACTGGTTTGAACTGGTATTCGCTGTGCAAGTCTGATCTACTCTACAGCCCGTGAATGTATACTTTCTACTCTACAGTCCGTTCTCGTTCGGCACGACCACGTGACCTTTCGGCACATTCACTAACTATATAAGCGCTGTGTTTTGTCAGTTGGCTCATCATTCGTATTACGATGCCATCACCGCTAACATCATCATCATGTTGAAGACACCTTATTACCGACCTTGCGATGCGGGAGACTCGAGCGATGAGGACGAGCTAACGAACCGATCCATCATGCCGGTGACCAACCGTCCTTCCGTGCCGACGGAACCAGAGGGCGAGAACATCTGGTACACTAGACACTGCGATGTACCAACTTTCGCTCCTGACGATGTCACAATTTCTACCCAGCCTGCCAACGTCGCAACTTCCGCCGACACGGCCGATGTGACAACTTCCGCCGACACGATTGATGTGACAACTTCCGCCCCCGACGATGTCACAACTGAAGACGTCACAACTTCTAGTCAAGTGATCAATGTCACAATTGTTGGGTGGTTAGCATTAGGATTAGGGTTGGGGTTAGGGTTAAGGTTAGGATTTCGGGCAGCGTTAGGGTTAGGGTTAGGATTAGGCTTAGCGTCAAAATTAGCTCCATAACCAAGGTGTGCAAAGCTGAACACTCAAGACGACACTATCTATGTGTAGTATCAAGTGTTGGTTCCAAGACTCAAAACAGTGGCGAAACACTATGAAACATATGGTTCTGGCAGTAATGGAGGGTGACCTGTAAAGAACTTTCTTTTGTTTTGTACACGATTAAACTTTGCAAGACTTTGTATCAATGTCTAGTCTCTGGTTCTTTTAGTTATGGAGCGTGACATGTAAATACGTTTGTGTCGTAATAAACTGTGCAAACCTCATCTTGTGTCTTTTTCATAGTGTAATGCAAAGCGTATGTTGAGAACCATACTAATAGTCTTACACATCACAAGTATGTCTGTGTAGTTCAGTACAGATATGTTAACCACGTATGTATCTGTGTAGTTCAGTAGAGATGATAGCCACTTATGTCTGTGTAGTTCAGTAGAGATGATAGCCACATATGTATGTGTAGTGCAGTACAGTTATGTTAACCACTTATGTCTGTGTAGTTCAGTACAGAGATGTTAATGTACTCAGACCAACTAGTGGTGCAAACGAAACACTATGCTTTGACCAACACACGGCACGAATCGAACTCAGACCAACTAGTTGCGTAAACGAAACAGAAACTTAACCGATTACGCTGCACGAATTGAACTCAGACCATATCACATGAGACTACGGATGACACATCACACGAGAGTACCGACGAACCAAGAGACGAGACTATGACCGAGATACGTCACGAGATTACAGATGATACATCACACGAGACTACGGATGACACATCACACGAGACTACGGATGACACATCACACGAGAATACGGACGAGACAAGAGATATGCCACGAGACTACGGATGACACATCACACGAGACTACGGATGATACATCACACGAGACTACGGATGATACATCACACGAGAGTACGGACGAGACAAGAGACGAGACTATGACCGAGATATGTCACGAGACTACGGATGGCACATCAGAATAGACGTGTTATCGCGTGAGATTTGCTTCAGTAGCAAAGCAAAGCAAAGCAAATAGACGTGTTTTCGCGTGAGATTTGCTTCAGAAGCAAAGCAAAGCAAATATCCGTGTTATCGCGTGAGATTTGCTTCAGAAGCAAAGCAAAGCAAATAGCCGTGTTATCGCGTGAGATTTGCTTCAGAAGCAAAGCAAAGCAAATAGACGTGTTATCGCGTGAGATTTGCTTCAGAAGCAAAGCAAAGCAAAGCAAATAGACGTGTTATCGCGTGAGATTTGCTTCAGAAGCAAAGCAAAGCAAATAGCCGTGTTATCGCGTGAGATTTGCTTCAAAAGGAAGCAAAGCAAAGCAAATAGCCGTGTTATCTACGGATGACACATCACACGAGAGTACCGACGAGACAAGAGACGAGACTGTGACCGAGATATACCACGAGACTACGGATGACACATCACACGAGACTACGGATGTCACATCACACGAGACTACGGCGAATTGAACAAAGACCAACTAGTAGGACAAACGAAACACTATAGTTTGACCAACACGCCAAACGAATCGAACTATAGACACGACATCACATACCTTCATGTCAAGAAACGACCATCTGTTCGGATTCACGGTCAATGAGGCTATCACAGGACTCGTATGAGATATCGCTTCTTATAAAGGAAAACATATGTATATGAATTAGTCAGAGTATAGCCATCTACCGATCATGATAGTTCTCTATTCGTTGACACACATAGTCGTTGGGAATAGCGGAAGCGTAGAGGCCGCCATGTCAGGTCGCCATGACATTCAAATAACTTCCGGTACCACGTCACTTCCGGCGTAGTGTCCCTAGTAGAGGCCGCCATGACAGTCAAGTGACTCCCGTTACCACGTCACTTCCGGCGTAGAGACCCCTAGTGAATAATCGGAGTACTACGTCACATACTGTCATAGCAAGCGAATTTGAAAACTGCTACGATTGAAAACGACTTTGTCAATAACATGTAAGGACAACCACCTGACAGGACTTCATTCAAAAAGGTGACCATCACGGTTTCCGACGACACTAAACGGACACCAATGTAATTAGTCAGAGCATTGCCATCTACCGGCCATGATAGGTCTCTATTCGTTGACACACTTCCGGAAATATCGGAAGCGTAGAGTCCGCCATGACAGTCAAGTAACTTCCGGTGCGACGTCACACCGGAAGCGTAGAGGCCGCCATGACAGTCAAGTAACTTCCGGTGCAACGTCACTTCCGACGTGTCGTCCCTAGTAGAGTCTGCCATGACAGTCAAGTAACTTCCGGTACTACGTCACTTCCGGTGTAGCGTCCCCTAGCGGATAATCGGAGTACTACGCCACCTGGTGGCGCCATCTAGCTGTTAAAAAATATATAATTAGGTTAGCTAGAGAAAAAAAGTTGGGGTTAACCTCGCGAAAATTTAAACAACAACCACTAAGGTGGTTGTTGTATACATTTGTTGTGACACATCATACGTTGTTGTGACACATCACACGAGAGTACCGACGAACCAAGAGACGAGACTATGACCGAGATACGTCACGAGATTACAGATGATACATCACACGAGACTACGGATGACACATCACACGAGACTACGGATGACACATCACACGAGAATACGGACGAGACAAGAGATATGCCACGAGACTACGGATGACACATCACACGAGACTACGGATGATACATCACACGAGATTACGGACGAGACAAGATATATGCCACGAGACTACGGATGACACATCACACGAGAGTACCGACGAGACAAGAGACGAGACTATGACCGAGATACATCACGAGACTACGTATGACACATCACACGAGACTACGGATGACACATCACACGAGAGTACCGTCGAGACAAGAGACGAGACTATGACCGAGATATGTCACGAGACTACGGATGTTACATCACACGAGAGTACGGACGAGACAAGAGATGAGACTATGGATGCCACATCGCACGAAATTTCGGATGACACATCACACGAGAGTACCGACGAGACAAGAGACGAGACTATGACCGAGATATGTCACAAGACTACGGATGACACGTCCCACGAGAGTACGGACGAGACAAGAGATATGCCACGAGACTACGGATGACACATCACACGAGACTACGGATTATACATCACACGAGACTGCGGATGACACATCACACGAGACTACGGATGCCACATCACACGAGAGTACCGTCGAGACAAGAGACGAGATTATGACCGAGATACGTCACGAGATTACGGATGACACACCACACGAGACTACGAATGACACGTCACACGAGAGTACCGACGAGACAAGAGACGAGACTATGACCGAGATATGTCACGAGACTACGGATGACACATCACACGAGACTACGGATGACACGTCACACGAGAGTACGGCGGTTAAAAAATATCTAATTAGGTTAGCTAGAGAAAAAAAGTTGGGGTTAACCTAGCGAAAATGTAATGTTTTTGTCCCTCTGGGACAAAAACATAAAATTTTCGCGAGGTTAACCCCAACTTTTTTTCTCTAGCTAACCTAATTATATATTTTTTAACAGCTAGATGGCGCCACCAGGTGACGTAGTACTCCGATTATCCGCTAGGGGACGCTACACCGGAAGTGACGTAGTACCGGAAGTTACTTGACTGTCATGGCAGACTCTACTAGGGACGACACTTCGGAAGTGACGTTGCACCGGAAGTTACTTGACTGTCATGGCGGCCTCTACGCTTCCGGTGTGACGTCGCACCGGAAGTTACTTGACTGTCATGGCGGACTCTACGCTTCCGATATTTCCGGAAGTGTGTCAACGAATAGAGACCTATCATGGCCGGTAGATGGCAATGCTCTGACTAATTACATTGGTGTCCGTTTAGTGTCGTCGGAAACCGTGATGGTCACCTTTTTGAATGAAGTCCTCTCAGGTGGTTGTCCTTACATGTTATTGACAAAGTCGTTTTCAATCGTAGCAGTTTTCAAATTCGCTTGCTATGACAGTATGTGACGTAGTACTCCGATTATTCACTAGGGGTCTCTACGCCGGAAGTGACGTGGTAACGGAAGTCACTTGACTGTCATGGCGGCCTCTACTAGGGACACTACGCCGGAAGTGACGTGGTACCGGAAGTTATTTGAATGTCATGGCGACCTGACATGGCGGCCTCTACGCTTCCGCTATTCCCAACGACTATGTGTGTCAACGAATAGAGAACTATCATGATCGGTAGATGGCTATACTCTGACTAATTCATATACATATGTTTTCCTTTATAAGAAGCGATATCTCATACGAGTCCTGTGATAGCCTCATTGACCGTGAATCCGAACAGATGGTCGTCTCTTGACATGAAGGTATGTGATGTCGTGTCTATAGTTCGATTCGTTTGGCGTGTTGGTCAAACTATAGTGTTTCGTTTGTCCTACTAGTTGGTCTGTGTTCAATTCGCCGTAGTCTCGTGTGATGTGACATCCGTAGTCTCGTGTGATGTGTCATCCGTAGTCTCGTAGTATATCTCGGTCACAGTCTCGTCTCTTGTCTCGTCGGTACTCTCGTGTGATGTGTCATCCGTAGATAACACGGCTATTTGCTTTGCTTTGCTTCCTTTTGAAGCAAATCTCACGCGATAACACGGCTATTTGCTTTGCTTTGCTTCCTTTTGAAGCAAATCTCACGCGATAACACGGCTATTTGCTTTGCTTTGCTTCTGAAGCAAATCTCACGCGATAACACGTCTATTTGCTTTGCTTTGCTTTGCTTCTGAAGCAAATCTCACGCGATAACACGTCTATTTGCTTTGCTTTGCTTCTGAAGCAAATCTCACGCGATAACACGGCTATTTGCTTTGCTTTGCTTCTGAAGCAAATCTCACGCGATAACACGGATATTTGCTTTGCTTTGCTTCTGAAGCAAATCTCACGCGAAAACACGTGTATTTGCTTTGCTTTGCTTTGCTTCTGAAGCAAATCTCACGCGATAACACGTCTATTCTGATGTGCCATCCGTAGTCTCGTGACATATCTCGGTCATAGTCTCGTCTCTTGTCTCGTCCGTACTCTCGTGTGATGTATCATCCGTATTCTCGTGTGATGTATCATCCGTAGTCTCGTGTGATGTGTCATCCGTAGTCTCGTGGCATATCTCTTGTCTCGTCCGTATTCTCGTGTGATGTGTCATCCGTAGTCTCGTGTGATGTGTCATCCGTAGTCTCGTGTGATGTATCATCTGTAATCTCGTGACGTATCTCGGTCATAGTCTCGTCGCTTGGTTCGTCGGTACTCTCGTGTGATGTGTCATCCGTAGTCTCATGTGATATGGTCTGAGTTCAATTCGTGCAGCGTAATCGGTTAAGTTTCTGTTTCGTTTACGCAACTAGTTGGTCTGAGTTCGATTCGTGCCGTGTGTTGGTCAAAGCATAGTGTTTCATTTGCACCACTAGTTGGTCTGAGTACATTAACATCTCTGTACTGAACTACACAGACATAAGTGGTTAACATAACTGTACTGCACTACACATACATATGTGGCTATCATCTCTACTGAACTACACAGACATAAGTGGCTATCATCTCTACTGAACTACACTGATACATAAGTGGTTAACATATCTGTACTGAACTACACAGACATACTTGTGATGTGTAAGACTATTAGTATGGTTCTCAACATACGCTTTGCATTACACTATGAAAAAGACACAAGATGAGGTTTGCACAGTTTATTACGACACAAACGTATTTACATGTCACGCTCCATAACTAAAAGAACCAGAGACTAGACATTGATACAAAGTCTTGCAAAGTTTAATCGTGTACAAGACAAAAGAAAGTTCTTTACAGGACACCCTCCATTACTGCCAGAACCATATGTTTCGTAGTGTTTCGCCACTGTTTTGAGTCTTGGAACCAACACTTGATACTACACATAGATAGTGTCGTCTTGAGTGTTCAGCTTTGCACACCTTGGTTATGGAGCTAATTTTGACGCTAAGCCTAATCCTAACCCTAACCCTAACGCTGCCCGAAATCCTAACCTTAACCCTAACCCCAACCCTAATCCTAATGCTAACCACCCAACAATTGTGACATTGATCACTTGACTAGAAGTTGTGACGTCTTCAGTTGTGACATCGTCGGGGGCGGAAGTTGTCACATCAATCGTGTCGGCGGAAGTTGTCACATCGGCCGTGTCGGCGGAAGTTGCGACGTTGGCAGGCTGGGTAGAAATTGTGACATCGTCAGGAGCGAAAGTTGGTACATCGCAGTGTCTAGTGTACCAGATGTTCTCGCCCTCTGGTTCCGTCGGCACGGAAGGACGGTTGGTCACCGGCATGATGGATCGGTTCGTTAGCTCGTCCTCATCGCTCGAGTCTCCCGCATCGCAAGGTCGGTAATAAGGTGTCTTCAACATGATGATGATGTTAGCGGTGATGGCATCGTAATACGAATGATGAGCCAACTGACAAAACACAGCGCTTATATAGTTAGTGAATGTGCCGAAAGGTCACGTGGTCGTGCCGAACGAGAACGGACTGTAGAGTAGAAAGTATACATTCACGGGCTGTAGAGTAGATCAGACTTGCACAGCGAATACCAGTTCAAACCCGTTTGCAAACAGGTAACCATTTGAAGTAAGTTCAACTCTACTATGTAAAGACTGTCGTGGTTTCTCCTTGCACTGCTTAGGTGTGTTCAGCAGTAGAGACAGTCGCTTGGAGGGCCGATATTTGCCGCAACAGGGGGGAAGAGGGAGAAGTAGCGACGTTTGCAGCAATACGCTCCTTTTCTTGACGCTGAAACAGTGAAGGAATTAGCTTAATAATGAATGGTCAACTGGTATGTATAAGAAAAAAAAAATATTATGTCATTTTGAAAATTTTCTAACAAAATAGCATGAATACCATTTGAACACTATGAAAAATTGAAGCTTACTGTTATCTCTTCAAGTTGTTCTTCAAGCTGTTCTTCAAGTTGTTCTTTACGTCGCCGCTGTTTATCTTGCTTCCTTTGACAGCAGCCCTGCTTCACATGAGCGGGCCAATTCCCTTTATACTTGAAGGTACTGCCACACATACAACAAGTATAACGAGACAACAGCTTCTGACGCTTCGTCGGAGGTGACGATGTCAGGTTGATGGTTGGGTTGATTGCCGGAGCTGGTGACAGAGACGAAATTGGTTTGATCGTCGAACTGATCGTCAAACTGATCGTCGGACTGGTCGTTGAACTGGTCGCTGGTTGTTGGTCCGGGTTGATTGTTGGGGTCAAGAGGTCGAGTGGTCCCATAGCCGGAGAAGGCTGCGCCTTCGGTAGCAAACTCTCTTGTCGGACGTTATCACTAGTCATGTTGTTCATCTTCCAAAATGTAAGATATAATGACCACAAAAGCAGACGCAGGCCTTTTATAACCAGTCCACAGACCGTAAAGATCACGTGGGCGTGCCGAAAGATTATGGAACAGAACATAAAGGTCACGTGGGCGTGCCGAAAGATCACGGATTGTAGAAAATTCAAAAGCACGTACTGCTGAGTAGAATGTACACAAGCGCGGACTGCAGAGTAGTTATTTAGTTCAAAACTTATCTAACAGGGGTGCTTTCAGTTGATGATGATATATCCACCAGGAGTTTATGGACGAGAAAAAACGACAGACACGAATATTTGCAGTACTCATATGTGGTTCGCCCACATGGCCACTAGGGGATGATGTTTGTGGTTCGTGATGTATCCGTCAGGAGGCTCTATTGCACGCAAGCGTGCAAGAGACACGAATATTTGCAGTACTCGAACATTTAGTTAACAACTTGTCCGTCAGATGGCACCACTTGCATAATTAGCCCCAAAATTTCCCGGTAGGTGGCGCTACCTAGCTTTGGTGGGATTTTTTTTTAGTTAACCAACTATCCGCCAGGGGCGCTGTTGTACTTTTGGGGGGAAATACTTTAGTTCCGAAAAAATTCCGCTAGGTGGCGCTATCTAGTTTTGGCGGGATTTATTTTAGTTCACCAATTATCCGCCAGGGGTGCTGTTCTAGTTTCGACGGGAAATTAATTTTTGGCGGGAAATATTTAAGTTCCGACAAAATCCGCTATGTGGCGCTTTTTTCAGTTATGGTGGGAAATATTTTAGTCTCGAAAAATTCCGCTAGGTGGAGCTATTTAGTTGTGGCGGGAATATTTTAGTTCCGGTAAATTCCGCTAGATGGCGCTTTTGTTAGTTTTAGAGGGAAATATTTAGTTTACCAACTATCCACCAGGGGGCGCTATTGTAGTTTTTGCGGTGAAAAAAATTTTTCGGGGAATATTTTAGTTCCGAAAAAAATCGCTGTGTGGTACTATTTTAGTTCCGAAAAATTCCGCGAGGTGGCGCCACTTGCCATTGACCTACATCCAGGTACTTGATCTTTTGACCTTTACCTACATCCTGGTAATTGACCTTGACCTACATCCGGGTCGCGTGACCTTGACCTACATCCGGGTATTTTTGCTTTTGCTGCGCGCCGCGCCAGCATACGCGGTACTTAACCTCCTTTACTACTTTCGTTCAATGATAATTTTGCGACAGAGAGATCTGGTAAGGTAAGTGCAGTCACTTTGCCATTATTAGTGTTCAAGTTAATATCATTGTTAACCTTTAAGAGGGCAGTCTCAGTTGAATGAAACTGTCCATGTGTTGACTGTTACATATTAGTTATGACATTTGTGCTGATGACATACCATAGACGACTTACTACAACCTTTTCTAGTATTTTGGAAATAAAGCTGAGGTTAGAAATATATATATAATTGTTTAGGTCTTGTTTCGGCAGAGATGACTTCTTGAGAAGCCAGTGACATGGGTGAATTTGAAATCATCACAAAAACAGCGAGAGGAAAGTGATGCAATTATCATATGTATTGCATATCCAATTAACATATCGAGACATGCTTTTAGCAGTATTGTTGGAAATTTATCAAGTTCACAAGATTTATTTGGGAGGACATAATTATGTTTCTAACTTGATCAACTGTTGCAGGTTCAAATGAAACAAGTAGAACATTTCCTTGTGGAAAGTCCACAATGACATTACTTTTAGTATGACCTAGGAAAGCAGAACGAATAATACTGATTTTATTACTAAAGTGACTACAGAACGAGTCACGTAGAGACTTAATTGATACATGATCAGGTAACGATTCTGATAGGCAGTTGGATTTTATATGTGCATGTTTGTTAAATAATGCATTGATTACTTGACAGTACTGTTGATATAAGTCAAATAAATGTTTTTTGTATCTGTGTAGATGTGTGTTTGCAAAAATTGCCAATGTGACTACTTTTACATTCATTATGATAAGTTATTCTATGTTAATTAACCAATATAACAATATCTATGTAAGGTGTATGGAAGTATTACACCTTTCAATTGTTTCTTGAAACGTTCCAGTGAATAACGGAAAGTGAATAACTTCCGTAGCGAATATGTGTTTTCAGCTAATACAAACAATGTTAATGGCATCAAACCCGGTAATTGTTATCATAAAATCATGTTATACAATATAGGCGATATATATTATAACACAATGACCGTCTATATGTGTTCTAATTAACTACTTTTTGTTGTTGAATTGAATGTGTCGGGTAGGAAACGATTTGTTTACATAACAGGCAGCCGCTTTCGAAGGCGAGCGAAGTCATGATGACAGCGTTTTGATAGTAGTATAGAGGGGTTTATTGGGCCCGTGCACGACACCTTTGGTGATCTTTGGGCAAAACTTTACTAATAAAAAAACGTTTTAATTACCCCTAATCGTTTTCGGCAACCTACTTATAAAAAAAGATCAAAGGCTTTTTTGACACTAATCGTTTTCGGCAACCTACTTATAAAAAACGTGATGGATTACCCCCTCTAAGTACATTTGAGGTGCCACCTAGCGGTGAGCACAATGATTATTTTAGTTTTTTCCCTAGCGATCAACGCCGTACCTAGCGCGTGCTGACATAAGCAATAATGCGTTTAACGCGCGACTTCCCCCGTCAGCCCTAAGAGGATGCCCCGCTGTACCCTATGTTAGTAGCAGCGTTGCTGCGATAAGCGCTGCAGCTGGAGTGGACTAGGACCCAGGCACGGCAGCATAGCTGGCTAGCGGTGAGACTGTGCGTTTTAAATCTAGTGGTACGATCAAAACGAAACCAATGCGTTGTGCGTTTAAATAAATAAATTTAGCGGTGCGATCAAAACGAAACCAATGCATAAATACGCTAACGTTCAGCGTATAGGTTGGTGGCACTGTACGTAGGGTGTTTATGCAGTGGATACAGACGAGCGGAAGCGTGAGTAGTAGAGCGAGTATTTATTATAGACTGCTAGAATGTCCATGGTTGCTTAAGAATCATCACGGTGGCGCTGTTCCGTGATATGTCCAACGCCCGCCCTATAGTGGTGGGATCGGCGCGTGAAAGCCGTGTCGCGGAAATAGTTTGGTCGTTGGGATGTAAAATCCTCGTCGCGGATATAGTTCGGTCGGTGGGATAGGCGTGTACTACGATCCATCGCTTCCTGTTCTTAAGAACGAAGACACGAGGCTGGTGTCGTCATCGAAGTCATCGGGGTCGTGGCTGATAGGTGGTGGTGGAGTGATCGGGCGAAGGGTCCGTGATATGGGAACGATCGAGCATACCGGCTTTGCTGCTGCTGACAGGGCCGCTCTTGTAGGCAGTTGGACCTTTCTATGAAATAAACCACAATACATGTACGCGTGCGTGCTTACAACTGTTTAAACAAAGGGCGGCAAAATAAAATGAGAACCATGAATTCACGCACGCTTGCATGCGTAAAAGCAGGCTTACGTGCTTACAACTGTTTAAACAAAGGGCGGCAAAATAAAATGAGAACCATGCATGCACGCACGCATGCATGCGTAAAAGCAGGCTTACCGCTGTGGTGCCGTACGAGGCGTTGCATTCGACACCATAATTGTGCATGAAATGAGCAAACGGTGGAATTCGCCGTCAATCAGTGGCGGCGGCGGCGCATGACACTGCGGCGCGTGACTTATCGTGATCGGAATGTGAACGGAGAACAATGCCATTTCAAAAACAATAAACGAAAAGCTGAAAGCATGAAAGTAAGCGTTGTATATGATTAGTTAGGGCTCAGGAATCGTGTGGTGCAGTGATATTACAGAAATTCGATGTAAAGACACATTTGACGATGAATGTACTGATATGACCGCTTATTTTTTCCTAATGCAAATACCTCGGTAGACTAGGCAGTATGTGTTACGTACGCATGCGCGTTATTTTGTAAGCTGCGGCGCGTGACTTATCGTGATCGGAATGTGAACGGAGAACAATGCCATTTCAAAAACAATAAAGGAAAAGCTAAAAGCATGAAAGTAAGCGTTGTATATGAATAGGTAGGGCTCGGGAATCCTGTGGTGTAGTGATATTAGAGAAATTCGATGTAAAGACACATTTGACGATGAATGTACTGACAAGACCGCTAACTTTTTTCCAAAAACAAATACCTCGGTAACTAGGCAGTTATGCGTCGTATGTGTTAAGTACGCATGCGCGTAATTTTGTAAGATAACGGTAGACTAGGCAGTTATGCGGCGTATGTGTTAAGTGCGCATGCGCCCTATTTTGTAAAGTATAAAACGGTTGAGAAAATGCTATGTTGTAAGACGCCAATGTTCTAACGTATTGTTTCAGCAGCAGCAACAGCAGCAGACGTTCTCCCGCGGCAATAATGGCAGACGAGATACAGAAAAAGATGAAGGCGGTGCGCAAACAGAGTCTGAAGGGGGCGGCGGCCGGCGATCAACAGCAACCTACGGCAGCAGCAGCAGCGGTGTCACCGGGTAATAAGAGACCCGTGGTGGTCATCGCACCGCCGCTGGTAGCCGCCGGTCGTAAGCGAAGCGCCGAAGAGGCCTTGGGGAGCGTCGAGGCGGCTGCGGGGCAGCCGGCCCTAGCGCGGAGCACGTCGCTCGACAGAGAATGCGAGTCGGCGGCGTCGACATGGGCTACATTGGTGAGTCTGAGGGGGCTGCAGTGTGCTATCAACGGCGTGTATAAAATTAAGTCGCCCGTTATGATCGACGCTGTGTCGTACAAAGAGAATTGTACGTATTTGGGATGCTCCCGTTGTCGGCGAAAATTGTATCAGAAAAACAAAGGCGGGCCTATGATATGTCGAACGCACGTTGAGTTGTTTGTGCCGAAGAATTACTTCGCGTTGCGTGTGATGGTGAGGGATGGCGAGGACGACGAAGACTAGCTTTGGATTACACTATTTGACACGCATATGTCTAATCTCGTCGAGTATCGGGCCGACTACTTGGTGGAGTTGAGCGAGGAGCCGCTCCGCGACACCGTGCTGGCGATAACAGGCACGGAAGTGGAGATCAATGTGAGTAAGACGACTTGGAACGGGGAGCCGTCGTATACCGTGCGCACACTGAAGAGATACGACGACGACGACGCCTAATGTGTTGTGTTGTTTGTAGATGAAAGAGTGCCCGATACTGGTAGATTTGCTGACGCATGCGAACGTGCAACAACGAATGATAAGGTGGCGTGGTCGTGAAATAACTGAGATTGCCGCGCAACTACTAGCCGAGACGGCCGATAATTACATTAGGGCGTTTTGGTTAGCAATCAATCAATTTATCGCTGTTCAACGAACCCAACAAAGACCTGCACCGCCTGCTGCAGTCGCAGATCGTCGGCGGCCCGTCTATCATCTTCGCGCGCCACCAAGAGGCCGGCGTGACGGCGATTCGAGGCGACGCGCCATGTCGTTCGATAGTCGGTTTCGACGCAAATGGCCTCTATCTGTGGGCGATAATGCAGGAGATGCAGACGGGCTGGTACACGCGCCGGCGCGCGGAGAACGCCTTTCGACCGGAACGCGTGCACCGCTACGGTCGTGTGGACGTGGAGTGGTTGACGTGGGACGCGGCGCGAACAGGCGCGCGTATACGTCACCAGTTGAACGGGCGCGAGAAGCGCGTCGGAAAGTACCGAGTCGACGGCTGGTGCGCCGCCACGCGAACGGCGTACCAATTTCACGGCTGCTACTTTCACGGTTGCCCGACGTGCCAGGCGCACGTGACGACGAACGCCGTCAACGGACAACCGATGACGACGCTGTACGCCGCGACGATCGCCGTGACGACCTACCTGCGCCGTTTCGTCGACGACGTCGTCGAAATGTGGGAGTGTCAGTGGCGCGCCGTGCGACTGCCCGCGGCGCCGACGCCGCCCCACGCGTCACGATGGCGACCGGCGGCCCCCATTACGCGCTCGACGATACTGGAGGGTGTGCGCGACGGCTCTCTGTTCGGTCTGGTGCAGTGCGATATTGCCGTGCCGGAAGCGCTGCGCGCCAAGTTCGCCGAAATGCAGCCCGTGTTCAAGAACGTCGATATCGCGCGCGACGATCTCAGCCCGTTCAATCGCCGCTACGCCGAGTCGCACGATCTCCTCACCCGACCTCAACGGACGGTCGTCGGTAGCTACTTCGGCGCCGAGATCGTGCTCGCGACGCCCCTCCTACGGTGGTATCAGGCGCACGGTCTCGTCGTCGCGCGAGTCTACCAGGTGATCGAGTACGCGCCGATCGCGTGCTTTCGCCGCTTCGGCGACACGGTCTCGGAGGCGCGACGCGAGGGCGACGTCGATCCCGACAAATCGATCATCGCCGATACCTTTAAGCTTCTCGGCAACAGTTCGTACGGGAAAACGATTACGCGCGTCGATCGGCACCGGGAAATCAAGTACGCCACGCCGGTCGGCGCCTCGATGCTCGTCAACAACCGTAGCTTCCGGGAACTCGATGTCTTCGTCGACGACGCGCTGTACGAGGTGGCGCTGAATAAGCGCACCGTCGTCTACGGCCTGCCGATCTAAATCGGCTATTTCGTCTACCAGTACGCGAAATTGAGGATGCTCGAATTTTATTTCGACTTCATCGACGCCTACATCCCCCGCCCGCTCTTCCAGTACTGCTCTATGGACACGGACTCCGCGTACATCGCCCTCGCGGGGCGCGACGTCGATGCGCTGTTGACGGAAGAACTGCGCGAACACTACTTCCGGAATCGCTCGCTCTGGTTTCCGGCCGAATGCTGCGACGCGCACGTGGACGCGTATGTACGACGCCGCGTCGCCGAACTAGCGTGGGAGGCGCCGGCCTGCTGCGCGCGCCGGCGCCTGTTCGATCGTCGAACGCCGGGTCTCTTCAAAGAAGAGTGGCGCGGCGACGGAATCGTGGCGCTGTACAGCAAGATCTACAACTGCTTCGGCGGCAACAACGGCCCGAAGTACAGCACGAAGGGTCTGAGTAAGCGTCAGAACGACATCGACGAGGACACCTTCCTCGCCGTACTGCGCGACCGACGCAGCGGCGTCGGCTGGAACCGCGGTTTCCAGGTGAAAGACTCGTCCGTGTTGACGTACGTTCAAGAGCGCGCGGCGTTGAGCTACTTCTACGCTAAACGCCGCGTGCTCGACGACGGCGTCACCAAGGCGCCGATACTCGTCTAACTCGTATAACTAACCTAACTCGTCTAACTCCTAACAACTGGGAGGCCACCCCCCTTGGGGTAGGTTCTGTATGTATGTATGTATGTATGTAGGTAGGGTAATAAAAAGAAGTGCGTACAATTTCATCATCGTTTTTTATTACTACTACTATACACGTAAAGGGAAAGCGTTAATAATGCAATGGTTTTAGCCAATCGAATACGAGACCGTCATTGGCCACCCGATCGGTGCCGAACAGGCTCTGGAACGTCGTCAACGGCATACCGCGACATCGGAGGAGGAGGTAGGCGACGCAATATTGTCCGCACACGTTAGAGACGACGCTCTTCAGCCGCTTGTCGTTGTACGTCCACGCGTCGCCGCAGTTGCGGTGCAGGAACGCGTGGAAGTCGGCGTGCAGCGGCGGCAGACCGTACGAATCGAAGTACTCGCCTCGCCGGTCGACGTCCACGTAGACGGCCACCCAGTGCTGCCCCGGCTCGCCGCCGTCGTCGGTGTTGCACACGAAGGCCGTCGGGTAAGCGGCGGAGGTGGTGGTATGTAGCGCGTCTTTAGGCACGACGCCGACGACGATGCGTTTAGCGTACGCATCACGTTCCAGGCGACGCATCAGTTGGAACGTATCCATTACCAGTCGTACACGACGTTCCGGTTCTTTTCGATCTCCAGCACCGTCTCGAATTCCGCGTAAACGACGACGTTCACCGGTCGGGGTAGCGGCGTCCCGAAGTGCATTTCAGTGCCCACGGTCCCCTGACGCACGACGTTGAAATGGTCCCCGTCGCAACAGTCGGGCGTCAGGTCGAAACCGAAGATGGTGTAGCCGGCGCCGAAGTCCGCGCGCGATACGTCGTTCCCCTCGTCCTCGTACGCCTTTCCGGTGGCCGCGAAGAGATTCATGTAGCTTCGGACGTACCGGTTGCGCGGAAAGTCCGGCTGCAGCGGCTTGCTCGGCACCTGGCGTCCGTCGACGAAGAGCGTGAGGAAGTTAATGTCGTTGTGCCGCGCGTCGAACGGATTTCTAGTGTAGTCTCCGTTAAAGGCGACGTTGTCGATCATCATCAGGAATAGGCGTTTCGGAATCGTACCCATGTACAAGTTCTCGTGCGTGTGCGACAGCGTACCCGCCGTTATCGAGAACGACTTGTAGTCGACGCGGCGCATCGGGAACAAAGCCGTTCCCAACGCCCACGCTTTGATATGATCCATCTGGACGTCCCGGTTCAACTTCACTTTTCGCACGTGCAGGCAAATCGACCGCATCACGAGGCGCCACCCCGGTACGGCTTGCGTGCCTATTAGCGCGAAGGCGTCCTTCGAATGCACCATGCGTATTTTCGTGTCGACGCCGTTCGGCATGTGCCGGTTTAGCATAAACGCGTCGACGTGCAGGCGTCCCATCATCTCCTCCTCGTGGCTATCGGCCGTCATGGTGCGCCGCGCCTCGAACCCGGCGTTGACGTTCGCGAGCGCGTTCATGTGTCCGGCGGTGTCTTTGTACCACAACGACCCCGTGAGATGCGACCGTTTCGCGTAGCTACCGTAACTCAGCAGGGTCGCGAGGTAGGCCCGGTACGCGTACGTATTGGTCGACGGCGTCACGAGCGTGCCGTTCAGCGACACGTCGATTTGACTGAACATCGAATTCAAGGAATTGTTGACCGGGGCCACCGCGGCGCCGGCCGCCAGATCGGTTCCATCCCCCTGAACCACTTTGAAGCGGACGTGCACTTGAAGGCTCGCCAGGTCCGTATAGTCGTTGCCCGAGCCCGGGATGAGGAACTCGATAGGACCGCCGGCGTCGAGAGCCGTCAGCGGTTGGTAGACGGTCCACAGACAGCTCTCGACGCTCGTCTGCGTCTCCGGCCCGCTGAACAGGTCCAGTTCTGCCTTCACGCCCTCGCACGATGCGCTATTCACGAACGTCGCCATTAGTCGTCGAATATATCGTGGTCCGTTCGACGCCGTCTCTTCCGCCTACTGACGGTCGTCGCCGCTAGGCGCGGTCTCTTTATGGAGGCGCACTGCTGCCTTTTTTTCCTCTTCGGCTGCGGCGGCGAATTCAATAGGCCGTCGAGAAGATCGACGACGGCCTCCTTCGCGCGTCCTTTTACCGACTGTTTCAGATTGCCGCCGCCGACGACGTCCCGCGACACGCGCACGCCGTTGTTGAGCGCCCGTTTTACCAACGCCAACGCGCCTCTCTTGATAAGCGGCATGGCGCTTCGAAACAGGCTCCCGAAGAGATTGCCCAGACCGTGTCCTCGTTGCCCCCGACCACCGACGAAGACCGGCAGCTGACCACCGACCTGTCGAACGTAGTATTCCTCGTACGGGTTCTTCGTCGTCGGCATCGTTAAAACAATTTCGATTTACAGCGTCTGACGTGAAGCGTCGTCTCTATCTTTCCCCGCTCGAATGGTATCGGTTGACCGAGATCGTCTCTTATATCGACCTCGACCGTATCGAATTGATGCCGCAGGAGCTTCACGTATTGGACGCGGTCGAACGTTTCCGAAATAATGCTGCCGTTCGTACCGTAGACGGCGATGTTTCGAAGGAGCGGCGTGTACACGTCACCGATGACGCGCGGTTCCACGATATCCGTGTACACGTACAGGGTGTCGACGCCCGCATTCAAATCCACCGTATTGCGACCTTCGTACGCGTACGTGTACGCGACGGGCATGGTGTCGATGATGACTTCCGGCGCGGCGCTCATCATCGGGAACTCGTGATAACGTTGCTATGGAAAACTAGTACGTCCTTCAGACGGCTCGTACGAGGTAGGGTAAATTCGACACCCGGCGACATATGCAGCGTCATTCGGTTAGAGATGTCGCTGAACTCTAGACGCGCCTTGACCCTATCGGTGCTCAATTTTCTTAGCGCAGCGTTGATCTGGTGCATCAACGTGTAAGGGCTGTTGTAGAAACCGTGAGAAATCGTACCCTGCCTAAATAGCAGGACGGTTGTGCCGGTTTCGACGTCTGCGTGCGTGTAAATAATCGGCTCGCCCGTCGCACAAGTCATGTAGAAGTAGGTGTCCTTCTCTCTCACGTTGTACCACGTGTGCGGATATTGTAGCGTCACCAGTCCGCATTCCCATACCCCCGACAGGTCGAAACGTCGCGGCAGCGCCGTGATGTAGTGCGTCAACGTATTTTCGGGGTGACGCTTCATAGACGCGTTGCTCGGTAGCGTCAGGTAAAAGTCAGACGAGACCGCCATCGTCGCCGCCGCGTCGTCATCGTCGACCGCCAACACTCATAGACGGACTCGGGAGCAAGTAACTGAGACAGCTGCTCAACAGCGCCGTCCACAGGTTGGAGTCGCCTTGACCTCTCGTCAGATTGTATATACTAACGGCGATGACGAAGTTCAGGACGACGACCTGACAGAGGAATACGATTTCGGCCTTAGGGCATTCGGTGCTGCAGATTTGCCATGGAACGGGATCGTGAACGGCGGCGGTGGTGGTGGTGGTAGGGTCGACGGAGTTCGTGTTGGTAGGTTCGCCCGAAGCGGTATCGTCGCCGAGCCTCGTCGCCTTGTCGACCATCGTCGCGCTACTGCGGTCTATCGATACAGCAGGGGCCCTTATACAAGAACGAAAATCCGCTGCATAACCCCGCCTCGTGCAGTCGCCAGCACCCCTCGTGGCGAGTCCAACTAGTCATTCTCATCTGCGCCGCCGCCGCGCTAGTCTTTATAGGTCCACGAGCGACTCGGCGTCGATCCAGCTGTTGAAGGAGGCCAGATAACCGCTCCATTTTACGAGCGCCTCCGAACCGCCGCCGCGACGACGACGACGACGACGCTGTAGAACCGCCTCCACGCGATACAGTTTGTCCTTCGGAACGACTACGCGTTGTAATTCCGGTTCGTAGAAGGCGCCCTCTACCGGCGTCCCGGCGTCGTCCTTCAGGCGATAAACGGGCGGCTCGGACGAGTGCGCCTCTACGACGGTGAAGAGCTCCTCGCTCCAGTTAGCCATGTATCCATTTTTAATTGACCCCTCATCTTGCTGATACGTACGCGATCTCCCTCGCGCAGTTTCGGTTTTCGCCGTCGGCCGCAGCCGACGTTGCCGTACAGTCGTTGCCATACGGTCTCCTGATTCGTCGCGTCGACGCTCGCCGGCGTCCTACCGATGCTTCGGTGGTAGACGTTGTTGTACGATTGCACACAATCCGGTAACGCCTCTACGTAGCGCAGCGTCTCGTGTTTCGTAAAATAGCGCCACATACGCGTCTTCAAAGTCCGATTGAACCGTTCCACGACGCTCGCTTTAGACTCCCCGTTATGCGTCACGAAATGATGAACGCCGCAACTCTTTAGGAACGTTTGCAGGGGTCGGTTCAGAAACTCGGCCCCCTTATCGGTCTGCAGCGCTTTCGGCGCCTCGCCGCCGCTCAGCAGGCGCTCGAAGGCCGCGACAAGCGACGGGCCGGACTTACTCTTGAACGGAACGCATCACGCTCGCATCGAAAAGACGTCGATGACCGTCAATAGGAATGTAATACCGTCGTTGTGCGTTTTCAGCCTAGTCAAGTCGACCAGATCGGCTTGTCACTGCTGGTTTCGACCGCCCACGATGACGCGACGTCGTTTGAAATGTCGTTTAACCGGTTTGTGTAGGGTATAGGCGTCCTGCGCCGCTAGCCACCTCTCGACGGCCGGTCGTCGGATCTTCGACGCCCGGTGCAACGCGTCGACGCCGCCGTCACTTCCCGCCCGTTTCGGATCGAAGTACACGCTATTCAGTTCGTCGTCGTCGTCGTTTCGTTGCTGTCGAGTCGTTGGCTTTCGTTTTGGACGATGACGACGACTCCACCCGGACTCCATGGCAACGACGACGACGGACCCCAATGAACAACGATTATTATATAGAGAGCGATAACCGCGATGGTGAAGCTGACGACGATGGCCGTTATCGTTCGTCGTGACGGCATCACAACTCGTCCCACGCCGCGACGTCGGGGGACCGTTGTCTCTTTTTAGCGTCGCGTCGCACCCGTCGTCTCCGCTCCGGCGACACTGATGAACTGGCCGACGGCGTCGCCGCCTCTTCTAGTAGCCGATTCTGCCGCCGCTCCATGTACGCCCGATAGCGCGGGTTGCCTACGAATTCCATAGGGATGTTCATACCCTTCATGCGCAGCCCGAACTCTCGCCATCCTACGGGCGCTGTCGTCTTCTTTCTCGTTCGCATGAGATCGTTCACTAGGTCGACCATGTTACTCCCCGCGACCGTTTCACCGGCGTACACGAATTCGCCGCGGTCGTTCCATCGACACAACGGATCGGCTTTCATTTTCGCGATAAGCAGACCCATCTTCCCTTTCAGCGTTTTCGGCATGGTGGCCATGATTTCGCGCTCTACGGCCTCCGACGATGGTGGCGACGCCGCCGCCGCCGCCGCCGCCGTTGACCACCGACACGCGTACCGGTTGCGCCGCTCGAGCCGCCTCTATCGTGTTCTAGCGACTCAGCAGTTGATTCTACGATGCCACCTTTTCGCGTTCGAATAAATCCGACCGTTCTAGAATGTCCTTCATGTCGCTGTCCAGGCTATTCAGCACACGTGATCGGGGCGTGCTCGGCGGCTGATCGATACGTGGCAGGAGGCTTTCCACCAATCGCGGGTCGACCAACGCCATCTTCTTCGCGTACTGCATCATCAATCACCCGCTGCCGATTACCTGTCTGAGCAGTGGCAGGAGAACGGTGCTCGCTAACGGCGCTAGCAAGGCCGTCAGAAAACCACCCGCACCCTTTTGCAAGACGACTCGCTTCTGCTTAACCGGAACTGTTTTGTCGGCCAGTTTACGCAGGTGATTCCTGTATTTCGTCAACACGCGTTTCTGCTTCGACGACACCTTCACGTTCCCTTTCAGAATGTTGTACGTGCAATCGCACAGACTACAAATGAAGCCGGCCTCCGCGTGGCCGATCACGGCTTTTCGCAGATCGATGTTCCGCCTATGTCTCTCCAACAGCTGCAGGGCGAAAATGTGTCTCTTCACTCGGTTCGTCGTTCCCGCCACCTTCGGTCGTCGTTTCGCTACCACCGCGCGTCCCGTCATAGCGACTAATAAGCGTACGCGGCGACGTCCCTCTCTTGTTATAGGCTCGGCGACGTCCCTCTCTTCTTATATGCTGCCGCCGCCCTTCCGTACGTAGACGTACTGAAGGTGGTCGTCCGGAAATATGCACGAAAGCAGGCGCATGTCCTCTTCCGTTTCCTGTTTCAGATCCACGAAGAAATAGCCGTACGCCGCCGACGTCGCGTCTTTGAAAGCCTCTAACATGTAGTTGACCTTTCCCGGGAACAACTGTTTCGCTAGGTGACCTACTTGACCGGCGTCTCGGGGGCTCTTGAATAGCACTATGTATTGCGCGTTCAGGCTGATTGTACGGTTTTCTTTCCCTTTCGGAAACATGTTCTGCCGTAGTTGTACGACAGACGTACTGCAATGATGGCTTTTTTAGTAAATAGCACCGTCACCCGGCTATCAGTCTCCTCCATGAAGTCGTCGAGTACTAGAAGCGTCCTCGTTTTACCGTCTAAACGTGTCGGATCCGGCAAGCCGTCTACGAACTCTATTTTCGAAGACATAGACGCGTAGGCGGCCTGCCACTGCCCGTAGCACCACATGATTTTCTCGGGCGGCGGATCGATCATAGCGTGCCGTATCAGACGGTCGACGAACGTCGTTTTACCGCACCCCGTAGGACCGGCTACTATACATGTAAAAGGATGCTTCAACGTCGGTCCGCCCATTTTCCACGATTGATACCGGCGAACGCTTTTTACGCGTCTTTATAAGCGTCGCGCACCTCCATCAACAGTTTACCGAGCATGTTCTCCCCCGCAACGCCCCCTATCCTGTTACCCCAGAAACCCTCCCTACTCGGTACCCATTCCACCAATTCGGCGTCCCCGGTGGCCAACAGGTCGGCATTCAACTTGGCCGACCCGCCAAACTTTCTCATCAACAACGCCTTCAAACACGCGACCCTAACAGCGTTCCATTCGGTTCCCGTTCTCTTTTTTCGAATTTCGTAACCGCGTCGTTTCGCTACATAAGGCGATCGCGCACTTTTGATACGCTTGGCGCATTCCACGTCTTCGTTGAACATTGCTTTCCTATACTGATAGGCGTGCTCGACGGATCGGAAGCCCCGACCGCACACCGTCAATCGACACGTATACATATTCGACAAGAACGAGCGCGATCCGCCAAACTTTATAGGCGACGACGTCATACCGACTACCGATAACCCGCTACCGCCACCGCTTATATACAGCCGCCGCCGTCGTCGCCGCTAGAGGGAGGATCTAAAAAGGGTCGACGTACGGACTCGGACCGGGAATCTTTCGATCCCTAGTCGAACACTCTCCCAGGAAAGCTAATCCGTCGTTGACGTTGATACAGTGGTTTTATCGCGGTTATATAGTCGCGCGATAAACGCATTATTGCTTATGTCAGCACGCGCTAGGTACGGCTTTGATCACTAGTGGAAAAACTAAAATGATCATTGTGCTCACCGCTAGGTGGCACCTCAAATGTACTTAGAGGGGGTAATCCATCACGTTTTTTTATAAGTAGGTTGCCGAAAACGATTAGTGTCAAAAAAGCCTTTGATATTTTTTATATGTAGGTTGCCGTAAACGATTAGGGGTAATTAAAACGTTTTTTATTAGTAAAGTTTTGCCCAAAAGTCACCAAAGGTGTCGTGCACGGGCCCAATAAACCCCTCTATACTACTTTTGATATTAGAAGCTCCGCCTTCGTCGGGTCACGATATTCTTCGGAATTGTGCACCAAACGTTTCCCTCAGTTTCCGTAGGTTGGTAGCTTTAACTTTTTTGTCGGAGTCAGCAATTATATTGGGTGGGTCCGTTATTGTTCACCCTCTATCAGACAAAATCTGCCGTTTTACCACATTTCTCCATTGGATATGGATACAATCAGGCTTCACCAAATGTTTTCCCCTGCATCCTTTGGTTATTAGATTTAGCTTTTTGAACGGAATCAGAACATTTTTGGGGTGGGTACATTATTTTTCACACCTAATCAATTAAAATATCGACCGTTTTTTTCTCATTTGGATATGAGTACAGATTGACTTCCACCACAAATAGTCCCTCTGATTACATATACTATAGCTTTGACTTTTTGACAGGAGTAACCGATTTTTGTGAGTGGGTCCATAATTTGCCCCCCTTGAACCGCATACTTATTTTTGGGTCACTAGTTGTTCACCTTTCTCATTGCCGCGATAATGAAGAACATACTGGTACTCTAGTCGCAGAAGACAGAGGTGACGCTTTCCAGGAACTGGAGTTGTACTGTCACAAATCCTGATCCGGATGGATGTATAAATTCAGTGCCACGTAAATTAATGCTTTGGTCACTTCATGGTATGCATTCTACGTTTCTCATGTTGTCACCCAACCATTGCCAATGAATGCAGACGTCGTATTGCACCTCGGCTAAACAGTGGAAACTGACAGGGACGTCGACTTGTATTTTTATAGAGCATGACATATACCGTTACCACTATGATGTATAAAGTACTGCCTGTCCCAAAGGCTATGAAAAAATGGATGCAGCTGAAGATAAATGTGCGAGCTGATGTTACAGTATATGTTAATTATCGGAAGTCCAAAGGACACCATTGTCCAAAGTGCGTATCACGCAAATATGGCGTTGGTCCCCTTTCCAAAACATTCTGAACTTGGACCAGCAGTTGCTTCTCTGTATGTTAAACGATTTTTCACAAACTAGCCGAATGTTCAATTTCATATTATATGAAGACGACATCACTTTGTTAAGTAGAATTAGCAATTTCACAATCGCACACAATGGTGATGCTGAAACACTGATAAATGAGGAACTCTACAAAATTATTGAACGGCTAGAAATAAATAAACTTTCCGCTAACGCTGCTAAATCCAAATTCATGGTTTTTCACATGCCCAAAATATTTGAAACACCTGTTCTAAAAATGAAAAAAAAAAAAAAAAATTGGCAGATAGCAACTAATACCATAATTCATGGTCACAATAGACGCAACAAAAATACAAATTTACGGTACAAACCATACATTTGCAAAATAATGTCTTAAATACAGTTTACCACATACAATCAACAATACTTCCCAAAGTGTAATAGACAAACTTTATACAGAGGGTGTACAGGATTTCGTAAATTATGCTATGTATAATATCATTCAAAATAAACAAAAACGTGCACAAACATTTATTGTTATTCCTTCACATATACACGCAATCACCTGCAATGATGTCATCTACACCAAAACACCATAAAATATGTTTTTACCTACTCACTTCACCACACACTATTAACATACATCCCACTGCATACTAAAACACAACAATCCAGTTGTTTTAGTGACGATATATTACTACATTTTAACGATTACGTTTTTTATAACATATAAGATATATTATTTTCTTTCAACAGAAACTCAACTAAAATATAACGACTTGTAGCTCCTGCGACTTTCAACAGGTATTACTAGGAGTCTCCACGATCCTCCTTGTACACCGTAACTTTATCACAATGAATATTATTATTGAATTATGTACAGTTTGGATAAATAAATCCATTTCTGTTCTGTACCTCGAGGTCACACTGTTGCACATAAGTTGCAACCACTGAGCTTCCAGATGTGGCAGACATTTCCGTTCAAACTGGATTTCCTAGTTCATAGATACTTCCAGCGCTCGGCAATGTTCTATTAACTGACTAGTTTGTATTATTGTGTTTACAATGTAATAGTATTATGAGGTCTAATTCAACTAGTCAGTCTTTTTCAGAACATTATCGCCAAACCGACCTTTATATGCTCGCACTGAGGGTAGTCACTGCCAGGGTACTTGTCGTCCTCAGTGATTCTTTTACGTCCCAAATTGAGACGGGACCGACATTAACGTGATCTCCGAGTCACGAGGAATACACAGTCCCCAATATTGAGAGACAGGTTTTTACACCAAATATCATGTTTGCCCGGTCCGGGTTTCGATCTCATAGCGTTGGCATGCCAGGAGGATATGCAAACCACTATACCAGCCGCGTTACCGTGGACAGTGGAGGTTTGCAACTTAGCTAGAGACAAATGCAAATAGCTCTCATGTTTCTTAGTGGCATCACGATGGAAGCATTTCCAGTTTATTGGCACCATGTTGTTCCAGGTTACCTTCCTCCGAATCTTTTTACAATCTTTTGGAATATTTCATGATGTTGGGGAGGTATGTGTCCCAGTCAATTGGAGTATTGTTGGAGTCAACTAAGTGCTTCATGATGTGAGGAATAACAAACAGTGACTGCATACTCATCAAACTTGGTGACGTTGGTAGTGGAAAGGAGATGGGAAGGAAGGAGGGTACGGATGAGTTTCTTTTCTGAAAAATGTACACGTGTAAAGTTCTTTGCAGCAAGACAATGCATAACCGAGAGAAGAGGATCAGTAAATTATTCAGCAATGAAATTCCCCCCCTACTGTATTTTGGACTGTGGCATAGGACATTTGTTGTAAGTTCTTTTTTATTGGGACATGGATGGGGTGTGTGATGACAACGATCACCGATTTATCGTTGTTGTCGTGCTAATCTTTGCTTCAATAGCACGCACGACATTACTTCGATTGAAAAACGTATTATTCAAGGAAATAGGGTTAGGGTTAGGGTTAGGGTTACTCATCAAACTTGGTGACGTTGGTAGTGGAAAGGAGATGGGAAGGAAGGAGGGTACGGATGAGTTACTTCGATTGAAAAACGTATTATTCAAGGAAATAGCAAAACATTTGGTGTTTTTTTCCGGTTTGTCAAATATCTCATGAAACAAATTCAGTAAAACGGTATTTTTCATTTCAGTAGGGGTGAACAGTTACGGACCCCCAAATATGTATTGATGCGGCTGAAAAAGTCAAATGTTATTAATCAAGGAGCAACAAATATGTGGTGCTTTAAATTTAGACGGCTTTTCCCTTATCCCTAGAAAAATGTAGTAAATTGTCATATGTCGGTTGAATGGGGGTGGGTGGGTAAAAAGTATGGACCATCATAACAATTTGCTAACGACATTAGTAAAAAAACATAACACAGCCCAAATCGTGGTATATCTGTCCGTTCTGTAACATATTTCATGGGAAACTATAGTGAAACGGCATAGTGCTAAGGATTAATTTGTGGTGGTTAGATATTATGGACCCACCCAAAACATGTGTTAAAATTATGATCAAACACTGAAAACATGTTATTCAAGGAAGCGGTAAAACAAGTTGGTTCTTTTGCACTATACAATCCCATTAAAATGTAGTAAAATTGCATAAACGGGCCAATGAGGGGTTGGAAATATATCCTTTGGAAAAATTACGAGAGGAATACCGATCACTCGCTGTATATTCCTTATTAATTTCAATAAACTCAATATATGGCTAATTATTGATAAATTTGCATTATCTCTTCTTCGGTAGAGGTGTGGATAACACTTCCGGGATATTGTGTTTATGGAAATATTAAATGTCGTCTTTCTCTAGCACACATGTTTGACGGAGTGAATCTTAGAATGGAGACTCCAAGCTTAGTCGGTCACTAGAACGAATAGTCGAATATTAATATAGTATAGTATTGGATTTACGAATAATAATTAACTAGCTTACATCCAATGGCGGGACAAAGAATCGTGGGCCAATCAGGGAAAAACTGACAACTCAATTTGTCTACTAAAAAAATTAAATCACTCACAATAATACCGTCTAGATTGAGAAGAGAGGCTACTGACTTAAGGAAGCGAATGAACATAGAAAGAGGGAAATGAACCTAGTAGCCTCAGTGGAGATCGACTTACAATGATCCGGTTTAATATATATATAATAGTATATTCACAAACCAGCAACAGTGATTGCTTTACTTCCTGTGGCGGCCTCGCCAGTGGGGACTACCAGTCGTGCACCAGCTGTCACATGTGCGTGACGTGCAGCAACGGAATCAAGCACAAAGACCGTCGGTGCCCGGCGAGACTTGTTTGGGACGACAACAAGAAGAGATCTGGATGGAAGAGTGCGACCTGCCCACCGGCGAAACAAAGTACGCGAGTTATGCAATAGTTGGTATACCTTTACCACTTGCAAGCAGCTGTAATTGAACGAGACTGTTGTGGAGTAACACATGTTCTCGTACATGAAAAAGCACGCACGCATTCACGCACACACACACACACGGACACGGACACACTCACGCAAACACACACAAACTAGCATGCCATTATTCTAACAGAATTGACCGATGTTTGTTATAGGTGACTGCTACGACGACTGTGCCATGCGCGCGAGCGCGCGCGAGCTTGTGTGTGTGTGTGTGTGTGTGTGTGTGTGTGTGTGCGTGTGTGTGCGTCCGTGTGTATGTGTGTGTGCGTGTGTGTGTCCGTGTGTGTGTCTGTTTTTTCATGGATATTTCCTTGTGTCAGACGGTGTTTTCTATATGAACCTGGAGGAGAAGGACCTTGGTGCAGACTACATCGACGGTACAACATGGCAGATTCTGCCGGGATTCCCCGGGGCGGGTATCCCCGCCCCTAAAGCGACTGGGATGTTGACACGGCAGGGCCCGTATTCTCGAACGACTTACGAATTTCTTAGCGCCATTTTTACATAAAAATGACATCAAAAGATCGTAAGTTACGATTTTTTCGCAAGTGCTATTCTCGAAACATTTACCATACGAACATTCACAGATATGGCGTATATTTCATCGCAAAGTTACGCCAACGCAAGAGGTCGCGTAACTTTTTCGTAACTTTTGTGGTATTACTTTCATATGGAGATTTCTCAGTTATTTGCTGTTACAACGTCGCAAAAACACATTGGTAAATTGTGTGTGATTCAATGACACTGATGTGTATTTGTCAATTTTTATTGACCGCTGAAATTGCATAAATACCGTCTTTGAGTTTGACTTTGAAAACGGTGCCGCGCCTACACTGCTAGCCAATGCAAAATTCCACAATAAAAAGTAAATAAGCGGGACCAGCCAACAAACGGGACCGATTAGTAATTCACCGCAGTAATTTATAGATTACATAATTACAATTTGTGTAGGCACGTTTAACTACACTTGAAAACACAGTTTCTATTTCAGAAGACCACAGTATTGCAGACATTAATTCGATGGCTTGAAAATATATATATTAATGTAAAAAAATGTGTAAAAAGGACACTATTTCTTTATATAAACTTATTTCATTTATCATGGCCATGGGACACAGGTTTTGCCAAATCTATTTGATGTTTCATATGTACATTATGTTAATGTTCCACCACATCTACATAAAAAATTAATAGGTAAGTAAGCTAGGCTGCCACTTTCAGATATATATGCTGCTTGAGAAATGCTATATTAAGTGCATCAATATCATGACAACCCGTGATAGATTGCATCATTTATTCAAGCATTAACAATACCATCCAAAACAAATATGTAACTATAATAATGTAAATTATAATTATGTATATAAATTAAATATGTATATAAAATTAAATATATATATATATTTGTATATAGATACTATGTAACATAACACTTGTAAATATAATATGTGAGTACACCTGTATTGTTGAAATACGTTTGATCTTGAAACAGTGCAAATACACTAAACCTCAGATATAACAATATATACACACATGCCGACCTATTTTGTAGGTAGTCATAAATGGAAAATACTGTTGACTATGACAATTACGGGCTGATATAAAACATTACTGTACATTTTTAGCACATCCTATTTTCCATGTGCCAATAATCCAATTTCTTTTCTCATCAAACCGACTTACCAACAGAAGACATAGCATTTATCTTGACCTTGTAGTTGTTTTACAAAATGTAACAATTGAATCAGTATAAAGAAGATTGCTAACGTACTGCTTTTACCAGTATATCTTAGTACACCAGGTCATTGATTTTTATATAGTCTCCAAAGCGAGTGATCTGCATCATAGAAATCCTTTATACACTGTATAATATATTTGGAAAACTAGATACCACTGTTAACAATTAATGCAAACAATGGATATTAATGAAAAGTATTATAATAATTCCAGATGTCATAGAAAGAAACTATCGGTATAATGAGTTGTTCGTACACAAATTAGTATTTAAGGTATTTGATGTATAATTGATGTAATGTGAATTTATGGTGGTCTTTCTGGTGTTCATAGTATGTTCGAATTTCAATGTATCCTTGAGACATCGCAGAGAAGAAATATGCCACATCCACACAGAGCTTTGCAGAACATGATGTTAATACAATGAAATGTTGATGTCACTGCAGCACCAATACATGGAGTAGCTCAGGCTACGCATGATTCATAGATTATTTAGACACTTTAGATTTTTCTTTTCTGCAGTCTTTTTGGTGCTGCATAATGTCCAGTTGTATCTTTTTGCATCTTTTAATTTCAAGATGCAGCAATCATTCCAGTCCATCAATTTTCTGTCTGAAAACACATATGTAGCACCTCGTAAATATGTTATGTTTCATTTTTAAATACAACCGTATTAGACACGCAATATTTTACTGTGCTACTGGTGATACCTAAAACATATATAATAAATGTAGACATATTATACATAGTTGTACTCTTTTGTGTCCATACAATACACGGGAAAAGTAGATACTCCCAGTATTTATAAAATGTTATAACATGTAAAAAAACAAGGCTGTACCAGACAACAACACCACTGATAGAGTACACTACTGTGTATATTGTGTATATTTCATCATACCATAACGACATATTGTAACTTATCTTTCATTCCCACTGGTTTTCAGCCTTTGGGTGTGGTATCATGCTTATTTGGTAGATGATGCTGGATGTGTGCTGTAAGTACAGAAAATGTCATTGTATTTGTTTTGTAGCAAATGTGTGTATTGCATTGATTTGTTATGTCATTATGCACTGGGTACATGAAATACAGTTCTTTGATAATCTTTATTCCTCACTACCTTAGCCCTATACAGACACATCATCTAACATAGTCCATATCCAGGGCCGGATCCAGAGTGGGTAGTCTATGGGGGCACAAATTTGAACATTAGTAGTGGGAGTGCATGTATAAATGTCAACAAATTTTATTCTATGACGCTTTGTGCTTAAATACGCATTGGCATAAAATAATAAATCCACCAAGAGCTTATACATTTACCGAAAAATCCCCACTTTAATTTCAATTGTATTTAGGCTTAATACGCCAATGTAGCACATAATTAGTTAACAAATACATGCCCTAGGCCAAGTACTAGGAGCCTGCTAAATGAATATTTAACACAACTGCACAGCCGCAAGTCACTACTATGTTAAACCATCTACTCACTACATTACAAGTTATAACAAACCACAAATCCTGATCTGGAACTGGAAGACATATGCCTCCTTTGTCACGCCCCTTGTTTCAAGTTACGTCTTATGTCATGAAGTTACAACTTTGAAGTTTGAGTTTGATTGACTTATTAAGTTAGTGACAGACTAGCGTCATGCCATGGTCATGGAATGTGCGCTAATAGAGCGATAGAAACACCGAGTGATCAAACTAAGTCTCACCTTCACCGGCGCGTCGTCTGAATAGTAATCGACATCATATACATACGCAGGTGGTGTCTTCTAACTGTATTATGTAACAGTGTAGTGAGGATACGTAGACAAAGCGTCAAATTCCTAATTCTGTAATGTAAACATTGACTGACTTGGCTTGGCCTTGGCGTTAATTCTTCCCCTTGCTTGCGTTTTGTGTCTGTCATTTCCGTTCAAATGCTTCGCTGGCGTTAAGCCCATTAATTATTACCTATGCATCAGCATATCTCAATGGCAATGCTACATTATGTTTTGCATATTAGCTATATTGATTAGTCACCAGGTTCCCTTGAACATTTGTGTACGTTATTCTTTTTCATTTACCGCCAGGAACGCATGAGCAGCGTTAAAACGGTAAAACATAGCAAAACGTCAGTGACCGTATCCGTTGCAACGCAAGCAAACCCTCGCGAGATTTTCGTACGCAAGTTCCGAATTTCTTAGCTGCGAAAATTCATAAACGTTTCGAGAATACCATCTCGCGAAATTTCGCAGCTAAGAAATAATCCGCCAGATTTGCTCAACTTCTTACGTACGAAATCTGTTTCTTCGAGAATACGGGCCCTGTCTTCTACAAATTCACGCCACCTGCTTGTCTCAAGACCCTCCGCTTCCAGATCACCATCAACTCCAGCGAGGATTTGTTTGCGTTTGGCGTAACTGATGACGATGACATCTCACAGCGTAAGTATACACAGAGTCGCCATACGTATTTAGTTAGAATAGAAAAGTACACATTCGTTTAAACAATCACAAGTTAAAGTAATTATTTCTTTGATAATTTCTAAATGAAAACAGGCAACAAAAAAGGTGAATGCAAGAAGCATAGAAACTTCTCCTGAAATGTTACAATAATGTGTATACACCAGTGATCTTCGTCTGTTGTACGGTGAGATGAGAACGTATTATAAAGACCAAGTGTTGAGTAGTGTTATGGAACAATCACACTTACAATCATTTCTTTAAGAAAATAATAACAGCAGCCATACCAGTTAAATAGAATTTCAGTTGTGTTTAAAGTATATGAAAAATGTTGGACAGTCCGATACTTTCTTTTGATCGGCAATGCAAATGTGTTGTTGAATGTTAAGACATGACAACTGGTCGTAATCCTACACCAATGTGTGCTGTCATTACATATTAAACTAAATCTGATTCTAGACGTGTAAATAAGTTAAGGTAATAAAAAGGTAAATATTATAAATATGACAATAATTTTATGTGTTGATCATGCTTCAACAAATGTTAATAAATGATACATGATATACTGTATAAGAGGTTTCGTGTGTAGAAATTAATTAAATCATTCATTATTTAATTGACTTTTTAATATGAATGTCGAACGCAATGCCTGTTTGCCTCGTTTCAGGGAAGGGAGGTCGTACTCATCTCATGGCCTTAAGTAGCGACCCTTATCTAATAATCGACAATAGCGCGTCGGGGGCTGCGCTGAACTTTGACTTGTTTACGTACCCCATGTGTGCGCAAATCACCTCCGGTGTCGTCTCGTATTCCTTCAGTCAGGCGGTCGGCTACAATGTTATTGGAGACAGGTTCTTCAAGCGAATGTCTTCAGTTCCGTTCTTCTTCTCTGTGAACGTTGATCCATTCTTTATGGATCCTTGCGCTGGAGTCTGTTCTCTCAAAGTTGCCAGGTCTTGTTAGAAAACACCGGTGTCAGTGACGTCACTATCGGCGAATATTTAAAGCAAGGTTTTATGTTCCGATACCGGGAATCAGCCTAGGGTGGTAATTAAATTGAGTGTTTCGTTTACAATTTGAATATTTTGTGGTTGAAATATTAAAATTGCGAACACTGTTTGGTGCTTATTAAGCATAGGCTGGCGAGCATTATACGTTCAACATATTTATTATAATATTAAGAAGGTTATACATTAAAACAACGAGGAACAGACATACTCAGTTTAATGGTAGAAAACAAGTTGATCTCTACAGGGCAGGACGTATGCTTAATTCATGGAACAGAACATAACAACTGCACCTCGTGTCGGATGTTAGCAATTCCTTTCATCTTCTGAGTCTCTATAAAAATATACTCATGTCAGTAGCATATTTCTGTTTACATTGTTGGGGGATTTTGTGTTTGAACTGAAGCTTACGTACTCCAAACTCGTTACCAATAATTGTCGACGATATAAACACGTAACATTGTTATTTTTTACTTGCGAAGCCAGCGTTATATTTAGAAAGCATAACTGAATTAAATATAATACTATTATCGGTCTTCAATGTGAACTGTAAAGTTCACATTGAAGACAGTTGATTCTGGAGGCGGGTGGTTGAAGCCAGCATAGTTCGAGCACACGTGCACGTGGACATGCACGCACATGCACACAAACGCACACACGAACCCACGCCCGCACGCACGCACGTTCGCACGCTCGCACGCTCTCACGCACGCACGCATGCATACAAACTGTCACACACGAACGCACTCACACAAACACTCACCCACAAGCGCACGCACGCACACACATACTCTAGCACATACACAAACACTCACACACGAACGCACGCACACACACCTACACACACACACACTCACATATACACAGACTCACTCACCAACACACACGCTCGCACGCTCGCACGCTCGCAAGCACGCACGCATGCATACAAACTGTCACACACGAACGCACTCACACAAACACTCACCCACAAGCGCACGCACGGACACACATACTCTAGCACATACACAAACACTCACACACGAACGCACGCACGCACACACATATACACACGCACGTAAGCAAGCACACATACACACACGCACACGCACGCACAGACACACACGCACGCACGCACGCACACGCACATACACACACACACACTCACACATACACACACTCACACACCAACACACACACATACACACACTCATACGCACAATCCCCAAAAAAAACCACATACACACACACGCACACACACACACACACACACACACACACATACACACACACACACACACACTCGCCTCTCAGAACCTATGAAATGTAGTCAGTGGTAAAGGGACATGTTTCGTTCGTTGTTTATCGTAAAATCATATTATGCATCGTAAACTATGTCTCGTATAACCTACTGACCCCGTAAATGTGCTTTAAAGACGCAGAAACAAACGTAGAATTCAACAGTCTCCGCACTGAATGAGTCGCCATCTGGTGGATTCCTACGAAGAAGTTAACTCCGGGAGCTGCCACCTATCGACTAACGCAGGTAATGGACCTACGCTCTGGCTATTCGCACACAAGGTCTACAAATAATGGATATCTAGATACTAGAAACAGGGGTGAGACCACATTAAGGATTCGTCCGCCGTTAGCCACCGAAAGAGTGCCCTTGAAAATACCGTTTTGGTGTGAGGTGTGAATTTTTTTCGAGCACTTTGACATGGGACATATTCGCACAGTGGCTATTTTGCAGAACGCACCAATATTTCAAAATCCGTCACCAGATCGGGGCGAAATTGAGGGGTATCAGGTTTGAGTGGATTTTTTTCTGAAAAATTATATATGATAATTTTCCACAGCACTTTTGTCAATGGCGGTTAAATATGCTGTGAAATTTTCAAGAACAATTTAGTAAAAAATTGGCAGGAAATTAAGGAAACGTTATAAAGGCCGCCCATGTAAAATCTAAATGTGGTCTTACCCCAAATTAGAAACACGGCCCGTTATACCACAAAAACCGGCAAAATGTGATTTCAACGACGGGTGATGGTTTTTCGGCTGCATTTGGAAGTTGATGTTGACCAGAATACTTTGCAGCTATTGCATATTATTAGTATTACATCTAAAAGAGGTTTTAAAAGTCATTAATAAGCCATTTATTAGGTGATATGCATGGAAAATAAAGTTATAATTTAGGTGGTGTGAAGGTTAAAAACTACATTTCAAGCATGTTCTATTACACTGAGTACTACGAAAGCTTGTGTAAAAAGTGCATAACTCTGCATCATGTGCGACAATATTGACATATTTCCATTAGGATGAATTTCGCTTCAGTTATATCATTTACATTTTTGTAAGCGACACGACATCTATAAATGCATGTTTCTTAACTGCAATACTAACGTGAGTGTTTCTTCTGTTCCAAGTTGTCCTTCCTAATTATATGGCACTTATATATATGATACTTGGATCGCACAATAAGCAATAGTGGGCAAGCTGGGAACATTTTGATTCCACCCCCTTCCGAAACGCAGCCCTAATTTTTAGGGAAATGTTGGCCACCATAGGAAGCAGGTTGTCCACACACTTCTACCAATCAGGCATCTAGCACATGTTTTGTTTACAGTAACATCGATACACTAACTGAAACAACAAGAACAATTGAGAATCTACATAAATATACCCAGAATGTGACAGAGAATATCATGGCAGTGTGCGACTCTCCAAATATGCAGAGACCGCAATGATCCGAATTAGTTCATTTTCGCCATAACAATTAAAACTGGTCATATAAAAGAAATGTCATATGTTGAAATTGTGTACATGGACTTGCATGCTATTATTGTTGACGGTCATGTCCTTTTCAGCTGTAACATAGCCGAATTATACCAAAGTTTGCACAAGGCAAGGCAGCTGAAACTAATTGTAGGGTTACGTCAACTACTCTGACAAATAGCTGGTTTTATCACTGTTATTTTGAACGTTATATCCGTATATTTAACATCGAAAATGTTTTAGTACCCTTGTAAGAAGTTTGTGATTTTTGAATACAACATGATTAGGACAATGGATTCGTTGATGTACTTGCAAAGATACTGGATGCCACAACTGTCAGCTACCTTTATCACGTGTCTTGGATGTCCCTGTCAAACGTTTGTTTCTTTCTGAAATTAACTATTTTGTCAGCAGTATCTCTTGTTTCCAATAATGTGTGTACATCAGCGAAATATATAGTGGCCAAGTAATTGACGTGTGGCGATGTTTGGACACATGACAATTTGTGTGACGCAAGATATATGTTCTACTGGGCATCCCATTTTTGGTTTCATGATGTACTATGTATATACGTAAATTTATATCGAGCATTTTAGCGCGTTATCTACATTATAATTGCAGTTATTGTCAAAGGACGCCTTTGTGCCTTTCGATATTGTGAGTATTGTTGAAATGCCTGGCTTGTGCTCTTGATACCTACTGGTGTCGTACACGAGTGACACACAGTTCAAGATTGCATGATATTATTTAGCACAGTTTGTGGGCATTACGTTATACCACAATTCGCATGTCCAATAAGATGCTGCTTAAAATAATGAGTTTGTGTATTGTTTTGTAACATTTTATAAAAAATAAAAAATATAGGTTTCGTTAATATTTTATATATTTTACTCCCATATCGGTTAGGTACTGTGTTGGCCTGTATGTTGTGCTCTGTACCATTCATATCAGACAAACGTCGTATGTGGAATAAGGTACCAAATAAGTATGTTTAAACCAACTCAAGGCGCTGTTTAGCTTGGAGGTGTGCACAGTTTGATGACGCATATTTTAATTGTTATTGTAAATTTCACTTTGTGGTAAATCTATTTATATGTATAGCCTGATATAAATCTAGCTTTCGTGAAGATTTGCAAGATTCAGGAGATATATTTGGGGTACATTAAGACCACATTAAGGATTCGTCCGCCATTACCAACAGAAAGAGTGCCCTTGAAAATACCATTTTGGTGTGACATGTGAATTTTTTTGAACACTTTGACATGGGACATGTTGGTCCCGTAAGTACTGATTGTACTACAGCATTAGATCTTTCAAGAGGTAACAGTAAGTATACGCTAGTCGTTCGCGAATTCGCACAGTGGCTTTACAGAGCGCTCTACGAACAGCCTCGCCTTTAAACGTCCCTGATCTGATGCCAGAATGATATGTTGTCTATCTGTTACAATCTTTTGCTCTATAGATAACATTGGTATTATCAAAAATAGATAAGCGAGCGAAAAATGTGCAGTGTAATAACGATAGATTCAACAATGTATTGTGTAAAATACTGCACACAGAATATTTTCCAGGCAAGAAGATTGCCTAGCAGATGCATACAAAACAACGGCATTGTTATTAAAGTGAAACACTAATGCTGTTTTTGAGTACCGCCATTAGAATGAAAGTTATGAATGAACATCTGTAACGCAATCAACTCTAAAATAAGAACATTTTATTGTTGTCGTGTCCATGCAGTTGCAGGCGTTATTTATATACACACTGTGGAAGTGTTTTATTTCAATAACATACCAGTCTGTTCTACAGAAGGCGTAGACTGATTGGTTGCTTTATCCACTGGGCCTACCACTTCGTATATTTGGTGTCGACCATCTTCGTTGCAGTGCTCCTTGGTATCCAGCAGCCTTGGCGCTGCATTTGACAGTTAAACGTTTTTTTTGACAGAAAAATTGAATATGTCATGTCGCTTTCAACATTTAAATCAACCGGTGAATTAAATGCTAAATGCTTTCAATTGCATTTTGATGTGTATTCCATCATAAAGACCAGATAAAGTTTTCAAATTTACGTGATTATGACGTCACACTGACTTCAAGTATAACTCAGTTGGTGTAGTATATACACTGCAATCGGGATGAGTCTGGTTTGGTCTAGTCTGGTCGGAAAAATGCCAATGTATTCCGGCATTAAGTAGACACACAAAACATAAATAACTTTCTTTGCGACGTACCCAACTGATGACGTCATGGGCCAGTTTCATGTAGTGTTCTTAAAAACACGTATATACTTAGCGTCACATGGTTGCATAAACTCATGTCCGCTTATTACAACACGTGTCATTTACTAAGACAATCATCTTGGCGTTATATGAACGGTCTTAGCCGCTTCATGAAACCGGCCCCAAGTCCATAGCGGCCGCTATAATATCGAAAGTACGTCTCATGAAACCGACACGTGGGTGGTGAAACACTATATTATCGCATGTGATACTATTCAAGCCCTTATGTAAGCCTACAGACCGTACGGTTAGGTTTTTATGATGTTTTTAAACCTAATTTAGGAATTACCAACGGAGACATTGGAGCGTTAGCAAATATTGTGCGCGAGCATAGGAGGTTGATTTGTGACCACAGAGGGCTTAGCGAATAACGACAGGTAAAACACAAAATTAATAGGCATAGTTTATTGCACAATAGTAGTTTACAAAACTTATAAAAACACGCAATAATGCCTAACTAATGCTTTAGAATTAAAATTGTAAATGTTTATTTAAATAGTGTATGTCTGCATACACACGAGCATCATCGTTCTCATCGTTGTTAGGGCCAATTTAAGAAGTAATATATATATATATATATAATATCCTACCATTGTATATTGTAAAAAAAGTATGCGGTCTGAGTATTCTACATAAACATAGCCCCTATACACTGTATGGGAACGAATCCTAGCGTGGTGTGATAATTACGTGCACACGTTCCAGGTAGCACAACAATCTCCAGGAACAAAACACCCAGTAGCCCTTAGGATATAATATAATATAGAGAAATAGCCAGTCCTTACAGTTCAAACAGCTTTACACTTTGCTCCCTGAGAGACCTGATCAAACGACCACCATGTCGCCTTCTCTGGGACATATAACATCAGGTTTATACAGCGTCAAACAAGTAGCATGACACCGTCAACATTATCCCAGCTTTAGATTTTCTAGCTTTTGTTTTGGCTATGGTTATTAATTATTCGTTATAATTATGCTAGAACCGGTCCGTTGATAGTTCAGTAAGTGTGGCCGTTCGTTCGTCAGCGCGTCGGTGTGTATTATGACACGCATGCAGGCAGGCACGCACACACAGCTAAATGCAACATTTAAAAACCTGCATGCAAATCGCTCTGCGATGTTTTGTGTTACGTAGAGCAACAAAGCGAATTGATGTGCCACAATGTTAAAACCACAGTTAAACGATACATATCTCATTCCTCTTAATTATTCTTGCGGAGCTTCATAACTGCGTAATATTATCATGGCGTTCACTGAATGCCAAGTTCTGCCCTCCGCCCGTCTCCATCGCCTTGTTCACAACCTTTCTGTCGTCGTCATCGCGATTGAATCCATACATAATGTCGGCTCCGAGCGGCAGACAGTCGTAGTAGAACAAGGCGTGGGCGATTTGCGACGCCACGATGATGGACACGAGACATATGAGCATCGACAGTGTCTTGAACGGGAACAGCTGGTAGCCCGACTCGGCGTCGTACCACGGATACTTGATCAACGGCGGAAGGCCCAGCAGCGGTTCTCCGCCCGTCAGTCGGAAGAACATGCCGGTGACAAAGCCGCACAGCGAGCCGTAGGAGTTGGATGATTGGATGTAGACGACACAGAAGAGTTGCGGGAAGAGGATGACGTAGACGAGGTCAGCGCAGAGGTACCACAGGCCATAGATCGAGTGGACAATTATGGCGAGAGCCGTCGCCCCGGCTCCAACCAGGAGGATGGAGACTCGCAGCACCCACAGGATCTCTGTCTCAGACGCCTGCAAGATAAAATAGGTAAGTTCTTATACAGCACAGTATCCATTCCTCAAAGCGCCTTAAACTTTACTCCCTGGCAGACCTGCTGAATCGAACACCATCACGACTTCTTTGGAAAGCATTCTGCCACGCTTAAATTAATGCGCGAAGACTCTTCATACACACATATCCACCACTGTTTATATAGACAGGTACTCATTCGTAGAGCTGAGTGAACTGGAGCAACGTGAAGTGAACGAACGTACCCAAGGTTCTAAACGGCAGCACAGGATTCGTTTGGATTAATAATAATATAAACGCTATACAAAGACATAACAAAAGAAAAGTAATATGCACAGAAAGATAATCCTCGCGTCAAGGGATTTCTCATGCTGCTCAATGTGTCATAACGTTAAAACGTTTTTGTAAACTACTCGATCAGATCAGAGTGTTCTACCTGTATACGATGCACTGTTAACATCAGTCAACATGACTATAGATTTAACATCAGTCAATTCTAACAAAATCACAATTAACACTGGATGCCATATTAGCGTTTTGTCTAATTATAAGAAAACGTGACCTACTAAAAGATACTTCTTATCTGCTGCTGTCGTCAAGTCATTGACATGCTGATAGAGTTTAGCAAAAATTAGATGCTTCTAGCTGGCGTGAAATACCTCTATGTGTGATACCCATCAATATTTACAAATGGCTGCAAGCAATACTCTGCTACAGGGTCAAACTGCCCAACTGCTGTCAAATATCATTCCTATTAAGATCATCTAAACATATACTATTTCACTGTCAACAGCTTCCCCAATCAAACCTGAAAATCAGCCTACTAAAATGCACTCATGTCAGATACTGTGAATGTTGTAAACAAAATAATTTCCCAACAAAATTACACAGTACTATTTCGTATTTACGAAACCGGAAGTCTAATTGAGGCATGACCCTATAGGCTAGTCACTCACCACGCTACTTCCGCCGCAGCAGCAACGGCTACACGCGTTCCTAATTGGCTCGTATACGTTGCGAGCAAACATGGAACTTGCCGACAGCATGGACGAGTCGGCCGACGACATGACGGCGGCGGACACGGCGCCCAGGCCGATGATGGCGACTGGAAGTGGCGTCAGATACTGCATGACTAGCGGAAGTACAAGTTTGGAGCTCTCTGATGGGATCGGTACAGCGCCGTGGTAACGGTAGTCAGTGGCATTCCAGTCTGAGAGATCAATAATAATGATGATGAAATAATAATGTTTTATAATAAAATGATTTCATTTAGAAGTATAAAACAAATAAAATCGGCTGTAATGAATATGCAATATATAAATGGCTTACGTCATGATCGTTTAATGTCAAAATCACACTCTCATTCAATATTATAATGTATGGTTTAACATGTTTCTATGTATATTTAAAAGAACATATTACAAAGAGTAATCAAACTCGAAACCCAACTTGATTATGAAGTGTGTTGGATTTAATGGTGATATTAGTATATAGTTGCCATTATTTTAATGATCTAGTAAGATTTCTACCACGGTGTACAAGTAACATTTCCATGGACCAGAGAAGTTCAGCGGGGTTGCCGTTCTTTAAATACCTTAATTCACTCACCTGTCGACTTTGCAATGGCTCCAATTAAAACTGCTGGCACTGACATAATGATACAACCGAATGCTGCAGCAAACGACAACACCTGAGCCCTGGTCGCAGTCTTGGACGACAGAACTCGTTGAAAGTAAACCTACCAAACAAACGACTCGTAATACGATTGTCTAGACAGAATATCTTTGTTTAGCGATTGTTCACGTCGCCAATGTCGGATGTTAATGGGGTTCGTTGATCAGGATGTAACTTTAAAAAATGCAATAAGTAATTAATTCGTTACGTCATTGTTTGCCTAGCAGCCAGGTCCGTTAAGTTTATAAAATGGTCGCCGCACTTATGAGGCTTTCGGTTCCGACTGATGATTGTAAATTTAGATTCTGGATCGATTGGAACGCGTCATTTTGTATAACAAACGAACTTATACGGCAGGTACAAGTAGCATTTCGTAGGTACATACAATAGACACGTAGTGTGCAATATGGTTTTACTTATTCCAGTTCACGTAACAGCATAAATTGTTATTTGCATGCACGTATAATACAAATTAAGACATCACTCTCGCCTACTCAGAAGGAAGCAACTAAAAGTTATGCACCTGCCAAGGTATTCCGCCAAAAATCAACAGCAAGGCAGAGTCTACATAGTTTCCGATCCAGTAATCTTCTGGCCACACGCCAAGCCACGTGACGTTTGCATCACGTGACGTTTCCACTATTGACGTTACAGCCGAGTGGGTCCAAGCGAACGGGATGCACAACCACTACAATATAAATACATTCGTGTTATGTTAACATGGTTACATTTAATCTTGGATCACTTATGTAAGTCTATGAGTATTTTATATTTGTACATTTTATTTATTGATCATGCGTGTTACGATTTATTGAGAGGCAACAGGATGGTGCAATTGTTTGGATTCCCGTAGATGCCGTTTACTGGTGAAATGAATCCTGGTTTTCCATATTTGCTTTCGATACACCGTTTTAAATATCTGTATTAAATGTTAAGTTAGTCTCGAATGTCACACCTTGGTCTTTAACGGTATCACAAGCATGACTGTGGCGCGGTTGATTTGTTTGGAGAAGGGTGTATTTTGGCGTGGAACACATCTCCAACAAACATCGTCGAGGGAGGGAGGGTAGTGTTGGAGGTTTCGTCGTTTAAGGGGAGGGTAATGTTTTGGAGATTTGTCGTGTTTCAGGTTTCTAGCGGTCGACGGGTAGCGTTGGTCATCGTTCAAAAACGTATGTCGAAGTCTCCTATCAAAAACAACTGTTTCCCTTCAAACGGAGCTACTTCCCCAAGAGGAATTATTTTGCCACTACAGGGATATGGGTGAGTACGCACCCGTTTCCCCGAACCAAATACTAGACTGGCAACCCTCGTATTACCCTTAATATATTAAAAACACTAACCACAGTGTTTAATGCTGTTCTGATAAAACACAATAGCTGAACGCTGTTAAATTATTACAGTATGGCGGACCATGCACATTAAGGGTATGCCTACTTAGCACTTTGTTGAAAGTTACCTTCCGCGCATTGTTGTTAAATTACTAAACCATATGTTTTACCGAATGATACAACAGTTATTCAATACTGACATAGTACAGTGGAAAAAAAAAATTATTGAAGTTGAACCTTGCAAAATAGAAAATAACTTTTAACCTACACGTGTGAAATAAACTAAACTAATACTCCCGAAGTATTGAAAAAGACGGCGATCCAAACCGCACAGTGCACGGATCTTCGCTTATTACATTTGTTGTACTAGCAAAAATGTCCGTCAACTGAATTAAATTACTAAATCAAAATGAACGTGGATAACATATCATATTAGGAGGGGAACCACTAGAAGAAACCGACAAGAATGGAGGCACAAAAGAAGACGACAAAGCAACGATACAAAAGAAAAGAGTGGCATTTTTCATTTTGAGAAACATTTGCGAGGCAAATAAAATCAAGCTTAACACAAAATTGAGGGTAATCAACTCAAGTGTCAAGTCAGTGTTACTCTATGTCTCGGATACATGGCGAATTATACAGAAAACACTAAAAAGATTACAGACCTTCATCAACAAATGTCTGCGCAGAATCATACACCTAAAGTGGTCAGACAAGGTACCCAACACTACACTATGGGAATGGACCAAACAAACAATTACCAATAGGAAACAAAATAAAGAAGAGAAAATGGAGGTGGTTAGGACATACACTGAGAAAACATGCAACAAACATCGCACGGCAAGCAATTACATGGAATCCCCCAGGGAAGATGAGAAGAGGAAGGCCGAGAAACACTTGGGTTGAGAAAATGTTGCGTTGACAACCAACCATAACAAAGTAAGTGGCTTGCACAAGGCAAAATCACAATTTCTTGAAGGCACAGAACAGGATAAAAATAAGTCACATATTAGTAATAGTAGTGACATTAGCGTCCTCAAAAGGTGAATTATTAATCAATATGCACAATTTAAAAGTGATACGTTAACAAATCCGATAACCATAACTACATGTATATAAGAACAGTTCAGAACAGAAAAAGGGGACAGATCCCAGCATTTCAGTAATTGCTGAGAACTCAGCTAAGGCGGACAAGTTTCGACAACTTCAAGGCATATGGCATTGTCAGTCGTACGACTAAAACCGTATTATCGCTCAGTAATAGTAAAACTTTCAATTTAGATTGAGAGATTAGAAGGTAATCAAATCAATTCACCTGCCAGTTACGCTAGTACATAGAATACGTACACAATGATCCACGGATGTATATCTTCGCAATGGCAAGAAGAATATATAGTTTAAATTAAAGCGGGCAATAAAAATCCGACCAGTAACTGAATAACTAAGGCACTCGTATACAACATGGTCATCGTGGTAACACATATAATGCGATTTGTAAGGCTAAGTGCAGCCGCAGCAAAAAGTTAAAATTATGATAGAATACTAATTTATTTAATTAACTGTGTATGACTAGGGCCACCTTTACTCGCTAAATTGTAACTCCAAGGCCTGTTAGATGGAGGAGAACCAAATGCAGACACCACACTAGGGCCACCTGTAGTCGCTAAATTGTAACTCCAAGGTCTGTTAGATGGAGGAGAACCAAATGCAGACACAACTCTAGGGCCACCTTTACTCGCTAAATTGTAACTCCAAGGCCTGTTAGATGAAGGAGAACCAAATGCAGACACCACACTAGGGCCAACTGTAGTCGCTAAATTGTAACTCCAAGGTCTGTTAGATGGAGGAAAACCAAATGCAGACACAACATTAGGGCCAACAGTAGTCGCTAAATTGTAACTCCAAGGTCTGTTAGATGGAGGAGAACCAAATGCAGACACAACACTAGGGCCACCCTTACGCGCTAAATTGTAACTCCAGGGCCTGTTAGATGGAGGAGAACCAAATGCAGACATAACACAACAGCTTAACCAAAAAAACACTGAAAGACAGTGTTCTGTATATACAATAATGAATGACATTAACATTATATATAATTATGTGCACAATATAAAGTGTTATTGTAAGTTGTAATTAGCAACACGATGCTAAGTATTACATACATACTAGCTATGAGTGCATACACAAAGTCACAGGGGAATCAAACAAGTAAAAAGGCTATGCGAATAAACGGTCTTATATAAATAACGGGCATGACGTCATGAGCGATAATACTGAAAAATATGAATCACGGTAACTAAGAATGTCTAGAAATAAGTCTTAGGATACTTAGCTTGTGTTTGTATAGACTATAATTTTATTTCGGCACCTTACGTCCAAGATAATGTTAGATAAAATAAAATAACCAAACAAGTAACAACATAAAATAAATGTAACCGCTACATAATATTGAATAATAATGACAAACTTCTATTGCACCTAAATCCCCAGGGATCTGAGCTCAGAGGCGCAACATACAAAAATCATTGGGCAACATCGTTAACAGGGACAAGCAAGAATCGTCATTAGAGCAAGGGACCGCCGAAGGTTAGGGTGGGAATGCAATTTCAAATAAATAATTCTTTAGTTTTTTAAGAAAGGTATTTATAGTCTCAGATGATTTTAAAGCGATAGGGAGTTGATTCCAGATTTTGGGTTCAGCTACAGAAAAAGCACGTTTGCCGATATTAAGCTTGGTTTTCGGAACAAAACGTCGTTGTGAAACAGATGATCTGGGATTCCTGGGGATATCGAAAAAACGAAGGAGGCTAAACAAATAGGATGGGTGTTGTATAGAAAGAGTACGATATGTGATAGTGGCTAGTTTGAATTGTATTCGATATATAACTGGAAACCAATGCAACTGTCTAAGTAGTGGCAGAGATGGTGAGAAACGAGGTGCTTTTAGTACTACACGTGATTTCCTGTCGTCGCCTAGCAACCCTAGATGCCTTGGTTGTTGACAGTCGTGATAATAATGTTTAGGAAATGTTAGACAACAGACAGCTTCGTTACATAAACACCGTAAGCGCTCGCATATACTCGTTGTTTGTTCAAAACGACGAAGGTCGGAGAGAATGTGAAATTTACGTCCGTCGATAAGCCCTAGTCGTGATAGTGTAGAATTGTCAAATAATATTCGTATTGTTATCCGTGTGCTATTGGCATGGGGGTAGACATAAGCATTATTGTGTTAGCATCTACTCGATGTTATCAAGTCTATAACGCAATTTGCCATGCGCGCTTGGTTCCTGCGATTTTAATGTTACATTTTACGTATTACGCGCACATTACGTTTCACGTTCCGATCATCTTGACATTTATGGGGTATTTAAAAAAGAGATAGGTCTTATGTCCTATACTAGGGGTCTTAGAAGAATCAATAACACTTTGGCGCTCGAAATTCACGTCATCTAAGAGGTAAACGTTAGCCTATACGCACACGTTCGCTAGCTCGATTAGATAGTACATGTTACACTTACGAGACCTCCGAATATACAGACGAGTTGGAAGACGTCGGTGAAGGCGACGGAGTAGAGACCGCCCACCATGGAATAGAGCACGGCGACTCCGGCAGAGACGATGATGGCCCATTTTTCGTCCAGCCCAACGATCACTGTCAGAGTGGCTCCTGGCGGCAACCAACACAACACATGCGCGTATCGGGTACGTATATACGCATTTACGCATGCACGCATGTACGTATGTATGCATGTACGTATGTATGCGTACTTGCATGTATGTATGTATGTATGCATGCATGCATGCATGTGTGTGTGGGGGGGAGAGAGAGAGAGTGTGTGTATGTATGTGTATGCGTGTGTGTATGTTTAACACAATCAGAAGTCGACACTAATTATGACAGGCAGAAAAAGTGTCTTCTTTGCCTTCTTAGGCGTCAGAATAAGTGGGGGCTGAATTCCGCCCAATATTCTTGGTGTAGGAGGCTGGAGATAGGCTTAGCCCTCAAGGCACGGGGTGCGGCAGCAGCTGGGGTTTTTGGTGAGCGTCAAGCGTAGGAGGGGGTGCGGTTGAAGGTTTTTGATGAGCTTCAGCCCCTCCAATACCTTTGCCGCCTATATTATAGGAATTTAATGGTGTAGACAAAAATCATTCTTGACTTGTCTTAGTGCTCTTGTCGGGTCTGCAGCGAATAGGTCACATCCTTTGTCGCCGCCCTCCAGGTGAGGAGGTCACCGGCTACCCGCTCGGCCTCCTCAAGCGTGAGGCCCAAGCCGTCCAGATCCTGCTTGATGCAGTCTAGCCATCGTCGGCGAGGGCAACCACGGGGCTTTTTCCAACTGGAGTTACGTGGGCGGGATTGGTACACCTATGATGCAAGGTAGTCTGGTGCCATGTGTTGCAGGCGACCGAACCATTGGAGGCGTCGCTTGCCAATGAGTACGAATGCAGGCTGCTGACTGGTGCGTTCTATGAGCGAAAATCATTCGTTATACGATAATTACTAAATAGAAACATATCCCTCCCGAAAGTAGTGAGTTGACAGTAGGTTTTGTACAGTAACATATCCTTGAGTATGCAACATATAAATAAACACACATAAAACTCACCGAGAGCTGACAATATGGCTGCCGACCAGAAGACCTCGCCCAGCAGCGCCGGGATGTAGAGCAGTGCTGCCATCACGCGGCCGTATCGTTGCTCAAATGGATCTAGCATCGTCACATAGCCCGCCTCACGCATCTTCTTCGCGAACATCAGACCGCCTACGACAAACACGCTTGTTCAACAAACGCACCTAGATCATCAAATACATTTGGATCATCAAACACACTTCGATCTTTATTCGCTCTTGGATCACCAAATTCACTGGGATCATTATGCACACTCGGATCATCAAACGTTGATAATAATGTTATACTTGGACCATCAATCGCACTCGGATCATCTAATGCGCTGAGATCACGCTATCAATTTGATCAATACATACGGTAATAATGTTTTTAATATGCCCATAAGGTACGAACATTATATCGTAGAGGTGGAAGTCATCTACACACACATACCCACGCAGACGCACGCACACACACACGTACACACACAGACCCACCGAGACAGAGACTTATGGCGTATCCGATCGGGGCCTGGGTCCAGACGAGTCCCATGCCGGGTGTGAAGACGGACTCAGCTGTCCCGTTGATGTAGCCACCTCCAACCCATGTGGCTGAAAACAACATAACATAATTCACAGGTAACATTTCTATGCTGATATGAATTCTACAGTGAATATATCTGTAATACATTTTTGTAATTTCTTACAATGATGACAGTTTATGTGACGATGTAGGATCGGCTGACTTCACCTTGATACGACTTCTTTAAGTCTCACCTGTCATTGTGAAGACACCGACGACTATACCAATGTCCCTCTTCGCCAGCATCACGTCTTCCGTCTTCTTCGTCTTCCACGTCTTCGATTTCCATGTTGCGAAGATGCCAATGAGGAAGATGACGAGGTAGAAGAGTATGACGACGACGAGCGCCGTTATATTGAGGTCGCTGCGAGTGTAGCCACTGGTGGACCTGTCGTTGAAATAATCGAGTCTTTAGAAATAATAATAATATACTTTAGTTTGACAATCATATCCAGAGCATAACTCTGCTCAAGGGTGTTGACAATGTGTATAAAATACTAATCATTATATAACTATTTAAAGCAGATACTACAATATCTGCTATTGTGGAAAATTGCACTAAAATACAATATATAATTATAATAATTGAATAAAAGTATACAATAACATATTAATGAATAAATAATTATTGAATGATGATGGAGAGTGAACTATAATACTATATATTAAAAACAAATTTTAAATAGAGTCTTAAATATGTTCATGCATTCGGTCAGACGCAGGTCTTTGTGTAATCTTGGCATTATATGTCTGCCATCGTGGTAGCCGTGTAAGTCAGGACGATGGGCATAGCCTATAGTTATGCAATACTAGTTTACACACCAAGCTACTCGCTTAACATGGTGCCATCTGCTGAATTAGTCGTAAATCAGGTATATCAGATAGAAGAAAGAACATCCATCAAAAACAAACATATCAAAAACACGTGGGAAATAACTCTAAAATTGTTGAAATACAATACCAATAGGTAAATGAGAGGTAATTGTAAGTTGTTATATAGCGCAGTATCCAGTCGTCAGGACTGCTCAAAGCACTTTATACTTTACTCTCTGGCAGATCTGTTAAATTTAACATCATCGCGAATTCTCTGGGAAACATTCAGCCATGCCACCATTTATACGCAAAGACTATTCGTACACAAACATCCACCACTATCTATGGCGAGGATGAAGGAAGAGAGTGGACACAGGAAGAGACAAATGGGTAACGGTGACCCGGGGGAGATGAACTAAACACTCAAGTGAATACAAGTCTACACATGCCAGAATATATCAGGTTGAAGGAAGCGAGTGAACACAGGAAGAGACAAGTGGGTAACGATGACCCGGGGGAGATGAACTAAAACACTCAAAGTAATTACAAGTCTACACATGCCAGAATATATCAGCAAATATCCAATACAAGATTTACATTACGAGAAAACATGACACGTACTGACACTGGCACGACGTTATACCGCCGTGTAAAGTGTGACCTATAATAAAACTACTATTTGTAAACATAATCTATGTTGTGTCTATAAACATGTTCCAAAGTAGTAGTTCGGTAGTATTATATACAGCAGCTCTGTTCTCGAGCGGTCACGCCTTCTGCAAAAGTAGTTTGGCCGTGTAGGAGGGGTAGCCACTCTACAGCGGAAACCTAGTCAGCCTCACACACATAATTTTATACGAAACATAGTATTTCCTATAGACGTGTGGACACACAAATCCCTTGATACACACATTTAAAAACATAGTGAAGTCGAAAACTAACATGGCCGCGTCCAGCTAGACCGCGTGGCTCTCATACATGACAAACACCACGTTGCCTAGACAACGGGTTCTGACCGCTAAGTGACCGTGATAGATGTGTAAAATGGATTGCAGTTTGTCCTTAATAACCTAAGAATCGTTAACTCATTAATGTTAATATTATTATTGCGATTACTCTCCTTTGGTCCTCCTTCCGAGATAAATTATACGCTACGACAGATACACTACCTATACCTACTCCCAGATTCTGCTTAAACTCATCCTCACAAGTCAGGGGTGGTGACTAGGTACACTACCGAGACCTACTCCGAGATTCTGCTTAAACTCATCCTCACAAGTCAGGGGTGGTGACTAGGTACACTACCGAGACCTACTCCGGGATTCTGCTTAAACTAATCCTCACAAGCCAGGGGTGGTGACTAGGTACACTACCGAGACCTACTCCGGGATTCTGCTTAAACTCATCCTCTTAAGCCAGGGGTGGTGACTAGGTACACTACCGAGACCTACTCCGGGATTCTGCTTAAACTCATCCTCATAAGCCAGGGGTGGTGACTAGGTACACTACCGATACCTACTCCGGGATTCTGCTTAAACTCATCCTCATAAGCCAGGGGTGGTGACTAGGTACACTACCGAGATAGGTGTAATTAGTAGCTCCTCTGGCGCGTGAGGATGCTTACAAATAGTATTCCTCCAATCATGCGTTGTTGAGAATGGTCATTTGTATTAGAAGTCGGCGAGGCGACAGTCAATGACCTCTAGTGGCATGTGTCGACACCTGGACACACCCCGCCATGCTGCGTTGTCTGCATGCCGCGGATAACGACTAGAACACATGGGTTTGCCCAGTTCAACAAAGAGTATCAGTAGTTCGCGCAATAATGGTGTTCGTAATTGACGGGTCACGCCGAAGCTACGTATTATGTTACCGAAAGTGCACCACACGAGCCCCACGGGGCATGGCTCGGATTTCACCACGAGGTGCATAGGCCTATATTATGAAAATAGTTTTAGGACGGCTTGCTTCAACGTATGAATGGGTTTGCTAACAACCCGGATTCTCTAGATCTAAAAACTACGTTAGCCGAGTAGTCCACCTACGCATCATTACTCGCGAACATAATGCGAAGCCATTTTTTTTCTGCGGGTCACTTACGTAGCTATAGCTGGCATGTCATCATTCAATGGAAAAGTTTTAGGTTTGTTAAAAAGTACACAATGTCGTGTTGCCACGGAATTTTGCGATGCACGCATTTTGGATACCAGCAGATTTGCACTCTAGCATATAATTTATTTTATCCATGAATGTATTTAAAAATATATAATAAACATTCAGTTATGATACTCATTTCTAATAACTCATTGTATTTTTCTATTCCAACAAAAACAATGCCAATCACTCAATTTGTCATGGACGGCTTCGTGCGTGAAGAGCTGGTGTTTTTTATATTTTAAATAAATCCGTCTGTCATAAGCTGTCGCTACATTAATTCTCCGTTTATTCCATATATTTTCTTTCTTTTCTTTGCTGAATATGTGACATAAACAGCAGCTGGACCACATTTCCTTTTGATAATTTATCGGTCACGACTCATTCGCATGGTGGTGGTTAATCAAAATGCACACACGTTGATGACATTTTCTTGCAACTGTTAACTGGGCGTAGCTAATCGAAGTCTGACGGACAGTCCCGAATATTCAAGGACATACCTTATACGGATCGTGAAGGTGGGGCGTGGAAACTGCGTTTATTTTTCGATATATTTTAGGGTCATTAGTGAGTAATAAAACATAATTCTAATGAAAAAAGGCATATAATTACATGAAATAATTATACTAACAGGATTATTTAATAATTGCGTACATTACAAAGAGATTAAAATTCTCAAAGAATCGCTTTACTGTCTGTTTATTTTTGTGTGACATGTTTCAATATAAGTTTAATGTTGAACAGTTGTTATAGTATAGTATTGTCTGATAAAAGTGTATCCTTATTTAATTTGTTGTTTCGTAGTTGGCCTGAGAGCCAATAATCTTCTCTCCCTGAATCTGGGGTAAAGCACCCTACCGGTAACATTGGCGGAGCTTTAATCTCCCAGGCGGTTGTGAGGGGTGAAAACGTGCTGCCACCTCTCGGCGCCTGGGTAATCGAGAGGCAAACACAGCAGAATTTGGCTCCTCGAGTCAGCGAGTCACATGTGGGGGGGGGGCACACCCAAATATGCATCACCCACATATTCTGGTCCCAGTGTAATTTTATAGATTAAACTACACTAGTTTCATAATTTTGGAAGAAAACTCTCCGGTGAATCGTGATTATTATTATTATTAATTATAATGTTTAGTTTTTATAGCTGTTTTTCTCAATGTCATAAACGAACATTACGTATATCTGTATAATATTCAGTTCTGCCGTCACCAATTGAAGCAATGTGGAGTGTCCAAGGCAAATTGGTATATTAATTATATAATAATTATGGTAACTGACAACGATCAGATTATTTGCTAAATGTTTGAAATCCTCACACCAGGTAAATCGCCCACTTATGTTGCTGAATGCATTACTGCAGTGGTACATTGGTCGTCAACATAAATCGTTGAACATAAATTGTTGAAGAGATTGAACCTACTTATAAGTCAAACCCTATTTAATTTAATACAGTTGAAAGACGATCCTGTTCTTCACAATCGACGCAACACTTACGTAGAATTGTCCATTGGTGAGAACTGAATCAATAAACTACTCCCGTTTGGACGACTGCTTACACCAACGCACCCGTTCTACAAGTTGACCCGGAGTTCTACAGGTCGTCACGCAGTGTGTGAACCAAGTGGACGGGTCGAAGTCACAGGTGACTATCGACAAACAGGCATTCAACGCGTGTGCCCTTCGTCACGCAGAAAACACAATTATTTAATAATATATTACTATAATTGACCACAATTTGAGCCAGGTAAATTTTCCATTGGATTTACAATGCTACAGGTACATTAAAACATCCGTCGGCGAGTGCCCCCCATGCGAACAAATTCACACGTTGACAATAACAACACCTTCGTCCACATGCATACCTACAACCGTCAAACACGCCGCGGTCTTGTACTACCTACGAGTCAAACCCTGTTTAATTTAATACTGTTGACGGACGCTCCTGTCCTTCACAAGGCATACATCGACGCAACACTTACGTAGAGTTGTCCATTGGTGAGAACTGAATCAATAAAATACTCCCGTTTGGACGCCTGCTTACACCAACGCACCCGTTCTACAAATTGACCCGGAGTTCTGTAGGTCGGTGCATTAGTGGTTATGGTCCGGTAGCTCTATCGATGACAATTAACTGACTCGGTCATACCAACCTAGCGCCGTTGCGTTCCCAGTAAATAGTAAATCCCCAGACTTTATCAACTACATATCCAGAGAACCACGCAGACAGCATGATTACTGTGTGCATACTAAACATGTGTCCACCAAGTGCTAGAATTAATAATCATTATACTGATAGGTATTTAGAAAAGGTTCCACAAGGTGCAACGTTTTGATTTGGATTGCATTCTGGCCAACACTCCTGTGGAGTGATAAGACTTTTTATCTAAAGTGAAAACATATACGCACATGCACGCACACAAACACCACACACCACACACACACACGTACACGCACGTACGCACGCACACATACATCAATATTGATATCCAAATCAATCAATAAAGTGTTTGAAAATCACTTGAACAACGTCAATTTCTAGCGTGCGATAGGTTGTACATCGGTATTTATAATTAAGGTAAAAGATTATTGGATGTGGGCGCCACATCGAAAAGAATCGTGTAACATCGTTGACACAAAATTATTGTGCGGAATCACCAGAGGGCACCACTGAATAGACTACGTATCAGTGCTCTTGCTGCCGATTGATTCGCCTTCAAACAATGCAGCCACGCGTTTTGTGCGTTCTTTTTTATTGTGAGCAATGCTGTTCCCATCATTCTTTTTACAGGCTTCAATAATCGATGATAATAATGATAGTGTCTGCTAGAACTCTACGTCCTTCATTTTTCCTATATCCTTTAAAGTCTTCCGTGAATGCCATTTTTATGAGGTTTTCGTTTGGCGCATACGACAGACATGTCCAAACCACCGGAGTTTTCTATGTCTGATAAAATGTGAGATGGATTCAGGGGTGAACGTCTCCTCTCTGATCTGGCTATTTCGTAATCTGTCTGCCCTAGTAACACCTCTAATAGCCTGCAAGCAACGTGGTGACTAGGTACACTACTGAGATAGGTGTAATTAGTAGCGCCTCTGGCGCGTGAGGATGCTTAAAAAATGGTGTTCCTCCAATCATGCGTTGTTGAGAATGGTCATTTGTATTAGAAGTCGGCGAGGCGACGGTCAATGACCTCTAGTGGCATGTGTCGACACCCGGACACACCCCGACATGCCGCGTTGTCTGCATGCCGCGGATAACGACTAGAACACATGGGTTTGCCCAGTTCAACAAAGATTATCAGTAGTTCGCGCAATAATGGTGTTCGTAATTGACGGGTCACACCGACGCTACGTATTATGTTACCAAAAGTGCACCACACGAGCCCCACGGGGCATGGCTCGGATTTCACCACGAGGTGCGTAGGCCTATATTATGAAAATAGTTTTACGACGGCTTGCTTTAACGTATGAATGGGTTTGCTAACAACCCGGATTCTCTAGATCTAAAAACTACGTTAGCCGAGTAGTCCACCTACGCATCATTACTCGCGAACATAATGCGATGCCATTTCTTTTCTGCGGGTCACTTACGTAGCTATAGCTGGCATGTCATCATTCAATGGAAAAGTTTTAGGTTTCTTAAAAAGTACACAATATCGTGTTGCCACGGAATTTTGCGATGCACGCATTTTGGACACCGGCAGATTTGCACTCTAGCATATATAAGTTTTTATCCATGAATGTATTTAAAAATATATAATTAATAGATCAGATCAATTTGCGCTGCTTCATGTGAATAGCACATTTTATATTAATAATAATAATAACCTTTATTGCTGCATAATGCTCAGTACAGTACGTTGCAGTGACAAAAATAGATAGCAAATATACATTGTGCAACAAATGGAATTAAGCAAAACATTTGCTTGTATTCCTTATTCATGTGTTAAAGTTGTAAGTAAATCATAATTCGTGCAAAGGAACATATACCATCATGATATTCTAACTATTTAATTAATAGTACATTATAAGTGTACCATAACAATACATCTTTGATACACATGTGTTAGTGATAAATTAATAATACAGATATAACAAAGGTGCACCATAACATAACAATTACATTTAAAGTAGAAACAAAAACTATAATCTATGCTACTGATTACGCAAAAGTAGACATTTGACTCTTTTTTGAATATATGCAAACTTGCGCAACATTGTAGAACATTATTCATGATGACAGAATTCCAGATTTTAGGACCTACATAGGCCAAAGATAATTGTCTGCAATCTGTCTTGCAATGTGGTATTTTATATGGTATTTCCTGTCTTGTACTATATTTATGTGTAGATATTTGCAAAACAAATACATCATTTAGTATATTTGTCAACATACCGTTATAATGTTTAAACTTTAGAATACAGCACATGTACTTATTTAACTGATATATATATATATATATATATATATATATTCCTTATCTGATAAGATATAAATAAAGGCTCTGTGTGATCGAAACATCCTACACGACTAGTTATGCGCAATTTTCTTTTTTGAAGTATTTATATCTTAGTTAAGGCCCTTCCCCAAACACCATTACAGTCGGAAATATGTGGGTAGATAAACATAATATACAGTTAACAATAGGCTTTTATCTAATTTGTTATTCACCTTTTTAATAATGCCAATATTCTTAGATATTTTATTTGATATATATTTAATGTGAGTGCTCCAGTTCAATGTGTTATTTATAAGTAAACCCAAAAACTTTATTTGGTTTACAGTGTCAACTTTTATGCCGTCTATGTAAATATTATTATCCCTCTCTCTTATACTCTTCGTATTACTAAAGGTCACTATGTGAGCTTTTTGTATTTTTAAAGAAAGTTTATTAATTTTAAGCCACAGGGATAGTCTTTTTATTTCAGAGTTCAGAGCATTTTCCATTTCATGTATATTGTTGCCTTGTATAAAAATGCTCGTGTCATCAGCAAACACAACTGTAAACGTTGTGTCAAATCATTTATGTAGATAAGGAAGAGTAAAGGTCCCAAAATTGAATCCTGTTGAACACCACATGTTATATTGTTAAGGGCAGATTTTGTTCCGTTAAATTGTACTCGTTGTTGTCTGTTACTTAAATAGTTATGAATCCATCGGAGTATGTTTCCTCTAATTCCATAATGTGCTAATTTTCTAAATAAGATGTTAAGATTAACAGTATCAAACGCTTTAGCCAAATCCAGAAATACCCCAATTACGTGGTCTTTGTTGTCAATTGCCTTACTAATGTTATCTATTAGCACTGAAATAGCCATATCAGTGGAGTATCCTTTCCCAAATCTAAATTGAAAATGAGACAGGATTTTGTGTTTTGTTATATAATTTATTAATCTATTATATATTAATCTTTCTAAAACCTTTGAAACTACAGGCAAGTTAGAAATCGGCCTGTAATTGCCGATTAATGTTGTATCGCTATTTTTTTAAATGGGGACTATATCAGCTAGTTTTAGTTGATCGGGAACATATCCTTGATCAAATGATGAATTTACAATGTAACATGATGGTTCAAATAGGTTGGAGAAGACCTGCTTAAGAATTATAGGTTTTATTTCATCCCACCCAGAACTAGGGTTTTTAATTTTTTTTATAATTCCCTTTCTCTCATCTGGTGTGGCTGGTGACAGAAGCATTGGATTTCTATAGACTCCTTTAATGTAATCATCAGGACTCTCTGATGTAACTGGTATCTTATCAGCCAACTCTGGACCTATACTTGTAAAATATTCATTACATTTATTAGCTATGCACGTTTTATTTTTTGTTAATTTACCATCAATTAGTGATTGGTCGTTAGATATAATTACTTTCTTCTTTCCTATAATACAAGTTGTCATTTTGTTTATGAAGCTCGTATCGGTAGGGTTCTCTTTTTGCTATGGCATTAAGGCAATTTAATTTATTCATATATCTTTTGTAGTTAATTTAATTGTAAACAGTCGGTTTTTAGGTAATACTTGTACAATTTGTGTTTAGTTCTAATGGAATGTCTAAGTCCCATAATAATCCACGGTTTATGTTTTCTTGCCCTGATAGTATTTTAATTAGTGGAAATGAATTATTGTACACAAGTAAAATGTCATTAAGGAATTTATAATAACTTTCTTTTGAGGATCTCAGTAGGCATAAATTTCATCCCAAGTTATCTGGTCTTTAATCTCGTTGAATGTATTAGTAGTTTGCTCGTTATATATTCTATTCTCTATCACTCTATCTACCTTTGGGTCATTAGTTTGTTTATTAAGTAAAAATATTGGTAAGTGGTCAGAAATATCTGTATATATTATTCCATTCAAATGATCATTTTCACCAAGTACATCAATGTTACATATATTATCTATGACCGTGGCAGTAGCTGTTGCTATTCTAGTAGGCTTATTGATAAGGGGTATAAATGCATGTTGACACATTGCACCTATGTAATCTTGAGTTTCCGTGTGATTACCATAATTAAGTAAATTGATGTTAAAATCACCCATTATGTAACATTGTTTATTTTCAACTTTGAGAGTTTGTATAATATTCATAACATATTCAATAAAAGAGATAATGTTTGTATTAGGTGGTCGAAAAACAATACCAACAATTGTTTATTTTTATTATGTATCGTAGATTGAGTGTTGACGTCAATAAACATGCATTCCAAACATTCAGTTATGATACTCATTTCTAATAACTCAGTGTATTCAAAGGAACTATGAACATACAAAGATACAACACCTCCCTTCTTGGAAGGTCTAGTCAAATGAATAGTTTTATACTCGGGTAATTCATATAAGTCAACGTTATTATTATTTAACCAAGTTTCACTTAAACCAATAACCTTGAATTTATTGTCGATCAACGATAAACAATCACTCAGTTTGCTAATGTTATTTGATACGCTTCTAATTATAATACTCTCTATAAAACATACAAATTAAACATTTATTTTTGACATGTTTCTTTACTGTTACTGTACCTTTCGCGCCCATATGTATAATTATATACAACATTAATTATTACAGCAAGAATACAGGAAACATACTTTTGATAAAGTCGAACCTTCAGGGACCAATGACAATACTGATAATTGGAATTTCTTGTAACTAGAAAGTTATTAGAAAGTACCCTCATTGGGACCTTTGCCCAGGACCGAGGAAAAGGTTGACATAACTTAGCGAAAATCAACTTATGTGAGTTCAAGTTATCTGAAGTGCACTGTACATGACCAACGCATACAGGTAATTATGTAGAAGCAAATTAAAAGTTGACAAAAATAATAGATTGGGATTTTCGTCTGACTGAATAAGCATAACAAGGTTCTCTTGTATTTCTTTTCCATTTAGCCAGCTGTACACTTGGTGATAAGTCCCATAATATAATATCAAAATTGAATTAAAGTGCACAGTTTTGAATTGGTTAACTCATATTTAGGCTAAGTTTCCTAAATTAAACTTTGTTTATTTGCAGAAACATTGGAAATAACCGAGCTTATAGTAAGAGGAAATTGAACAGCTCTACTGAACAGTGCCATTAATTGGACAATGGGTCACCTGACATAAGATGGTGCCTGACTTTGTTCTGCGCCAGTCTGTTATGTGCGACATCTACCGGGAAGTTGTACATCACTTCGTGTTTCAAATGGATGAGTGCATCTGATAGCATTGTGTATTAAAACGCATAGCAGTGCTATTAGTAGGACAGTGTGTTAGCTGATACAGTAGTGAAGAAGATTTCTGACTTTGTTCTGGTACATTAGTTCCGTGTGGCTTCTCCTGGGAATATGCACATCACTACGTTTCAAATGGATTGGTGCAATCGATCGATTTGTGGAACCAAATGCACAACATCCTGTCATTATGTTGCAAAATATGAGTACATAATAACACATTATTCTTTCTTATGCTCATCAAATTTGGATTGTGTTCTACAGCATATTCTTCAAAATTTGTTGAAAAAGTTTGTGTTAAGTGAACTATACTTGGAGTAGTGTGTAAACAAGTGTCCAAAAAAATTGCTTTTACAATAATTTAGAAAATCCGTAAAATATAAATGTTCCACAACATTCAAAATATTTCAGGATTTTCTTGAGTTAAATACACCAATGATGACTGAAAACAGTGTTTAAAATATGCGTTACGTTTAACGTTTTGTAATTTTAGAACTTTATTTCCATCATACAATGGCCATTCTATTTGTCATCAAACGGGAGTTCGACAGAAACAAATTCAATATCTTTTATTCTAAATGATGGGCAGAACAAATATTTATTGCACTCCCAGTACCAAATAAAACATGTTGTTACACTGATGCAATATATTTTACTATTTTATTGGCAATAATTTTATTATCCTCTTTATAGATCTACATTGTTCAAACTAAAAGTAAGCTTTATGTAGATAGGAAGGTACATAGCTACCTATGCTATTTTAATATTGTACATTACTTCATGTGATGTATAATATATATATATATTGCCTATGGAAATAGCACTTGAATTTATAGTGCAAACAAAACGGTTTCATTATTGAATGGTTCTCGGCTTCAATAAGTTTCTGTTATAGAAACGTTTCATTAAAACTAAACTTAACAATATATAGCCAGATGTACCTAATGAATTAAGGAACATGATAGTACCACAGGTGAGATTTCGTATGTTTTTATATTCCAACAAAAACAATGCCAATCACTCAATTTGTCATCGACGGCTTCGTGCGTGGCGAGCTGGTGTTTTTTTTTTTAAATCAATCCGTCTGTCATAAGCTGTCGCTATATTCATTCTCCGTTTATTCCATATAGTTTCCTTCTTAAAATGCACACATGTTGATGACATTTTCTTGCAACTATTAACTGGGCGTAGCTAATCGAAGTCTGACGGACTGTCCCTAATATTCAAGAGCACACCTTATACGGATTGTGAAGGTGGGGCGTGGAAACTGCGTTTATTTTTCGATATATTGTAGGGTCATTAGTGAGTAATAAAACATAATTATAATGAAAAAAGGCATATAATTACATGAAATAATTATACTAACAGGATTATTTAATAATTGCGTACATTACAAAGAGATTAAAATTTTCAAAGAATCGCATTACTGTCGGTTTATTTTTGTGTGACATGTTTCAATATAAGTTTAATGTTGAATAGTTGTTATAGTATAGTATTATCTCATAAAAGTGTATCCTTATTTAATTTGTTGTTTCGTAGTTGGCCTGAGAGCCAATAATCTTCTCTCCCTGAATCTGGGGTAAAGCACCCTACCGGTAACATTGGCGGAGCTTTAATCTCCCAGGCGGTTGTGAGGGGTGAAAACGTGCTGCCACCTCTCGGCGCCTGGGTAATCGAGAGGCAAACACACCAGAATTTGGCTCCGCGAGTCAGCGAGTCACATGTGGGGGGGGGGGGCACACCCAAATATGCATCACCCACATATTCTGGTCCCAGTGTAATTTTTTAGATAAAACTACACTAGTTTCATAATTTTGGAAGAAAACTCTCCGGTGAATCGTTATTATTATTATTACTATTTATTATAATGTTTAATTTGTATTGCTGTTTTTGTCAATGTCATAAACAAATATTACATATATCTATATAATATTCAGTTCTGCCGTCACCAATTGAAGCAATGTGGAGTTTCCAAGGCAAATGTGTGTATTAATTATATAATAATTATGGTAACTGACAACGATCAGATTATTTGCTAAATGTTTCTAATCATCACAACAGGTAAATCACCTACTTATGTTACTGAATGCATTGCTCTAGTGGTACCATGGTCGCAAAAATAAATTGTTGAACATAAATTGACGAAGAGACTTGTGTGAACTCGGTGGACGGGTCGAAGTCATAGGTGACTAACGACAAACAGGCATTCAACGCGTGTGCCCTTCGTCACGCAGAAAACACAATTATTTAATAATATATCACTATAAGTGATCACAATTTGAACCAGGTAAATTTTCCATTGGATTGACAATATTACAGGTACATTAAAACATCCGTCGGTGAGTGACCCCCATGCGAACAAATTCACACATTGACAATAACAACACCTTCGCCCACATGCATACCTACAACCGTCAAACACGCCGCGGTCTTGTACTACCTACGAGTCAAACCCTGTTTAATTTAATACTGTTGACGGACGCTCCTGTCCTTCACAAGGCATAAATCGACGCAACACTTACGTAGAGTTGTCCATTGGTGAGAACTGAATCAATAAACTACTCCCGTTTGGACGCCAGCTAACACCAACGCAACCGTTCTACAAACTGACCCGGAGTTCTAAGTCGTTACGCAACGGTGCACTTAGTGGTTATGGTCCGGTAGCTCTATCGATGACAATTAACTGACTCGGTCATACCAACCTAGCGCCGTTGCGTTCCCAGTAAACAGTAAATCCCCAGACTTTATCAACTATATATCCAGAGAACCACGCAGACAGCATGATTACTGTGTGCATACTAGATATGTGTCCACCAAGTGCTAGAATGAATAATTATTATACTGATAGGTTTTTAGAAAAGGTTCCACAAGGTGCAACGTTTTGATTTTGATTGCATTCTGGCCAACACTCCTGTGGAGTGATAATACTTTTTATCTAAAGTGAAAACGCACATGCACGGACACAAACACCACACATCACACACCACACACACGTACACGCACGTACACACGCACACATACATCAATATTGATATCCAAATCAATCAATAAAGTGTTTGAAAATCACTTGAACAACGTCACTTTCTAGCGTGCGATAGGTTGTACATAGGTATATATAATTAAGGTAAAAGATTATGAATGTGGGCGCCACATCGAAAAGAATCGTGAAACATCGTTGACAAAAAAAATTTGTGCGGAATCACCAGAGGGCACCACTGAATAGACAACGTATCAGTGCTCTTGCTGCCGATTGATTCGCCTTCAAACAATGCAGCCACGCGTTTTGTGCGTTCTTTTTTATTGTGAGCAATGCTGTTCCCATCATTTTTTTACAGGCTTGAATAATCGATGATAAGAATGATAGTGTCTGCTAGAACTCAACGTCCTTCACTTTTCCTATATCCTTTAAAGTCTTCCATGAATGCCACTTTTATGAGGTTTTCGTTTGGCGCATACGACAGACATGTCCAAACCACCGGAGTTTTCTATGTCTGATAAAATCTGATATGGATTCAGGGGTGAACGTCTCCTCTCTGATCTGGCTATTTCATAATCTGTTTGCCTTAGTAACATCTCTAATAGCCTGCAAGCAACGCATCTCAAAATTGTCAAGAGACGGCATTTCTTGGATCGTAGTGTCCAGGTGTTTGCACAATAGATTGCTATAGACGGCATGAGGGCCCATGTAGTCTGGATTTCATTCTTATTGAGATGCCTCTGCTTAAACGTGTGTTATTTATGAGTCTACCTTAGGCTTATGATGCTAAGGCCATTCGCCTGTCGACGTCTCTCTCTCTCTCTCTCTCTCTCTCTCTCTCTCTCTCTCTCTCTCTCTCTCTCTCTCTCTCTCTCTCTCTCTCTCTCTCTCTCTCTCTCTCTCTTTCTCCCTCAGCTCTGTATCTCTCAGTCTTTTGCGCTGTCTGTCTCTATCTTTGGCTCTATCTGTCTCTCTGTCTCTCTGTCTCTCTGTCTCTCTGTCTCTCTGTCCCTCTGTCTCTCTGTCTCGCTGTCTCTCTGTCTCTCTGTCTCTCTGGCACTGTCTCTGTAGAAGGCACTATGCTGTCTAGGAAGCAGAACTATCTTACAGTCTTGATTTTTTATTTTCCAAGATGACATGCTTGTCTGATGAAATAATTACATTGCATTTTAGAGAGGTTGAGTTTCATACCACATTTGTGCCAGACAGACTGAAGCTCTTCAGTTGCAATTTGTAATTTTTTGAAAATAGTAGAAATTAGTGTTGTGTTGTAACACCATCTATGTATGTATGCATGTATGTATGTATGTATGTACGTACGTACGTTTATCCTGTACTTTTTTCTAATCCTTTCTTTTTACATTTATCGAAATAAGCTATAATACAAAATTAAGTACAAACAAATGACGTGGAAGTCATATAGACGTACTGGAAATGATGAAGACTACAACATTTATAAAGAAGCACTAAGCCAAGCTACAACTGAAATTGGAACATCAAAGACAAGCTTGGAACAAAAATTAGCTTGTAATATAAAACATGACAGCAAGCGTTTTTATGTGTATGTTCGAAGCAAACAGAAAGTTCAGGATAAGGTCGGCCCTGTAGAAGATACTGCTGGAAATATGATATCAGAGGGATTATTAATGGCAGAAGACCTCAATGAGTTCTTTAGTTCGGTGTTTACCAGAGAAAATATTAGTTCACTGCCAGTACCAGAGGCTAAGGTCCCAGTACTGATCCCTGTGATATCCCACTCAAAACTAATTTTAAGTTTGAAGCCTCCCCATCAACTACTACTCGTTGTCTTCTGTCAATTAGCCATTTTTGTATCCAGATAGTTACACAATTTTCTATGTCATGGGCCTTTAGTTTAAGCAGTAAGCTTTGATGTGGCACTTTGTCGAAAGCTTTCTGAAAATCTAAGTAGATGATATGTACTGGTGATCCCTCGTCTACCCACTATATCTTCTAAAAACATAACATATTTGTTAAGCATGACCTCGCGTTTAGAAACCCATGTTGAGATGGGTTTATCAAATTATGTTTAACAAGAAAATCCACCATGTTATCTTTAATAAGTCTTTCTAATAATTTGCAAATCACTGATGTTAAACTAACTGGTCAGTAATTCTCTGACTTGTTTCTGGAACCTTTTTTAAATACCGATATCATGTTTGCTTCTTTCCATTCTAAAGGAACCACTCCCTCTTCTAATGACACATTAGAAGAGGCAAGTGTTATGCTAATTTGTTCTACAATTTCCAATAGTAGTTTGGGTGGAATCCCATCCACTCCACGTGATTTATTATGCTTCGTAGCCCTTATTTTCTTAGCTACCTTTTCCGGGGTTAAAATTAAATGTCCTAAATAGTCTGATTTCGCTCCCTAGAACTTAGCCTCTGGAACTTGCAGTGAACTAATATGTGACCCGCTCTCCAAAGACCAGGCGGAAGTCGTCACAGATCGGTTTCGCGCTAGCAGCCAAAACATGTAGTTGGGGGCCATTTCGTCGATTTTGAAATTTTAGTGGAACTATATTGTTTGATATAATCTTCTAAGTGTGCAGCTCAAACAATACAATGTAACATGGTATACTGTTGCTTTATTCGACACCTACCACTCATTTTAGTAAAACAATGACCAGCTGATTGACAAGGTTGAGCGCGCCGCCTCGAGCGTACCCAGCTGCATAAATTTACAAGTAAACTGGAGGTGCTTATGAATTTACGAGGTCGCCAAGTAGTGTTTACGATATAAACGAGCCCATTGGAAGGCATCATTACATGCCGCGGAATCTCCGAGTTCATCTCGAGTTGTCAAGTAAACATCGTTCTACCGTCTAGCGTCGCGCACTATACACAAGAAATCTGTATTTGAAAGAATCATTCTAAGGGCACCTCAGCCCCCCCCCCCAAATGAGATGTTATGTAGTGTAGTGTGTTTGTCACACATTGGACTGGTTGTTAAAAGACAGTGTCCGTAAGAGACTGCAAACCTAGTAGACAGTACACAGGCTGCATGCCATGGCATTGACCAGATTAATGATGTGTTATTGAGAAGCACTGGATTCTGCCTTAAAGGCTGATGTATTATAGTAAAGAGACAGTTGCCAAAATAAAGTAGCCTTGTAAATTAGTACCACTGTGTTGAGTATTGCCTTCATTGTTACTGTATGATACAGCGTTACTGCGTAGCAAGTGACTACGTAACACTACTAGCAATGAATATTTTGTTATACAAGGTTGAATTTGTTTTCAAGTAAATAATGACTCTCGACTTTAAAATGGACTTTTCTCCATAACTAATTTTTGACGGGTGCCCTGTTAAAATTCTTGTAACTTTGGTTATAATGCGAATATTTCAGTATCTTTTTGTCTGATTTTGTATAGACATTTCATGTGATAGTGTCACTATACACAAGAAATTTGTATTTGATTGAATCATTCTAATACCACCAGGGCTCCCCAAACTCCAAAGGACTTCGGGGCCTCTTGGCTAATTTGTAGCTTTATATGAATATAATTATGGATCGAGCTTCGCAGATAACACAATTGTTGAAAGAAGCTTCGAAATGTGGTATTAGTGACAGTTCAGCGGTGCGGGAAGTGATCGAAGATTACTTCTGCCTACCAACGTGGAAACTTGACAGCGAAGTCGAAATAAGTGACAGCGGCACTGGCAGCGACGATGAACTCGTGTTGAACCCGATATCAAAAACAACAAAAACAACAACAAAAATGTTGACCGTGCCAGTCCGGTGGCTTCTATTAGCATTGCAAAAGTTGATGTTGACGGTGATCACAGCGAGGTTGACCCGGAATATCCGAGTTAATCTCAGGTTGTCAAGTAAACATCGTTCTATCGTCTAGCGTCGCGCATTGAATTCAAGCAATTTTTTAACTTTATATGAATATAATTGTGGCTCGCAAGAAATACATATATATGCTAGAAAGAATATAGAGGAGAGCGACATTATACAAAAACTGAGATATCTTAGTTATGAAATACGCCTAAAAGAATGTGTTTAACAACACTAGAGACCAGGTGATGGAGAGGAGATCAGATAAAAGTTTTTAAAATATTGAATGGTTATGAAAATATTGATAGAAATATTTTTTTCTCAGTTAAGAAAGATAAAAGGACTAGGGGACATGACGTTACATTAGTAAAATAGCAGTGTAGATAAGATATAAGAAAGTTTTCATTTTCACAAAGGATTGTAACTATTTGGAACATATTATCTGCTGATTGTGTGGGTGCTAGTAGCGTGAATATGTTTAAAAATAAAATTGACACATACCTCAGAAGGGCGGGATACACGTAGATAAAAAAGCGTTGGACTGTCGATAAGCCAAAAAGGTTCCTTGTCCACCTGCCATCTAGAGTTCATTATCTGTGTGGCAATCTTATTAAGTCTTGTTAAATCTTGATAAATGATGATCGGGGGAAAATGGCCGCGGATGAAACACATTGCGAAGAAGAGGGTGCGATTGATCGAGAAGCGAACATGTTCGAATGTGTCAACATGTCGCAGAAGAAATGCCACTGTGCATTCAAGCTGCATAATGGCCAGCCTTGTATTTCCCAGTTCAGTGATGAAAATCAATAGTGTATCAGGTATGATATGTTTAATTATTATAAAGCATGTGTATTCATATACACATAGCTCCAAGTCTTTATAAATACATGCATATATATATATACATATATATATATATATATATATATGTATATATATATATACACGTATATTTTCCAAAGTTAAATCTTAGTATATAATTACTTTATGCAGGCCTACAATAATAGGCTACATACAAATGTTTACTGCTGCATAACTGTAAATTGAACTATTAATAATTACACTTACCCGTAGTAATGTGGCACATGTATCATTGAGTCGACGTGGATCCACTGTCTTCATTGTGTTATGATTATAAGCTATATTATTATACAGTAAATTGTGTGAACTCTTTTGTCAAACTGAACACATAAGAGCTGAGTGCGTACGAGACTGACTTGTTGCTGCTAGGGATCATCTGTGTCATACTGAACACATAAGAGCTGGGTGCATACGAGACTGACCAGTTGCTGCGCTAGGGATCATCTGTGTCAATGCTTCAGAAGAAACCCATAGCGCCAAGAAGATAAAAGTGGATCGAAAGGCAACGGGGATCCGCTACTTTCACTATGAACATCGACGTGACAACTTTCTCTTTGTGACGGACATATCGCAAGGCAAGCTAACTTGAAAAAGTGGAACTTGGCAAATGGCATTTACCCTCGCAAGAAGAAGTCAGGCGATCGACGGAAATCATCATTAAGCTTTGTTGAAATCAAACATGTCTCTCGGTTTATATTAAACTTCTCCGAGCAACACAGCGTCATTCTCCCAGGACGTATTCCCGGTTTCAAGCGCGATGACGTTAAGGTGCTCCCCAGTTGCGAGACAAAGGCTCCATATGGCGGTACTGCAGAGCAGCACCAGAGTGCATTGTGCGCTACTCTGCTTTCCGCAAATTGTGGAATCAGCTACTGCCATACGTGATCATATGCAAGCCGATGTCAGACTTGTGCTGGACATGCCAACTGAACAATACACGTATTGTACGGCAGGTAAACGGGCCTGAGAATGAGAAAAGTGCAGTGCTTCGTCTACAATTATCAAGACCTGTGCCAACAATCACGCCAAGTCGCCGACACCCACAGCCTGTAGCAACTACACATGACACGCCTGCTCTCTAGAAACGTCGCATTCCATTACAGTTTTGACTTTGTACCACAAGTACATTTCCCGTCTGATCCACTATAGCCTGGACCCATATACTTTAAAACTCTTAGAAAATGACAGATCTTTGGAATACACGCTGATGGGGTTGCGAAACAAGTGACTTACCTAGTCGATGGGTGTGTGTCATGCGGCAAAGGTGCAAATGTCGTTATTAGTTACCTGCATCCCTTTCTCGACAACTACAGTGCTGGCGAGTATCACCTTCAGCTAAATGCTGACAACGGCGAGGGACAAAACAAAAACAATGTCATGCTGTGGCACCTGGCCTGGAGAGTTGCCACCGGACTCAATGCCAGAGCCACCATCTCATTTCTACTTGCCGGCCACAAGTCATCAGAGAAAGACCTTAACTTGCCACAACTCGTTGGAGATGATGACGGGAAAGTCATTGTGCCGATGTATGACAGGAAGGCAATCCTCACTCCAGCATACACGAAAGTGGTTGGTTTGAAGAAAAATCACCACTTTCACATCAATGATGCCGACTAGGGAAAACTGCTCACAAAGGAGTACATTGAATGTGAGATCGAGGAGCACAGCATCCTGCGTGGAGCCGTTCCTCAAGGAATGCCATTGATCGTAGCCCCTGTTGGCTTGGACAAGAAGCGTCAGGCGTCTTTATGCAACGAAACCGCGAGTTCTGCACTAACGAGACAAAGGACATAGTTTGTCCGCGACCTTTGGAAGATGTTGATTCCAACAGTTCTGAGGACAATGAACCACTTGTCAAACGCTCAAAGAGCAACTGCTAGTGTAGTTAATAGTTGCAGTGCTGTTGCTAGGCAGTGAGTGGGTGGACAGGGTCATGCGGGGTCGGGTCAAGGGTCGCATGTAATTAGGTCATTGCCGTAAAATAACATTTTAAGAATATATTTCACAATAAACTGATTGTTTGTATTATAACATGATGATATATTGTGGGGAGAGCTACCGGAGCTTCAGCACCACTGTGCTGTTGAAAATTGTTCGCCGCTGCGCCGCTGTAACTTATGCTTCTCCTGTGTCTCGGCTGTGAACTCATGACATACAGGGGGATGGGGGTGGGGACAGTCCTTCCGTCTACTCATGTACATAACCATAATTTTTATCATACAGTAGTGCAGAAATTTAGAGGGGTTTTCGGGCAAACAAACCCCCCCCCTGGGTAGGCCCCTGCTGTATGATACCGTATGGATCGTACAGTAGTGAGGAATGTTTTGGGGGATTCCGGGCAACCAAAAAAACCCAGCGTACGCCACTGAGTATGTAAAATTAGGACACTGTGAATGCATGGTTGATGTGGTATTTTCAGCTGTATGTCTGCATAACATCACGCCAAAGTTCAAAACTATGTTTTTATAATTGCCGATTTCAATGCACCATCATTCAAATTGGCAAAACTCCCTAAATATACAACGTGGAAGAATATGTGATCGCTCGTTAGAAAGCTCTGTGTATCTGCTTTCCAACGATTTATAAATAGCACCATGCAAAATTTGCTACTTCAGCCTGGTTTTGGCAGAGCAGGTCCCGTATCTTCCCTGGTAAAGACCGAACTAAAATACTCAATCCGGTCTTCTGCCATTAAGAATCCCTCTGATATTATATTTCCAGCACTATGTTCTATAGGAACCACCTTATCCTGAACTTTCTGTTTGCTCCGAACATATGCATAACAACTCTAGCTGTCTTGTTTTATATTACAAGCTAATTTTTTTTCGTAGTTGTACCTTGGTTTAATGTTTCTTTATAAATGTTGTAGTCTTCGTAATTTCCAGTACGTCTATATGATTTCCACAACTTTCGTTTGTACTTAATTTTTCTAATGGCTTCTTTCAATAAGTGTTTCTTTCTGGACCGTTTAGCTTGTGTTTTTGAAACAAATTTATCGACTAAATTTCAGCATTCTGTTGCTGTCTTATTCCAATCTATCTTTGCTGTCTTGTTCCAGTCTATCTTTGGTAAATATTTCTTCATTTCTTCTGGCGCGTGAGGATGCTTAAACTTTAATTCTGCTCCTCCAATAATGCGTTGTTGAGAATGGTCATTTGCATTAGACGTCGGCGAGGCGACGGTCAGTGACCTTTAGTGGAGTGCGGACACACCCCGCCTTGCCGCGTTGTCTTCACGCAGCGGATAACGTCTGGAACACCTTGGTTTGACCCAGTTCAGCGGAGTGTCAATAATTCGCAATAATGGTGTTCGTATTTGACGGTTCACGCCGAATCTATGTATTGTGTCACTGATTGTGCGCCGCACCGCGGGAAAAGGCTCGGATTTCACAACGGGCTGCATACGTCTACATTATAAAAACCAATACATGTTTTAAGGTTGCTTGCTGAAACATTATGAATACTCTCTAGATCTAAAAACTACGTTAGCGCGCCTTATACGCACCGAGTAGGCCACCACGTGGCTCTAATTCTACGCGTACACATACACACACCTGCATTTGCCTTCCCGGATTCAGGGAGTGACATACATGGAAAATGGGTTCACATCCGAATATGTGTCAGCCACCCATTCTGGTCCACGCGTAATTTTATATATTAAACTACACTATATCCTTATTTTGGAGTAAACTCTCCGGTGAATCGTGCTTGTTATTAGTATTAATTATAGTACGTTCGTCTGACTAGTACGGTCAGTTTGACCCTACATACGCTGTCAAAGTGACAAACAACCCTTGATTGGTTTGTATACAAACAACCCAACCATTGTGTACGTTGTAAATTGACAGTCACGCCGGGTGTATCACCAAACACGACTTGTGGCTAGCCACTGTGCAAACTGAGATGTATACCGAATACACAAAACCTGCAGCACAGTATGCAAAGCCAGTAAGACACATACGATAATACAATAAGCGTACACTAAAATTGGTCCCAAGCTTGATACATACAAAGAATTAATGAAGAAACACTGAACCAAGTGAGTTGACACGCGGTCGTTAAGTTCGAAAACGCCATCTTCTGATGGGAAACGTAGGATCGTATATAGCTGTTTACGTTTTATGAAACTTTTTGTAAAATGTAGCATTTTTTTAAAGAAACTGACAATAATCTTGACATTATTGATTAATCTGCTATGGTGTTAACTTCCTATACTCTCTTGTTCTAGTTTAAACTGCGATTGTAATCAACCTTACCATGTGGCTCTAATCACATTCTAATAAACACCTGAATTTGGTTCCGTGGAGTCAGCGAGTCACATGGAGGGGGGTACACCCGAATACGTTGTGTCATCCATACGTTGTGGTCCGGTGAATCGTGATTATTATTATTATTAATTATAATGTTTAATTTTATAGCCGTTTTTCTGGATGCCATAAACAAACATTACATATGTCTAAAGAATACACAGTTCTGCCGTCGCCAATTGAAGCAATGTGGAGTGTCCAAGGCAAATTAGTGTATTAATTAGATAATAATTATGGTAACTGACAACGATCAGATTATTTGCTAAATGTTTGTAATCCTCACATCAGGTAAATCGCCCACTTATGTTGCTGAATGCATTGCTCTAGTGGTACTATGGTCGTCAACATAAATCGTTGAACATAAATTGTTGAAGAGATTGAACCTACTTATAAGTCAAACCCTGCTTAATTTAATACAGTTGCAAGATGATCCTGTTCTTCACAATCGACGCAACACTTACGTAGAGTTGTCCACTGGTGAGAACTATATCAATAAACTACTCGCGTTTGGACGACTGCTTACACAACGCACCCGCTCTACAAGTTGACTTGGAGTTATACAGGTCGTCACGCATCGGTTCATTAGTAGTTACGCTCAGGTCGCTCTATCCCTGACAATTAACTGACTCTGTTGTACAGACC